>JANVCC010000034.1:772545-963929 GCA_025345505.1 Todiramphus chloris collaris | reverse complement strand
CCTTCGTGGGGGATGCACACCCACCCATAGCCCACCATCCTTCTCACAGACCCGGGACGGGGGGGTCCCCATCGTGCCTGCCTTCGTGGGGGATGCACACCCATCCATAGCCCACCATCCTTCTCACGCACCCGGGACAGTGGCCGCAGCCACGCAAGGAAGAAGTTAACTCGGGAGAAAGCCGTTGTCCCACCTTTGCAGAATTTCTCTCTCCTGGTGTTAATTTCCTTATCAGCAAGGAGCAGGGGGAGCAGGGTCGTTACCGCCCTTCACACCTCCCACCCCCCTCATTGCCCACCCAGATGTCAGTGATGTCTCAGCACCACTCGCGGCTTGAGACGTTAGTCCTTCAAGGAGCTGTCAGGCTCCTACAGGCACAAAATCTATCATATTTTTGTTACTTTTATTGACCTAGCAACAACGGAATTGCCATAACATGCTACATAAAAGGTTTGCCTAGCCCAGTGTTCCTTAGCTGTCAGCGCGGAAGGTGAGACCTACAGTGATACCAAAGCCTTTATATTCCCAGATATAATACCGGATTTTTAAGGTAGATTTGCTAATACACTGCATTCTTTCTATTGATAAAAATTCCACATCTTCTTAAGAGTACCTCTGTATTTACATAGTAAAAGCAGTTAGTGATCAATTACAAATAACATATTTGAATTACTTGAAATTTATTGCTCTATAATGCCTTTGTTTTGGGTTGCTTCAGTCTCTTTAATTTACCTTTCCTTCTGCTCCTCAGAAGCCTCAAAACCCAGTACCATAACTCTCCATATTAAGGCAGTGTATTTCTTCTCTGAAGAAGTCCACTGATGATAGCAGGATTCCTCTTATTAAATTGCCTATTAGAGTTGCTGTGGAAGTAATTACAGCTGGAGCATCTTCAGTTCCTCTTAGGAGCCTTTACAAGGCTGTAATTATTTTCTCTATTTGGACTTTATAACATCCTGCTTTAATTGTGGTACCTAGGAAAATGTGTGCTCTGGTTTCAGTTCGTCTAAGTGCTGGGTCTGTATTTTTTTTGTCCGTTGTTGGAAACAGGGTAGATGTTTCTAAGGACAAGCAGCTTTTCCTAGTAATCATGTGTGTAAGTAAAAAGAGAGGGAGAAAAGGAAAAAGCAATATTAAGGCAAACTGTCTGACTGAAGTGAGGTATATTGTGTGTTGATAAGGTCCGTGCAGGTCTTGGTGGAGTGATATAAACTTCACAGAATTACTGTTATATTCCCTAGATTTTTCATAAACTTTTTAACTTATTGCAGAAACCAACTAAAAAACCTCATTACAGAAAATCACTTCTTCAGGCCTTAAGTCTGAGTAGCACTGAGACAGTGACTAAAGAAAAAAGTTGTGTTTTAGTATTGATGTTGTTTCCAAGTCCTTTGGTTCTGAACTGCTATCACAATGCAGAGAATTACAGTCAAAGGAGTAGCAGACTCAGGCTTTATGCATGGTGGCAGATTTCCATTTAAACATCAAGTTTCAGATTGTAGGGCAAATATGTGCCAGGAATACAACTGTAAAACATTTTTTCCTAATAAAGATTTTGAACATCTTTTCCTTTTAGGAAGATTAATACAATGTTTTTTGGACTTTTTTTTTTTTCCTGACGAGATTTAGTGGAATGATTTACACATCTCAGTCAGAGGTACAAGGATTTAAAAACTGCCTTGAACATTCAGCTGTTGCTACTGCTGAATGGGGCTCTGAGCAACCTGCTCTAGTGGGAGGTGTCCCTGACCATGGCAGGGGGGTTGGAACTCAGTGATATTTAAGGTCTCTTCCAACTCAAGTCAATCTGTGACTCTATGATTCTATTAGTCTATTGTTGATGAAGTTTTTTTGTTTGTTTGTTTGTTTTACAGAGAATGTTGGGCTCATGATTACTTGGATTTGTTTAAAAGAAAAAATAGTTAATTTTCCTTTCTCTATAAAAGCTCTGCTTCATTTTACCATATCCTTAGGGCTACAGAAAGAAGCCACACTGCTTTACTGAATCAAGAGCTATATGAGCTATATACAGTACTACACACGTAGTTCTAAATATCTGCTTGTGGGATTTTACTTACCAATTACCTATAGTTATTTCACATTATACTTACAAGGTAACAAATATGATGAACGCAATTGTTTCTTGTGAGGTGATACAAACAAGAATTAATTTTCTTTCTAAAATAAAACAATCTGAAGTGATGTTGATCCTTTGAGTCAAAGCTGAGGCAATCTATCACATAGGTTAGTTTACATCTCTGGAGGACAAAGTGAGTTTATTACTTAAACATGAAGGCATAATGATAGTGATTTGTTACAGCTAGACAGAGGTGATGTATTATTACCTTCTATGTATCTTAACTTCTTTGTAGAAAGCTCAATGTTAACAGTTAATTTGTAATTCATAAGAAAGAAATGTAAGTCACTGACTGAAAACAATAAAAAAAAAAGCACAGTCTCACATGTTGTCACTTTTTTCCCCACTAGAAGAACCAAAGTTTATTCTTATTTGTTATTCTTGCTTGTTATTGAAACAGTTTGATATTTATTTGGAAAGGTTCAATAGCAATACTGTGTTATGGAATAGAAACTGGAATAATGGTGGAATGTTATTTCTATTTTAAGTGATTGACATTAAACCATAGAAATGTATGTCTGCAATCTCTGGACACTTAGACTATGTTGCAAGGAAAATCAGCCACATGGAAAGCCAATACCCATTTGATAAATAAAAAGTATCAATTGTTTGTTTGGTTTTGTTATTGTGTGCTGCTTTTCAGTTTTCCTCTGGAACATGCTATTCTTGAATAGCCATGAAGAAATAAATTTATGTAAAGCTAGAAAGTCTTTCTGAGAAATAATTATTTACTTCATGGTAAAAGGAAACTGGAAGAAAGATACCAGACAATACAGCAACCCTCCCACCGAATGCTCATACAAAAAGTCATCTTCCCTGCTCCATGAGTGTTGCTGTACATTTTTATGTATAAAACAAAAAAAAAACCCTTTGCTCTTTACCAATCTGTGCCTTCTATTCCCCCTTCCCCTCCAGAAAAAAACCCACAGATAGAATATTAAAGTATATGGTTTTAAGTATGCAGGTACCCTTCTGACTTCTCTCTGACATTTCCCTTGTAGTTTATGTTTTATCAATGCCTCTGAGAAGGATTTAAGAATACTAGATATCTTATATAGAACAGATTACATAGAATATATTTAATAAACAGAATACTATGAAAACAGCTGGAATCTAAAGCACACATAGAAGTAACAGGTCACCTTATGGGACATTTCCTGACAATAACTTCAACCACTGAAGCAGCAAATTCTTTCTCTTTATATCAACTTTACAGGAATTTTTTTATTAAAAGCAATTCATCCTCTGGCTAAAGTGAAAATTTTTGAGGTTTTTTTTTCTTCTTCCCTCCCCCCCCCCCCCCCCCCCCCCCCCCCCCCGGATTTCTTAGGGATTTTAGAGATGCTATTTTGCTACTGTGGCAAATTCAACTTCTATTTCAGCTCCCTCTCGAGAGCAGACTTGGCACTCAAAAGGTGGTTTCTCTGTCCTCTGGCCCTCCTTCTGCTCCTTAACTTGAAGCTGAAAATCTTTATGAGGCTTTTACAAAAATGCAACTTTGTTGTTCTGCTATGCTGTAAAATTAGCATTGTAATTTATCAAGGCAAAATGTTAAAACAATCTAGTTCATTTCCATGAATGAATTCTTATTTAGGAAAGTCTAATTTGTTCAGGTGTCAGTTTGATCACCTGTTTTTTCACTCTGACCACCAACCTAACAACATCCTTTTGCTGATTCTTTTTTCCTACTAAGTCAATAAATACTTATACCAAATGTTTCCTACAAAGATAGATAACTTTATTAAGTGGCTATTGACCAAAAAAGACCACAAAACCCTCAGAATTTGTGCACCACTTTAGTTATCTGTGCTTTTCTGACATTTTTATTTTTCATTATCATTTGCATCACTGCCAACAGAATGGGAAATAGAGACAGCAAAGTGTAAATACGTGCTCCTCAAATCACCAAAACCCTTTCAGATCTTCCAGGTTCATATGTCCATCCCAACTAGACACTGAACTTAGAATAGACACCCTAGGTACTCGTTAAACATTAACAAGGGTAGACTTCCCAGTACGACTGAATGCACACAACCATGGCATCTAATCCCTTGCTTCATTCTAGCTAAGAAAAAATACTAGACTTCCAGGAAACCAAGTAGCACTGTCTGACTGTTTGGTCTCAAGTGGTGATAGCTTTGCAAAGCAGATTCCAGAACTTTTATGGCATTGAGGTCACTGAATTGATTTTTTTAAATTATTTTTGTTTTACCATTCTTTCAATACCTGCTGTTGCTTGTTGGTTACTACACAGATGAACAACTATTCTAAGAGGAACAGCATCTGTTCCCATTTGCACTGTGCTATATTTAAGTAAAACTTTTTTCCCTGAATATTTTGGTAAGTCTAAACAAAGATGCCCATTTTTATTTTATTGCTTCCACAACTCTTTCTTTGAGTAAGTTGGCATATTATTGATATTTTTCTATTTATATATTGCAAACTAGATAAGGCATGACTTTAAAAAAATCACTGTGTAATGTTCCTCCCGAAGGCAGTATCTCGATAAGCACAGTCATGTTTATTGTCTTCCATAATTCTTCTGTAGTCTGAAAACATCACAAAATTTAGAAAATCATCCCTTTCACTCACTCAAAAAAATTCAGTCACGCAGAACTCCTAAAATACTGCAGACACTATTCTATCCTGAACCTGTGCTGTGGATCAAGTGTCTCCAAACCTGTCACTGACCCATGAGAAGCTATTATGTTCTACTACATTGTTTTTTTTTTTTCCCCAAGTCATTAAACATAAAAAGGGGGGCGATGGGCATGTGGGTGTGTGTGTTGAAAAATGACACGTGCCCAATTTGCACTGAATGAAAATATGAGCATTAATACAAAAGGGGCAAGAGTTGATGCTGCTTTTATCAAAGGTCAACACACTCAACTGTGGAGAGACCAGAGATAGACCAATTACCTGTAATGACTGGGGAAGAGGGAGGTAGGGACCAGAGGGAAAATTAATGAATTTGGGGTCATTACTTTCCCTCTGGGGAATATGGAACAGACCAGTGAAAAGCTATTTGGCATTGCATAGAGGAACTCTGACAAGCCAGAAGAAACGTTACGAAAGCAAAACACAGTCATTTGGTAAGAATTCAGAACTCTGCTGTGTTCGGCAGGCCTAGCTGACTGGCAAACCTGTTCTCCAGCATTTGTTTGCTCCTGCAGAAAACTAAATCTTTCTGGTATTTGTCATGCTTTATGTAACGTCAGCCTAAAGAAATGACAGATTGTGTCCATTGGTATTCTGGGAGGAAAAGCTTGCAGAATGTATTGAATGCAACGGTGCAACTTCTGTTTATAGATCTGTTAGTATGTGCTGGTTTAGAGAAAAAAAAAAAATCACTAAAAGCCTGATGAAACTCTCTAGAAATAAATGAAAGGACCTGTTATTTTTGAAAAGAAAGATGTAGGTGGATACATGACTTTTAAGGATGATGCAACCCTCAAAACACATCCTTAAAACAGTTGAAACTGCCCATATGAGCCCACTTTTGGTAAAGTTTTTTTGTCAGTTTGTTTCTTTTCCCCCCTGAAGACCATATTTCCTAACTCTAATCATATCCCCATTAAACCAATAAAATTGCCAGCTCACTCAGCTCTGAAGTACAGGGCTGCATGTTTACCTTGAACACAGCGTGCATAGGTCAGTCTTTCCCAGCGTACGCTCTGCCCTTTGAGCCGGCTTAGTTCCACTTGAGCAACCCTCTTCAATTACATTGCTCTAAACAGACTCAATTTGTCATGCAAGATTTCACTTTTCTTGAAAGTACAGAGGACTTTCTCTCAATTTTGATAAATTTCTTTGCCCTTTTGCAAGTAACCCCTGAGGCTTGTATGTGCACAGCTTCTTTTTGACTGCTGTTATCTCAGGGGGTAGAGAAGCGTGTCCAGGCATTAGGGACAGCGCTTTAACATTTTCGCACAAGTGAAGCTGACTTCCAAGTGAATTGTGCTCTGCCGATACTGAAAATGGGCACCTAGAAGTTATAGATGTTGCACTAGGCTTCCATTCTTGAAGGAGAACAGTGAAAATCTCTAATGGGACGGACTGGTTTCTTTTGATGTGTAGCGATACTCACACTCAAAAGACTGTTGGATGAACCAGATGTCCTTGCCTCCTTTCTCCCTGTTAGTCACTTTCTATAACAAGCAGATTAAATCACATAGTTTTTTTATTTTGCCATATTGACAGTTTTTTTCCAACCAAAGCCTCTTAACTTTGTATGGGAACTCACCACACATGTTTGAAGCCTTTCTTTTCAATAATGACAAGTATTGCACATTGGTAGAGTTGTCATCGTTCAACCCCAGCTGGCAGCTCAGCCCCACCCAGCTGCTTGCTCACTTCCCAGCTATGGCACAGGGGAGAGAATCAGAAGGGTAAAAGTGAGAAAACTCATGCAGTGAGATAGTGACAGTTTATCAGGCAAAGAAGCAGCCACACAGGCAAGCAAAGCAAGACAAGGAATTAATTCCTCACTTCCCATCACAAGCAGGTGTTCAGTCAACTCCAGGAAAGCTCCATCACATGTAAGAGTGACTTGGGAAGACAAACATCATCACTACCCATGTCCCCCTTCCCTTCTTCTTCCCCCAGCTTTATATGCTGAGCATGACATAATATGGTCTGGAATATCCCTTTGGCCAGTTGGGGTCAGCTCCCATTCAGAGGGTCAGCTCCTTGTCTCTTGACATGGCTGTCCGCAAAAGCAAAGTCTGCTAACTTTCCTTCTTGACAATTTGTCAAAAGGCACATTAGAAAATAATTGGAGAGAAAGCACACAGATTTTTAAAATGTATTGAGTCATTTTTCTTTGATGCTTGACTGGGCAAGTTCCAAGACACCTTTGTCTCTGTTCTCAATGAGACAGAACTGCAGCTTTAACAAAAGAAATATTACCGTCTCCCACATACTAAACTCTTGGGATTTACTGTTGTTGGCCTTTGATTTAACAGCAAAGTCGACAGGTAAAACTGACAGCTTTTTCAGGATGGTCTTTATGGTTTATTTGCCTTTTCCAAAAAGAAGGCTTTTCACACTGTTATTTGGCTATGCCCAAAACAATATAGAAAGAAAAAAAAAAAAAAAGCCTTTAAAACTAGGTTTTATTTGAAAATATTTTTAAAATATGATATTATAAAACTATTTGAGTTTGGAGAAAAATATATATTCAGATACACTAGTCAAAGGTCCTGCTGAAGGGAGATGTACTGTAGGAGGAGAGAAACCTTAGCTGACTGTATAGAATAGACTTTAACCAAAAGCAAAACCCCATTACAGTGAAGAATTAGCATGATGTATACCCACAGA
The DNA here is from genome assembly GCA_025345505.1 of Todiramphus chloris collaris. Lineage (NCBI taxonomy): Eukaryota > Metazoa > Chordata > Aves > Coraciiformes > Alcedinidae > Todiramphus > Todiramphus chloris. The sequence continues at coordinate 956,473 of JANVCC010000034.1, read as the reverse complement.
TAATCTGGCCTAATGTTGCTGTTAGAAATGTGAGTATGTGTGAGGTCTTACAGTCATGACAACAATATAAATATTTAGTCTGGGCCTTGTCTCACAAGGATTTATGAACACTCTCATCCAATTTCTTTATTTCTCATTATCATTGGTAATTAGAATGGTCTTCCACATTTTGTCATCTGGTCACAGTAATCAGATAGAAGAGTTTTCCAGAATGCATTTAAATACTTGGCAAAGTAAAGGTGGGTGTTGTAAAGCGTAACAAATATGTAGATTCAAATCATCCTTGTCTTCAACACAAAAGTTACTAGGGATTTTTCCTGCCTCTTCTGATAAACAATTTTGAGGTGGACATGTGAAAGGTGTCTGTCCTAGTTAATGGGCTACAAATCAGGATATTATATAAAAAGCTATTTTGTTTCCTCCTCTTGGGATTAATCTTTGCATTAGTGTTGTTGCATTCAATTACCTTAAAACTTATCCTTGGCTAAACTAATTTGTTTTGTTTGAAGAACTACTATGGATCCTCAGAAGGAAGAAACACAAACAGCAGTTTCTTATCATGGGATACATTGCAAGTTCAAAGAAAATGTAAGGTACATGATATCATCATAACCTAATTCTACAGAAACTCATGAGTTTTCTTCCTTTACTTGGGAATTCTGCATGACATGGAATGAGCCATCCTCTGATGGCTGAGTTATCTATTTTTATATTAACTTATCAGAAACAATAGCAAGAACACTGTTGTATCTGGAATCTTTAAAATTAACTTTAGCATGCATATAACTTAAATTATTAAGTTAAACCCAAAACATCTGTGTAATCCAGTCTGTGGACTGATGACTTTGTATCCAAGGTACTACCTCAAATTCTTTAGGCTCATGTTGTCCTCTGAAATGAATGAAGGGAGCAAGATTACCTGTAACAAACAGGGCACAATTGTTTTCAGTTACTAGTATGCCATGATACACAGACAAGCCAAACTTTGGGAAGCATCTCTCTGCCTAACAGAAAGGTGAAAATTGCTTCTAAATTCAATTCATTGGCCACCAGTTGCATCAAAGACAAACAGGTTGTCCAGAAATGTTGTGGAATCTCCATCCCCAAAGATTTTCAAAACTTGACTGGTCAGGTTGCAGAGCATCCTGATGTAGTTTGTCCTCCTTTGTAAAAGAAGCTGAGCTCTGGGTCCCTCAACGCTTTTTTTCCAGACTAGATTATCCAGTGACTTAATTACGCACAGAAGACTCATGGCAAGTTGTATTTCCGAGTTTATATTTTAGAATATCTTTTTAAATATTATAAAGATCTTTTTCTTACTGGTTCCTTTAAAGGTACATACACATCACAGATGACATTATAATAATCAAACCTATAATTAGATGATAAATGAAGAAAGCACATTCTGACAGATTAAGTTCTGCCTTTTCTCCCATGTATGAGTGCAATAACACTTTTGAGGTGCTGAACAACTGAAAAACATTATATAAGTCTGAAGAGTTCACTGAGAGGGCTTCAGCTACATATTGGAACTGTCTGCAAACTCTGCCTATCTTGCAGTTGACTTCTTTACTTCTTTTTCTATCCTAGATCTTGCAATAGGGCTAAATTTATATGCATAATTATGAAACTTAAAAAAATTTTTTTAAAAAACCTTGTTATTAAGCAACCTTTTTTTTATCCTGTGCAGTAGAATTAAAGTTTTCTTGCCCCTTTTGTTTTAAAATATTTACCTTTTTTAAATAATGACATCAGAACCTATTTTAGTACTTTATAAAGGATCAACTAATACAATAAAAATCTTTCATATTAACTACATAAGGAGCTAGAGAGGACAGATTGACCAGAGTCTAACATTTTTGGTTGTTTATCTGTTAATTTGTATTCATAAATTTGAAATTATTTAGCATCTGGGACTGAAGAGAGTTCCAGAATTTTAAAGATTCTAACTGCAGATAGATTGATATTGTGAAAGCTGGAAATGATACTTAAAAGACTGGAAACTGGAACAGCAAGACTGCATTGTGCTGTGATTGGGCTTTGGGGAATTAAAAGCCCAACCTTTCTTAAAGTGCTTAGACAGGAACAGTGGAGTCTTTACGGGTGTCAGGGGAGGGCCTTCTATTACCTCCTCTAAACCAGAGTGTTTATTTTGCTTACACAAGACTAATAAATTCCAAAGGGAATAATTACAAATAACCTGAAATTCAGTAACAGCAGATGTTTACTTTCAACTCTTCTACAGTTATTATTGCCCAAGTTTAAAGTGCCTTCTCTGTGTGAACATTTTTAATTAATAGATTTCTGCATGTGCACGCATGGCCAGAAGCTCTCTCCTAAACTTAGCAAAACTGTATTTTAAAGAAATAGTAACTATTTAATAAGACATTGTTTCAAATCTCCTGCAGGAGGATGGGAGCCTGACATCTTCCAATACATCAGAGACGTTGGATACCTTTTGTGGACTGAGCAGATGGTCACAGTTTCCTGTGAACAGCTCTTTCCCCCCAGTCAGGCACTTAAAAAACAAGTTAAAACCTAAATGATCAATTTTTCATTTTATTTTAGTCATGGCAACAAAACCTATATCCTTTTTCCACCAGGTGCGGGTGCTGCCATGACTATGATTATTTTTGTTATCGACTCTAAGGATAGAATAGGTCTTAGTTTTCCAAAGCTGCTGTTCTAAAAAAAAAAAAAACCCATTTTTTTTTTTTAAACAAATATATCCACCTGCAAATTTTTTTTTACCTTTCTTCCTGATAGATATATGGTCTCTACTTCTGAATGTATAACAATGATAGAAAGGCTGTATTCACTGCAAAGGTTCTTATTTATTGAAGAGAGGCATTTTTAGCCTCAGATACTTGAAAAAATAATTTATTCTGGGAAATCAGTAAAAGTCCTTAGTATTGATTTCTGTCCACTTCAAAGAGAAAAGTATTAAGACAACAATATGCACTTATGGGCAATCACTTTTCCAAGAAACACCAATGTGGCTCCTGAATTGAGAAAACAATCTGAACTACAGATTAATTAGCACTTCCTCAGCTTCCAGAATCCTAAAAAATAAACACAGTTTAGTTTTTCTGAGATTGTGTTTTATTCAGTGATTCCCTGTAAGATTTTCTTGAGAAGCAAAGGAAAGATGAAATCAGATTGGAAATGCCTAGATTTGCTTTCATAATGGAAATAGGGCTGATGATCTCTCACCTTTTGGCTATTGCATGGTTGACCTACACCATATCAACAGAAAGTCCATTTTTTTCTCATGGTTGGCAAGCCTGACTGGAGTGTGAACTACAAAAGCAAAAGTCCGTTTCTATATCTGTCTTGACAGGGCAGGAAGCATGACTAAATTGTATGAAATAGTTCATCGCAGCTTCAGACCTGTCAAAAAAAATCAAGGAGATATGACTACATTACCCTCAGATGATTAAGAACAGTCCCTGAAGAACTGTGTTGAGATATACTAGAGATGCTTCAGGATACTGTAACTGCTCCACTGATCAGTTAACCTCTTTGGCAGTGCCATAACTGCATCTTTTTTGCATGCCTAGTTAACATAAAAAACAAGACTCTTAAAATATTTCAAAGGATCCCACCTTCTTTTGCCTCCTCTCATACTCTTTCTGCCCTGTGATTCTCATTTATATGAAATGAAAGCAAGTTGATCCTAGGAGACAGAGGTTTAAGCTATAAATATTATTGTTTGTTAAAAGTGAAGACAAATGGCATCACTTTGGTGCTGAAGATCCACTTCACTTTCTAGACAATTTGTGTTGTGGTGAGTAGAGATATCACTGACTGTTCCCTCCACCTCCAAACTTTCTTTACCTGTCACCCTGCTTGTCCTAACTTCCTCATTCTAATTTAGACATTGTTTTAATCTAAATTAATCTAGTTGCCACTATCACAGTTTTTGTGCAGTGTCTCTCTTTTGTCATAGCTCTAATGATCTCACATTCACAGCCAATCTCCTTCACATTCTTACTTTGAGTTCCTTTCAAGGATGTTTCACAAATGTCATTGTGCAACATTTATTCCCAGATGATCCCAGTTCTCTACCCCTTTGAATCACTGGTTTTCAATCCCATTCTTTCCTAATCCACTTATGCCTACCTTTCATATCCACAGTCTGTTACATTATACAGCCATAAATCCACAGACTTTTAAAAGAACAGAAAAAATGGTCCAACTGTGGGTTGCATACCAAAATGTGTATGTGTATAAATGGAGTAACTCATTTACCTTGTTAAATTTAATATCTCAGTGTATATACACATTGAATATGCATTTTAAATTGAATTTTATATACACATACTTTTACATGCACTTAACATTGCAAGTCTTTATATCGTTCTGTAGTCTTTGCATTATTTCAAGAATTACCCAAAGAAAGCGAAAGTATTTTGATAATTTTACATTTTGTTATTTCACTTTTCATATGTAGACTCAAAGAAACTTTGTCTTGCAGATAATACACAGCATTCTCACAGTTCCCGCTTGAGGCTGTGGTTGGTGCGCTTTTCTGTTAACATTAGGACAGCTAAATTAAAAACAAGTATTTGGAAGAAAGAATAAATTAGTATTAGAATAGCAGCCAATATTGAATAGTGTTTGGCTTTTAAGGTGTAAAATCATAGCAAGATTAAAGTAATTTTGATGTGCTAAACCTGTGGGATCCATTTTTGATGTGTGTCATGAAAATGATAAAATCAAAAGAAATGGCTGTGAACAGTGTACTTCCATTACTGTGGCAACTATGACATCAGCTGCATTCACTGCTATATTTAAATAGATGAGTTAACAGGGACAGCAGGTTGAAAAAAGAAAAACTGCTGAAGACCTCAGAATTGCCAAATGGCATGAGCAATGTTTTCAGCATAGATGAGGTGTTGTTTTTCCACAAAAATGCTCTTTTGATGATTTCCATTTTAAAATTTAATTAGCCAATTGAATTTTTGCAATATTCAATATGTTCATTAGACATTCAGTGCGAATTGCAAGAAAAGTAATATTGAGAGCACTTAAAGTGTAGTAAAAACAAATATTAGTCATTTTGGTTAGGTCACATTTGCAATACACAGTCTTAAAATGTCTACACAAATATAAAATTTGTAAAAAATTCCACAGATGGTGGGTGGTTTTGTACAAATGTACAGAATATTTTATAATAATCTGGAAATTCTGAATGACTTTGAGTAAGGTTTTTATTATATTTGTATTAAGAAACAGAGAGGAAAAAGTTAGCAAGGAAAATCATAGTTATGAAATGTCTTCTATCCAAGGATTAACTGACTAAATTCACACTTCTCAGAAGACAAGGATAAGAAGGGTTAAAAATCATGAATAAAGAATAGCTGCTCATGGTAATTTTTAGCACCAAAAAAAAGGGGGGGGGTTAATTGAAATAATCATACAAAAATTCAAAAATAAATAAAAGGAAGTGATTTGGCATTAACAACATAGAGAAGTTGGGGAACTCCCTGCTGCAAGGTGCTGAGAAAAGCTTGCATTAAATTAGAAGCAATTTAGAAGTGTGAGAGTTGTTAGGTATTTAAAGAGAGTGCTCAGAAACCCCTAGCCTCCTGGGAGGCTCTTCTGGGTGAGTCAGGCTACACACCCGCAGATAGGAGTCTGGTGTAAGGGGACAGGGGGGCCTGTCATCATTTTTCCAGATGCGGTCAGTTTGCATAATTTTTTAATGAAATAGGAATATTCTAATGTGTCTGTAAGTATTTAAAATAGTTTAAATTCAGACAGTCTCATGACCTTCTGCTTTAATGCAGACATGGAATGGAATATTTGATACTGTCTTGATTTCCTATTAAAAACTATGCAAAAATATAAACTTTAGAAAGTTCAATATAAAAATGAAAAGCTTATGATAACACTTTATGAAGTCCCTTTCTTTTAGGTTACTTGCATCCAGTTAGTTTTCAAATGTGCTTAAATGCAACACAATGCGGTATGGAGAAAATTCAGTGGATGCAGTTCCTTGAAGCTTCCTAAGAAAGCAAACATTCAGCTTATATTTAGAACTAAACCCTGGCCCGTTTGAATTAGCATGGCTCTTGCACTTATTTCAGCATTTATTACGGTATTGTCTGCAGTTGTCTGAGCCATCTGCAGGACATGGCATTATATAACCCCATGCAATTCATAACCATATCTGTCCTGAATCACAGAATACGTAGATTAACTCGTACTGCACTGCAGTGTGTGTCGTAGATGCTGAAAAATGACTATTAATTTACGAGCAGTGCACATTCCCCCACCAGTCTCATTTTTCACATGCACTTGTGTTACATGTATAAATGGTTTATAGCAGGGTCTAACATTCTTGATCTCTCTGGTGATGGGTTTGCAGTAATTGGTCTGCTGGGGCTCATCCCTGTGCAGATACAAAATGAAATTATTTTGGGCCCTTACTTCCAGACTCTTAAAACCAGTTCTTAAAGCTGTGAAATGCAGCTATTGCTAATGGTGTCTAAGCTCAGTCTGAAGGTTTATGAAACTATGAAGATCTTTCAAAGAGTTTGGAAATTCAAAAATTAAATGATGACAAAACTCTGATAATCTCCAAGAGAGAGAAGAGCAGGAAGTTAGCCTGGTTGCTCTTAATCCAGTTGTTGTGGTCCAGTGCAAGAATTGTTTCCAATTTAAAAATGCTTGTATTGCATTTGTATTTGGCTATGGACCATTGTATATAAATACCATTGTATTTGGCTATGGACCAAAATATTACAATTATAAGGCAAATGCTGGAATCTTCCTCCACTGAGCAATATCCCCATGTGCTCTTATACTCTCACACTATCCAGAGCAAGAAAAGGATTAAAACTTAATACAGAAACCATACTATTTTTGTTGATCTAGACTGATATGGTGCCAATAGCCCAAATGCAAGTACAATTTTTTTCAGCAGGTGTTCTAGTCAGGTCTATGCAAAGGAGAAAAAAAAAAAATCTAAGGACTATATGTATATCTATATATCTAAAATAATCTAATATAAGCAGGGCAGAGAGTTTCAAAAGCTGCAGTGAGACACAGCACTGAGGAGCCATGGGCAGAGCCAAGTGTTCTGTGAGGAGTCATTGTGCTGTGAGAACTTAATTGTGATAACTGCTTTGAAAAAGAAATCCCTGAATACTCTAGATCTTGATAGTTCCATGCAAAGAAAATGAACTTTGCCTGAGCCTGTTATCCTTTTAAAAATGAAGTTCAATCTTTTTAACACAATTAGAGTCTGTGAAGAAAATGTCAGAAGGGAGTGATTTAGTATGTTTTTGGAAATCTAAGTGCCTATTCAGAAAACTGAACTTGTTCACTATGAGGACTATTTGTACTACAAAGTTCTGACACTAAAATCACAAGGCTGAGATTCAGTAGAACATTCAAGCTTCATCCTTGTTCCAAGGATAAATATATGTCAGTTCATTTACTTGCACAGCTTAAAAAAAAAAAAAAAAAAAAAAAAAGTTTTAAATAGGGGTGATGCATTTTTTACTTTGTAAAAAAAAAAAAAACCATAAATGGCATCAAGGTGAAATTTCTCAAATACTTATTCATGGGTAATATACTTCTTTAAGACTGCCTAGTGTCACTTATCCAGTTTTTAGATGCATTTTGCTCATCCCACTCTTCTCACATACTGGGACAGTTCTTCTTTTTTAATAACAGAAAAGCAAATTTTGTCCTTTTCTCTCTGCTTGTATACAGGCTGATCATCCTTTGGGCACAGAAAAGAAGGATCTGTCTTTAATTCATGTTTCAGATCTACTTAGGGAAAGCAAAACCAAAAAAATCCTCCATGTCCACTCCCCCCAAAAAAACCTCACTAAGATAAAACCAGTTTACTTGGGAAAACAACATCTAATGTGAAGTTGTTTGTTGGACTAAATTTCATTTAGCATTTACATTCAGCTACTTCTCAAAAAAAAGCAAAACAAACCATGATACAAGAGATCCTTGAACTTTGAATGATTCAAACTCAGGAAGGATTATTCAGGAGGAGATTTCTCAGAGGTCCCAGTGTCTGTTACCCACCATCTCCACTTTCTGACCTTATTAGCATCATCTGAAACAGCGCTCATCAGTATCTGAGGTACTGGTGATTATGCAGCTTCCCAGCCTTCCTACTCCAGTGATATTAACACTGCATCTATCTGCAGCCGTGGGAGTGCTTAAAATTGCTTGTTCTTGGCAAGTTAAGAGCTCTTCTTTTTTCATTGAGGAAAAAAAATAAATTAAAAAAAATCCAGTGCTGTTGTACCACCTCGCACAACAGCAAAACAGATCCTGGACCAATGCTGGAGCTGTAAGCAAAGGCCCAGGCTGTTGGGTAGGCCCTGGATGTGACATGACAAATTGCAGGACATGATAACTGTGTGAGAAACAGACAGATTGCAAATAGGGCCATAGGAGATGGCAGGATTGCACAGATGGTTAAGGGAGTGGTACGGGAGAGGCAGTGCTGCCTGGGGATAGTCAGGCAGTCCTGTGCATGGTTGCTGCTGCTGGAGCAGAACCAAACCTGCCTTTCTGAGTATATCATAAGGGCTTGTGACATCAGGAGGACAGGGTGGGGAGTGGGATGGGGAGATTTCCCTGTCTGGCAGGGGAGAACCCAGATGGATGGACTGAACATCCCCATAAGTGCTGCCCCTTCCAGGTCTGACAGCATCAGCAGTTTCTCACCACTTTGTTCCGTAGAAGTGTTATAGAAGTCACCTGCTCAGTTGAGGCTGGACACACACCCAAGGAGAACGACCATTCATATCCAGTTTAAAGTAACTCTTTAGTAATGTCCATTTTATGATACTATTAGAGCAAGAAGATGCCTTTTGCTGTATGATAGAGCTAAATGAGAAACAGCTTCATCTTAAAAATGCAGCAGACTCATTCTTTTTATAGGGATTATCCTAGCAGCTTATCTCTCATGTTGAATCACAGGGTACTCTCCCTCAAAGAAAAAAAGAAAATCATCCTTGATTGATTATGTCAACTATTGCAGGAAATAAGCAATTAGAAATTGCACACGGGGCAAAAAAAATAATAAAAAAATCAATGGTACCACTCAACTTTCTACAACAATTACTGTCTGGAAGACAGGGGTACAGACAGGACTAATCTGCAGCTGCCAAGCCTGAAACACTTAATGAAACAACGAGGTAGACGGCTTCTTACCGTGATAGCCTACAAAATAACAGCTACAACAAAAGCTGTATATAGCCAGCTATCAGAAAATAACACTGTAGTTCTTCCCCCTCTAATAAGGAATTCTACGCTTTGGAATTAATATAACACCATGTGCTGGTCTCACCTGTGCCAGTGTTAAGAGTACAGGAAGAGTGAGAGGAGACCTAAATGATCAAATAGCTGCATTGGTCATTTCTTTTCTTTTTTCTTTTTCTTTTTTTAAAATCATCTTTATTATATTAAACATTCTTTTATTTGTGCTCACGTTTCATAAAAGACAAGTCACAAGCATACTTACGTATTGAAGGTTGCTCATGTATATTTCCCTTTCCGTGGCAAGGCAAGTATTGCTAGTCCTGCTGCTTTTAAACTCCACTTCTTTCCAACATAGATTCTAACTGTTCAGCAACATTTCATTGTCACTAGTGTTAAACATGATGAAGTTATTAAACAGAAAGAAACATCTCTCAGGAATGCTATAGTGAGGGGTACTACTGCATAATGGGACGTAAGACTTACTATACAATGCCTGAGGTGGAACTTGGAAGGAAAACTTGGTGCCTGTACCAAATTCATAATGGGATGTGGTTGGTTAAGGAAGTGGTTAAAGAAGGGAAAGGCAGCGAATGAGGTGATTTCAGAAGATGGAGAGGAGTGACAGAAGGGTCCAGCTGCATATAAGGAGATTACTGCTCAGTATTCTTGTCTGGCCTGGACTTGATCACTGCAGTAGGTGCTGTTATATTATTAAACTCTTATTTCTAATGATCTTCTGGTGGGTGTGCCCTGCGTCCTCTCTTTGTGTGTGTACATACGTGTGTGTGTGTGTGATTTAATGTGAACTTGAAGCCAGACTAGCCAGTGAGCAGAAGGAAAGTAGCGGGGCCACACAGAGGAGACACTGAGGGTCTCAGATCCACATTATCAGAGGCGTCTCTGCAAGGAGGTGTCCCTGAGCATCAACCTGTAAAACCAGGACTGGGCTGCTTTTGCTGGCTGTGTTTATATGAGTGCTTGCAAGACATTTTCCTCCTGCCTGTCTGTCTGTTTGTGAGTTCACTTCCATCTGCCAGGAAGAAGAAACTCCTTGGTGTCCTTCAGCCCGTTGGTGGCTCTTAATATTATGGCTTTATCATTTTCTTCTGGGAGGTACTGCACCATGAAACCACTGATCTCCGAAAGCAAAATATGATGAACTATTAACTAACTTCTTTATAAGACAAACACAGATATGCAAGATAAGCAGTTAACAGTAATTGCAGCCAGTGTGATGTTGATCTAGTCCAAAAGGTCAGGACAGTGGTTTTATATGTCATCTTGCACACAGGAAAAACAAAAAAATATTAGGCTTAGACTGCTCAGGGGAAGTTTTCTGAAAAAGTTACTGACCAAATACAAATTAAAAAAAAAACCCTAAGTATAACATAGCACACAATTTTATTCCTATCAGTGACAGAATGTTTAAATGAAAAATTTATCCAAATGTACAAACTCTTCTTTCCAGTGTGTCAACGATTTCCTTTTCACTATTAGCAAGGCTGCCTGTTTAACTCAAGGCCTAAAGTCATTCATATGTGCATCGTTTTGGGTAGGGTTGTTTTGTTTTGTTTTTATTTTAATGCTCTCAATAGCAATGACAATTTAATCACAGTTTTTAATTTTTTATGAATGACATTTCTTTCTTACCAGGAATGATATTTCTCCTGGCCAGTGGTGTTCTGCTTTTGAACTCAAGAAATCTAATCTGTTCATGCATATTCACACACATTCATTTTTGAATATATGTACATATCCTTACACACATTCATACACGCGTGTATATACATACACTAAAAGAGAAAACTATATAGACAACATTTCATTTGAAAAAAAATGTATACATCTTTTTATACTCTTTTTTTTTTTTTCAGATTCCAATCAATCATTTATTAGATTGCTGTTTACACTGCAGATTTATTCTCTGGCTGAGGGGAAGGAGAAGGAATAAAGCTTCTCAGATCACAACCTGATTCAGTCTGTGTGTTTTAGACTTACTCCAAGGTGAACGGAGGATAATAAGAACAGCTGGCACATACAGCTAAAGACATTCCCATTAAAAACACCACTCTTTCATTATACTAATAAAGGAGATATGAAAGTTTGGTCTTTAAGCCAATAGATTAATGTCCATGAAGAATATGAGGTATCTTGATTAGTCTAGATTTCTAAAGTGACCCTGTTAGCTATCCCCATCCAGGAAACTTTCACTTGATATGTTTTGTCTTTCATCTTGTGAATAAAGCAGTATCCCTAGGACAAAGTTTTCAAAATCAATTAAAGAAGCATAGATTTTAAAGGCAGTCAACTGTGCAAGGGTAAACGACAAGGGGCAAGAGAGAAGGTGAAATGTATAATTCCAATGAAAATTTCAGGGAGTTTCAGTTCACAAGAACAGTAAAAAATCTGTGCCAAACTGAATTATGGCTTTTCATCCCATTCTGGACATATGCCAGCAACAAAGGAGATGGTGACCTGAATTTGGTTTTATTTGTACAATAAATTTTCTTTCCCCTGTTCCCAACTGATTTAGTCAAATGAAGAAATGTTGAACTAAAACTAGTCCTCCCTGGAATAAGTCAATAAATGGAAACATGTACAGCCTATTTTAACAGAACCCTTCATTGACCCAAATAAGTCACTAGACTTATTTAATCCTATCTTTAAGAAATTACTATGACAGAGTAATATCAATAAACATTAAAGAAATAAACTCATCGAGTCTTGCACTGACTCAGTATTTAACATTGACATTGGGTTAAAAAGGACCTCAAATTATAAGGCTCATTTATAATAACTTTCCCTTTTGTATTGCTTAACAGCAAATTTATAAATCTGGATATTTTGTAGAGTCTCCTCACATCACTGAATATTTTTATTAATGATCTCACTGAAATCCATGAAGACTATCTCAATTTTTTTCACCAAAGAGAAAAAATAAATTGGCAAAGATGCAAAAGTTTAACTTTTGTCAAAAGGAAGGAAATATTTCCTGTTAGAATAAGAAATATTTTGCACAGAGATATGCAGCAGTGAACTCTTGGAAACCAAACCAAACCAAACCAAACCAAACCAGAATATCTTCAATTTATTTATTTATTATTGTATAATCTATGGATTTTAATAACACTTTAAATCATTATTTTTTCTCAAAAATAAAGTTGATTTTCCTGTTCAAGCATTCTCTTCAAGGTGTATATACTTTTGGACAAAATATGCAGTTAGATATTATGGAAATAGAATCACTCAGTGCTCTGATCTTGTGGAAGTCACTTATTCTTTTCCTTTGTTCAAAATCAGAATGTCTGGAAGAGTATTTGGTGCAGGAAATTTCATTCTAGTGATCTAAATTTTTTTCATCAACCTGAAAGTCTATTGTTCTTGTGGGTTTTAATGCTTTTGGACACTTAAAGTAATTAATCTCACTACTTTAGGGCAGAAATAAAGGAGAAAACATATGAACTGTTATGTTGCATAGCTGTTAAAAAATCTTTCATAAATTCTCTCTTTCTTTTTGGCCTCTGTGGAGATAAAGCCATTGGACAGCCCGGGTTTGAGAAACACTTTCATTTTTAGGAAGAATTTGTATTTGGCACATATCTGATCTGTTTGACAAGAGTTCCTTTGAAGCATTCAGAATTTCAGATTGTTCCGTAAAGAAAACTATGTATATGTATACATATGGCAGGACTGCAGATCTGAAAGGTACGTTGCAATAGCAAACGCATCTGGAATATTTTTAGTCTTCCTCAGTTAGAAATCAACTTTCTTGTAACATTTTTAGTACCAGGAAAAAATTGTTTCTACATCTTCCCACATCACCCATGAAAAAAACCACTTAAAAAAAGGAAGGTACAAACGCTTCTGAATTGGAGAAGAACTATTTTTACTATAGAAGGAAAGTATATAATTGGGGGCAGGCTTTCTTTTTTATTGCATGTACATTATCAGATACAAGAGCTGAGAAGCTATCGAAGGCATGAGAAACGGTGCCTGGTAATGCCTTGTATGCACAGTACCTATTTCCAAATAAAGCCCTTTAATGCAACCTCAGCCTTTATTCACACCTGCCTTAAATTACAGCACATAATGTATGTACTGCGGGTTCAAAAGAGATTATAAATTTATGACTGAACTTTCACGTAAGACTGCTCAGGCAACCCCTGCCTCTCACATTTGTGAGAATTAGGAAAGCTCAGGACATTAATCTTGCAGTGGGATAGACTTCCTGTGGAAAACCAGGATGATAGGATCCAAGGCATGCTATTGGCTGCCGAGCTTTATGGACGGCTTTCCATAATTGCAAGCAGAACTTGGTCAGTACAATTTCAGATAAGAGGTGCTCTGCCTTCCACGGCTCAACCCAATATTTCCCTGAAGCAGAAAAATACTCAGGTGCTTAAAACCTTAGCTGGTATGTTCAAAGATACCTACAGCAGTGCAAATTTACAGTGTTCCCCTCCGGTGTGTGAGGAAGAGGAAGAACCGTGGTAACCTCAGCTGCTGTTTTGCATTTATTCTGTCACATAAACTGTGGAGCTCACCCTCTTGCCACCTTCTTTATTTTTTCCCTTGTCTGAAACTGAAGTCTGAGAATCTGTAGCCTCTGGAGTTTTGTTGTGAGGGATTGTTTATTAATATTTGTAAAACATTTTCTTACAGTGAATTATCTTTAAGATATTTAGATTTATTTAACTCCAGTCTGTATCAGGGCATTAAGAATTGTACTAAATAAAAATGTCATTGAATTATCGAAAAAACAAAAAAGAGGAAATCTGCCATCCTTAAATGTACAGTCTATTGTCCATTTTTCTCCTCAAGTTATATGAATACTGGCCAATAAGGGGGATACTACCAGGTAGAAAAAGTAATTTTTCCATCCATTTATTCAGTGGTAGTGTGTTTTCCAGCAAATCAAAGCCAGTCAGCATTTTACACCTTCAGCAGACATCAGCTCTTTCATCACTTTGCCTTGTCAAATCCTTATGTTGAAAAAACCCCCACCCAACAAGATGGCATGTCCCTTAACAAATAAAAACATGCAATATCCAAAAGATGAAGTAACAGTTTCTTCTCAACAACCCACAAAGTGATATCTCAGGCTTTTTTAAGCTGCTGTCCATTCATGTAATGATTTTCACTGCAGAAAACTCAGGGCAAGCTAATGTACAGGACAAAAGCCCTCCCTTCCTTGTTCACATTTTGAAGGATTCGTTGGTGTGTGTACAGGGTGTGTTGCAGGAACCAAAAGGATGACAAAACACCAGACACCTGCATCACCTTTCTCCTGCCTTCCAGAGATCCTGCAGTAAGTATATTCCCTAATAATCTGAAATAAGGGGTTTCTGATTACTTTTTACGATGCAGTAGCTTTTTTATGTCTTACAAACACTAGCATTGACAGGTTTCCTTTCTTACAGCCTCAGATTCTCCATTTATATGACAACCATTATTGCTCTCTGTGTTATGCCACAGAACACAAACACCTTTACTCTCAACAAAGATGTCTTTACGCTTTATCCCTCTTTTTTTTATAGCACTTAGTAATCCTTTCTTGTGGGTTATGAATTAATCTTGCAATTGATCTTACCTTAAAAAGAAAACAAAACAAAACAAATTGGAATAAGTGATTTCATGAAGTGTACAGAGGAAGACTTATCCTCAGTTGAACCAGATTAAGCACATTCAGCACAGTAATGGATGGGAAAACAACCTGAACCAGCAGTTTATATCTCACAGAAGTTGTCTCCTACCCTGATAGGTCTGCCAGTGATGCTGACAGTCTGAATACTGTTTATCTGACTTTTCTAAGTGCAGGAACTGTTTTCAAAGAAGCTCCAGCTGAGCCTATTTACAAATTACAGCTTTCCTTCCTCTGTGTTTCCAGGGCTGTTGTGTACCCCGAAACTAGGGATTGCTATTTATTTTTCTTTACTGATGATCACCATTGAGTTTTTTAATCTATCAGAAATAATACATGTTCTCCTGCAGTACACACTACTAGATGCACATGGAGGTATGTTTGTGCATATGTATCCTTTAAATGGATTTGTCACCACAAAATTGTCAGTCTTCCAAGGGCACAGACATACTGAACTTCCAGCAAAAAGTTCTGCTAAATCTACTGTGTCAAATTCCTGTTGCTGTAGCTCTCCACAGCTCTATTGAACTCACGTCATCTCAAGCAACACATTTCTCACTGCTGTGTTAGTGCTGCAGGAGCTGCTGAGATCTCACCGCCAGCACACAACTCATTTTGACGTGCTGAGTCTCTGTTGAATGTCAACAACAGGCACGATAATGCAGCTGCTCAAAGGAGGCACCATACACTTTGTCTGAAACTGCAGTTTACAGCTTGTTTGTTTGTGTGAGGACTAAGGGATTACATCAGGGATTGCATCATGTTTTATTACCCATGATGCTAGAAATGAGAAAAAGTGTAAGAACTATTAGAGCTGAAGCAGAGGCACAAGGATTGAGGGGGATACTAGAACAAACTTGTCTTCATACATCCAGAAACTGCTTTTTCTGCTTCCTTGAAAGCTTAAATTAACCACCAGACCCTGTGGTCACCCCTTATTCTTTGTTTTCCTTAACTCACACAAAAACTTTCACTCTGTTGCTGTGTGCTACAGATAATCTGAAAATGAATGCATCACATTTCCATTCACCTTTTTGTCTGGATACATTAAGTTATAAGTACTTAATCCTCAGCTTCATTTCCTTTCTTACTATTGGCTTATGATCAGTTCAGGATAGACAAAGAAGTCGGTTAGCAAAAGGAATGAGTCCTTCAAACTCACAGTTCTCCTAATGAAGTAGACCTATATAAAACCCATGAGAATCCTCCATGGCAACTAAACATCCTAAGAAAGTGATTGCTGAGTGCATCTGAGTATCACTATCTTGATACAATTGTGCTGGTCCACAGGGTAAATATTTGATTTAATGGAGCAGCAAATTTAAAATGCCAAATGTCATTTCCCAGGCTTCCCAATAGTCCAAAGGTTGTTCACTGTAGTTAATTTTCCTTCCTGTGCAAATGTAGTGAAATATGAATCTGAAATAGAAAGTAACATCAAGAAAGAGACAGCTTAGCTTATTTTCAACACATGCACATTTGGCAGTCAGGAATATAAATAAATTTAATCCATATGTGCCCTTATGAAAAAGTAAAATTTTCAAGTATAACATATATTGAAATGTTTTAGTGGTTGTGCATCCCAAGAGAAGATGCCTTTTGTTATCAAATACAGGGCAAATGCAAAACCAGTTTAAACAGACGGGGCGGGAGGACTATATAAACATATATGTATATATTAGCATATCTGTATATGATTAAACATTCTTTTTTTTTTTCTTTTCTTTTGTCTCAGTCCTGATTTGCACCAGTTGATTTAAGTCAGTGATCAGAATCAGTTCTCTTGAAAAATTTTTCTGAAAAAAAAAAAAAAAAAAGACTAAAAAAACTTTTAAAAAAATGCTTTAAAACTGTTCCTCATTCAACAGCTCTAAAGGATTGTAGCCAGAGTCCTTTCTCCTCTTTTCCAAACTCTAATACTTTTAAAAAACAATTGTACATGACACTCAGTGGGTTTTTTTTTATATCAGAACGTGTTAAAGATTTTTAAAATGTCTCTCAGGTTGCATTTTTCCTTTTTTTACTTACAACAACTGGCAGATGGATTCTCCAACTTCATGATAAAAGTCATGCCCTTCTTTAATTATTTAGCAACACAGCATTGTTTATTCTTTGACCTCACATATCAAGATGAAGCTGATTTTTCCACATAAATTTTAAAGCATTTCCCTCAAGCAGTATCCTGGACATAACAAATCAAGTTCCAAAACTCCCAGTGCTGCAAGGGTTATAAAATATCATAGGGAATGCTGATAGTACTTTAAGACAACTGAGCTGGAAAAGGAAAGGCTCTGAACTGACAGCTCTGGCAGCTGCAAAAAGATACGTCTGGAAACAGGGGTGAGAAAAATTCTGCAAGGCAGAATAAAGAAAGCCATTTTGAGCTTATTCTTAAATTATGCAAGGTTATATTTTCACACTTAATTCCCTGTGTCTTCATCTCTGGGACCCAACGCTAAAAATAACATTTGTGTTCTGTTCTGGACAGATAAAACACAAACAAGAAAGTGTTAGAGGCAGGTGGATCTGCTGAGTTTAGGGAGGCAGGAATCCCTCCCTCAGTGCCCTCGGCAGCAGTCTGTCTATGCATGACTGCCCTTTTTATCTCCTTTTCCCTCTGGTCTCCATCCTTGTTCCTTCCAGAACCCACCACAACCCCTTTTTTTTCCTACCATCAGTTCTTCTAAACACCCAAACATGTCATAAAGGATCAGAAAATATGTTTCTGCTAGGGAAATTATAAATTGAAGAGCTGAGGGAGAGGTCACTCCAAAGTCTGGTTCCAAAATGAAGCTAAAAAAAAAAAAAAGCAACGCAACATAGCCAGAGTTTGAATTATCCCTCTCTGCAGGTGGTTACAAGAGACAAAGGAGCTCAGACTTCTTGTTTGATAAAAATTAGATGATATCTAAGTCTTCTGGTATGCCCCTAAAGGTATGTGTATAGGTCACAGTGCTGGATCCAGAGCAGAGATTATCAAGTTCCCTCTGATACCAAATTAATGACATAGTATATGTCAAAAAGACATTGTGTTCTTCTAATCAGGATTTTGTTGCTGTTGCTCAATGGGAACATTAGGAAATAATGAAAAGTATTTAGTTTTATCTTTAGTTTCAGAAAATCATATAATCCTACTGAAGATTAGTTTTGGTATAAAAGAATTCTATTCTTTTCTTTATCATGGGATTTTTGTTCCTTCTTCTCCAACCTGTCTAGCATCAGAGGCAATGGACAATCACCTTTAGTCTATCACAAAGGCTCTTTAACACTAAAGTCTAAGAATATTGTCCTGAAAGTGAGCAGTGAAAAGGACCAGACTGTTACAGGACAGTATTTCTCTAGAGATACAGGCAGAGAGTTCTAAAAGGATTAGTTAGACATTGGGCACCCAAGTCAGGTCAGGTTTTGTGTCTGTGTGTGTGTTGCCTCCCTCCCTTTCTTTATAATCAAAACCTGACAAATTAGATAGTCTTACTGAAAAATAAACATTCTCACACTCCACATATTCTTTACCAATTAATGTGACTGACCAGGTTTGTTCTGCTCTCTGATAATGGCCAGAGTTTTGTCCCTGAATGTTCTTGTTTCTCTCTTCCTTCTTTTCATTTATCAATTTTTTGCATTGAAAAGGACCTTGACCAGATACTAAGTGAGCAGACACTCTCCTTCCACATGCCCTTACAAAGCTGTGACATTTTCTCAGTTGCCACTTAGGGAAGACCTGTGAGTATTTGAGTACTTTGAATGCAATTGATTTTTTTATTCCTTTGTGACATTAATTAAGTTCAATGAAGTTACTGCTGGTGAAAGCCCTTTATGTACAGATTGAAAAAAAAAATATCAAAAGTGTATTTTTCCCAATAATATCTACCAAATGACATCATTTCTGATTACCCTCTGATAAAAATAAATAAATAAACACCATAGAATTCACTTAATTTTGCCTTTGATTTCTCATTTGTAAATGCTACTGGCCAGAGGTATTTTATGCTCCTCTGTTCTCCTCAGGAGACCACCAGGGTAGCTGACTCAAACAATCATCTGATGAAGACAATGAAAACATGTTAAGGTTTCAGTGATACGTATAAGGATCTCAGATTAAGGTAGCAGCTAATATTCATATAATAACATTAATATGAATAGATCAAATATTTAGCATTTAAAGATGACTAAGAAAGTTATTACTGCTAGATTACTACAGTCTTTGCCCAGTCTTTGATCTAGTTATATATAAAATATGCCAAGAAGTGGCATCTTTTCATGAGAGGTTGTTAAAGGGACTTGGCATGGCTGTGTTTAGGACAGTAGTTGCTGGGCATGATAGTCTGGAACACTTAAGCCTAACAAATAACAGGTACTGTCAATATCAATTAAAAATAAGAGGTGGAGGCCATCCTGGATAACATTCCTTGAGGGGTCATGAAGTCAGTTTACAGTAAATCTTTGTTAAATCAAACCCCAAAACCAAAACACCCTTATTGATTTTAGCCCTGAGCCAGTTGGGGACAATCAATACAAAGTAACTTAATCTCAGTTTTCAGTGTATAGATATTCTCTGCCCTGTCATGATGGGGTGCTAGTTTCCTTGGACGTAGCCTGCTAGCACCCGATCCTGCACAAGACTGTAATAAACCTGGTATCTCATCTCTGTCTGTGGGCTGCATTTTACACACCAGGTAAAGAATCCATTTTTGGGACAACAAGGTCATGACGCTTTGTAAAACAGCCTTTGGTTTCAGCAGGTTCTTTGATACTTTGGGGAGAACTGGAAGATTGCCAGTCACTGTGGGTTTGAGGGGACAGTAGATTTTACAAGAGCAAATACATATCCAACATTTTTTAATTAAAACATAAAAGAGTTCTTATTTGTCTCTGAAATTCAAGTGTGAGCTATTTTTGAGGAGAATTGCTATCTCTTCCATGAGGTATCTCTACTGTGACACAGCGTAGATGGCTCAAGGATGGAACTAAGTTTGCATGAACTTCTGCAAAAGGCATACTATGAGAATGTTTGGGTTAAAATCTGTACAATTTTAGACTTACACAAATAATAAAGTCTATGCTTAGAGTAATCACCTTCCATAATGAAGACGCAAAGTTTCAATAACAGCGACAGGTAAAATGACATAGACTTTCAGTGGTATAAAATGGTAAGTCTTTTCTAGTAAAACTATGTAAGTTCTCTAAAAGAGGAAACATGCATTTAACGACAGCCCGTGAATATCTTTGGTAAAAGTTCTGAGAAAAGCAAAAGGACTTAGTCACATTTTCTTTAATTTTTATCAGTTTTTACTGATAAACTACACAAGTAACCAGTTTTGATAGCAAATAAGACCCTAAGGGTGCATTTACATTAGTCCTTTATTTCCAGTTAAGAGTGTGTTTTCAAAGTGAACATCCTTCTTCCCAAGTTACTGTTTTTCAGTTCGTCCTGTGGAGCATCCAAGATGGATTCTCTTCAGATGACAGGTAACCACAAGAATTTCTTTAGGGATATGAAGGTGCTTTGCTAATGGACTGACATCACCAGAATAGAGATGAACCAAACTAAAGACCCTTTAGCATATACATTTTAGAGAGATAAAGCCCTCCCAATACAGCTGTTGTATTAATAAAAACTGATCCTACTGATCAATGCTGCTTAATTAGGTAGATGTAGCCTTGGAATTTCTGAACACCTCAATTTTGATGTTGGAAGTTATCTTTTAAGTCAAAGACAAAGTAAATGCAAGATGTAAGATCAGCAGAGCAGGCACATAAATGTTAAAAGTCAGCAAACAGTTCCCCTTTTCTGTCGACAAAACGGGACCTGCTTAACAATGCTTTCTGAAACTACCATCAAATAAAAAAGCATATGTTCACATATCGATTAAACACTGTACTAATAGACAGTAGATTTTCATGGGAAACTTTTAGTGCTGATAGATAAACGATGAAAACTCTGTCAAAAGACAAACATTGTAATGAATGTGCTACGCTAATGAATCATTGCTTGTAAGAGGCCATTCAATCTTGACATTAATGATATCAAATGAGCTGTGGAATGTATATGAATTAAATTAGAGTATAATGACATTTTCGTATTTGGAGCTACATGACTCACTAAATTAAAAAGGAAGAGGGAAGAACATGGATTTAGGCAGAAAAGGGGACAGCAAAAGACACAGACAGATGAGTCACATTCCTGCATAGGTCAGATCACCCAAGAGAGTTTAGTCAGTCAGGTGACACACCGTCAAGTGATAAAATGTGCTTGTATTTTATCAAGGGATGTGTAAGGGTGGTGAGGATCTGTGCCTTTCACTGAACTGGTCTGTCTACATGTTTTGTAACATTATGATTTTCTGCATTCAGATACGGTTCAGACTTCTACCAAATCTTTTCCAAAGCTGTAGGCAATTTTGCTGTTTTAGAGAAAAAAGGTAATTCTTAATAGTTGTGGCTAACCAATAACAAAATAAAGCTCTGAGGAGATGGCCAAGGGCGAATTGGAACATGGGGAATAAAGCAGAGTGCTATTGACCACAGCTGTTGTAAAGAAACTGCCTTCATCTCAACAGAAAGAGGACCTGAGGGTGGGCTTTGTTTTAGGTAAACAGCTATTAACAGTTGAGTGGATCAACTGATGGTATAATTGTCTCCCTGAGCTCATTAAAAGAGTGTAAATGTCTCTCTGAGTTAGCCAGAACAAGCACAAGAGGAGTGAATACATGGCTCAACCCTATAGTTTCTATACTCTAGAGTATAGAAGCTGAACAATTAAAAGAATTTCAAGGAGAGCAAAGGGGCTTCAGCTGGCTTTAAACCTTGTATTCCTCCCAGGTGAGCAGAGTTGCCCAGTATTGTGACAGTGAGCATAGGTTGGAGGCTGGGAATGGGCATGATGTTGGTATTGTGTTTGAACTGTATATTGGAAATGCTGCATTTTGCTAAGCATCACTTGTATTGTTACAAATATGAATTTTATATCAGGTGTCAGCAACTGAAAAGGCTAGAGTTTTCTGGGCTCTCAGAGAATGAATCTTTCTACTATTAGGATCTGTATGTACTGACATTGGATACATTTAAAGATTTGTCTTACTTGAGAGTAACTGTGAGGAACGGTTTTGATACTAGTAAAGTAGATTGCCTGGAAGGAGAATTTAGAGAAAAGGTTTGAATCTTTTCCCAAGTCTTTCTTTAGAAGTCAAGAATATAGTTATAGTTTGACATTCATAGATATCTTACATTTTAAGTACACCTAAGTGCAACACTTAATTCAAAGGATATTCAAGGTGGAAAACATAAGCTCAGTTAAAGTAAACTATTAGTTATTTGTTTCTTATTGTAAAAGGCTTTAATCGCTATTCATTCAGTAGATTTTTACAGCAGATCACAAGTGAAAGCAAAGCTGAGGTCATAGCAATGGGATAAGGGAAAGTGCAAACAGTCACTGTATGTCAGTAATGTTTCATATAGTAACACTTTTACCAAAGCACCACCCGCAGAGGATTTAGAGATGCATTATGAAAGGTTTTTACACTCATGAAGAGTTAATGAGAATCATACTTTTAAGTCCCCTAGGCAACATTGCAGTGGAATAGGCTGACAGTTCAGGTATGAAATGATCAACCACTTGGTTACTACAGGAAAGTGAGCTGGAAGACTAGAGATGAAATAATAATGTTGTACCTGAGTTGAGCTCAATGAAAGGTTCACATCCTTGGGGATGAAGAGGGAGATATCATTTGTCAGCTGATGACTTCTCAGAGGCACTTTCTGCAAGCATCCAGAATACAGTTTTTTGCAGCCCTTTAAAAGCACTACCAAAACCATCATCTGTAACAAAAAGTACAAAGTCTTACTTTGTGATAGTTCACAGACTGAGAGTCCATAGATCAGCTAGCCTATAACCATGACACCAAATTCATTCTGTATGAAAAAGATATCATGCAAATCTCATGAACACTGAGTTACAGGTGCTTCAAAATATGTCAAGTAAAATTAGTTCAGTTACTTGGGTTTTTTTCAAAATCTGTTGGGATTCTTTGTACAGGTAGCAACCAGTGCAGAGGCCTGAGGAACTGAAGACTCCTTTCTTGCATTTATAACATTTATAGTTAAACACACAACTTCATATCTTCAACCTTTAAGTGAGCCTGTACATACAGTTAAGAAATGCTTACCACAAAGAGACTGAACTTAGAGCTCCTCTCAGCAATATGACACCACATTTCTGTAGCAACAAGTCTTGTCTATGTATCATGCTTAGTGTCTGATTTTTAGTTAATTAATTACTGTTGGCCTAAATGCGATCGTGATAATTTTATAACACCAATGTGCATTGGTTGATTAAATCACATGTGATAACCTGCAGCCAACCCAATTACTTTACTGACACATTGAGTTTTCTGAATTATGTAAAACAGTCCTTTGCAAAGATTTTTTTGCAAACTATTTATATATATGCATGAACAATATATTATTTCTGCCATCTGATAAAATTCAGATGAAGTGAAATGTCTCACAGGCAAAATATTCTTATGACACTGAAAAGTCAGAAGGGGATGACAGATTAATAGCAAGAGAAACACCAGATGTACGACTAAATGTTTTATAAAATATGTGTGCGTGCTTTATTACATCACAGGCAAAGGAACACTTGCAGATTCAAAGCCTGACACATATTCCCCTGTCTCCCAACACCTGGGGAGCAGCCGGCCTTCAGTGTGCCCTGACATAAATAGTCTAAACATAGCAAAACTTATTCCCCCAAGAATGAGTTACGCATTAAATTAAGTTAGAATACGTTAACAATTAAAAAATGAAGTACAACTATCCAAGGGAAATGTTTCTACCAGATTGTGATTTATGAATTACAATTCCACCTTCTCATCCAAAAAGAACAAAACCCAAGTATTTGAGGTCACTATAGAAAAGAATACAGTAAATATTGGAAATACCTTAGGAGACAGTGATAGTTAAGAAAGGCTAAGGATTAGCCTACTTTAGTCTTGTGTATCAGTCCAGTTAGATTTTGAACGGGCATTTATTTTCTTCTGCATTTGTTCATGTGTCAACAAAGTTAGGTCAAGTGATCATTTATTATACTGATCAGTGGAAGAGCCTTCTTAGTCACAAAAGAGAATTTCCTGTGATATTAATAGATGTTTAAGGCCAGGGAAAAAACTTTCTCATCTGTAATTAAGATTAACCTCATTCATAAGACTGGTAAAGAGACTTCACTCAGCAATTTGAGTTAGGCGCCCAAGAGAGTTTGCTGTTCAACACGTCCTTTTAAAGTATATATTTTAAATAAAGCTGATGTTACAAAGCCAGATATGCCCGTATGAGCCTTATTAAAAAGCTCATACACAAAAAGTGACTTTTAAAGACTAAACAAACTGAAATCTCAATACTGCTATATACTGTATGATGACATTTTAACCCAATGGGATTTCAAGATTGACACCAGAACATTTAAATTAATATTTAACCCACTTGGGTTTGCAATTCAATTCTAGTATCTTGTGATAACTGACTTTGATATCAGGGTAATTGTCTTCCGGAAGCTCACTATCAAACTATTTCCAACAGCCAGATAATTTTTCAAGTGCTTTATTTCACTGTGCAGTGGGAATGGAAAAAACTCCAACAATAAATACTGTACAAATTATCATTATACGCATGAAGTCTTATTTACAGTACTCCCTTCTCCATTCCTCTTCCCCTTCCACTTCCGAGAAGATATTGTGGAATGTGGAGGTTTCATAAAGGAGAGATGAAAGAAGTTACTGTGAAGAAATGCTTATTATATAAATAAATATAAATATAAATAATATAAATATAAATATAAATGGTAGAGTATTAGAAAAATTACAGAAAATATAGTGTTGAAAAAGAAAAGAGGTAGGACAGCAATGAACACTATCAATGAATTAGACATGAAATAAATACCTGTTTACAGGGTTTTTCAGAAATACTGAAGTACTGGTCAGGGAACTTGAAAGAGTGAAGCTCAACACTGACCAAAATATTACTGCAGTATAATTGCAGGACTGCCATATACAGTAAATGAAGTAAACATCCTATTAAAATTAAAAAACTGGACACTGAAATGGCTGAAGAAATTATTCCCAAATTTGTAACCCTATTTTGGGTAATGTATTTAACACAATGTTTTTTGTTTAAGTCTACCTAGTTGTTGCAGGTCACAATGAGGCTTGGGATGACAGTCTGATTTTCGTATACCTTCTTACACCAGGATTTTCACATGCCCTCATGATCATTTGGGATTGTGCTTGGTCAATGACAGGAGTCCAACATAGGTCTGCAGTGCTACTACAATCTGTGTATAGCTTTCTTTAGCAATTTTTTCTAGCCACATTTGACCACCATGCTCCAAACTTCTGCAACTTTCCCTGTCATGTGATTGCAATCATGGCAGGAGGGCTGGATAGATACCTTCAAGGTCCCTTCCAACCCAAACCATTCTATATGGGCTCTATGCAATTCTCTAAGGGCTGTCCAAGAATTCCATGACAAGTAATTTTAATCAGAGCACATATTTATTGAGTTTTCCACCTCTCTCTCATGCAGCAATCCCAAATGCCTTGCGATGCTTACGTTTCACAAAGTCTATCAGTGGCCTATTTATCACTGAGATTTTCTATGCAGGATAAGCAGATATCTTTATTGAAAACATGAAGAAGAAATTCAAATCTCTGTTGTTCACAGTCAATGGAATGTAGGAACAAGGAGTTTGGTCAGGATGTTCAGTAAGGCTGTTAGTAATTAGAAGAAATCAAAACTGAGTTATCTGGAATGTGTTATAATAGCTCAGTAAGAAATTAATTCTACGTGAGCATTTCATGCTTCCTGAAAATGTATTTCACACAGCATGTGCATCCATCTGGAGTAAGTTTACTAAAATCCCTAGATTGAAAATAGCTTCAAATAAGACACCTGAGGAAGCACAACAGTTTTCCTTAGATTCCTTGGGTTTTCAGAGTGGCAAGTGTGATAACTGACTTATGCCCATAAGGACTAATTTGCACAGATGACCATCTAGTTACTGTTACTGCAAAAAAAGGCTATAATTGCTTCAAAGTCCATAGTGCTATTACTGCACCATGTAGTTCTGGATCTTCAGGCTAACACCTTGTTCAGGTTCAGCCTTGTTACCGAGTCACTTGTTCTGTGTCCTCTGGGCACCTGTCAAATTCATTTTTCGATGTTGAAAACCAGTAAGTTCCCACCTTGTGCTTAATATGCTATGGAGCTAGTTTTGGGGGGTTTTTTTTGTTTCCTTTTCAGATTCTACTCTGCTAGAAGCTAATTGACTTCACCTAGGGCTTCTTCTGATGCAAGGCAATGAGTGGACTAAGAAGGAGGCTCTTTCATGTGGCTGTCAGATGATCTGTACAAATCAGCTTCACAGATCAGCATCTGGACAGTCATTTTTACGTGAATAACCACACCGTTGCCAGACACCAACTTGCACACTTGTTACAGTGCATGACAACATCTATGGGATGAGTTACTCAGTGTCTAAGCCTCAGAGTAAACAAACTGCATTCAGAAGTGATGCTATGTAAAGGCAATTTGTCTGGGGGGAGATCAAGGGGCACTGAGGCAGAATTAAAATTCCTCTTAGCTATGCAATCTATCCCAAAAGACAGCCATCATTACTGGTACGACACTGAGGAAGAAAATGCCTTCCTAACATTAATCTCAGAAAGAATCCTTTTGAATTGTGGAATTAAACCAAACAGCAGGGGAGATAAAAGCCAGCCATTTTGTTTTAAGTTTGTCTTGCAAACCTCAGAGATAAGGCTTGACAAAAGAATGTCTTAATTGGAGTCTGACATCTCCATCCTTTAGTAGCTCTGGGACTTCATTCCGGCTTTCATTCCTTCCTGTATATTACACTTTAGGATCCCAATTACACTACTAATGTAAATTAAAATGTAAATTAATCTGTTTACTAATGCAGTTATGAAAAGCAACTCGACTGTCACTTTGATGGTCTAAAAGGAGAAGAATTCTTTCAAATGTATTGCATATGTTATTTTTTATTATTCTGAAACAGATAAAAGCTAATTACATAAAAGCTGGTTACACTGAAATCAGTGAGAAGCTGCTTCAGCAGGATACAGTTCTACCTGATGACTGACTTGCAGTGAGCACAGGTTGGAAAGTGCTTTTTCCTCCTTTAAATTATGTGTATAAGTGGCTTCAGTTAGCAAAGTTCTCTCATCTGCCACATTTCTTTTCTCTAAGAATCAGCTAATTTCTTATCAACAAATACAAAATTCAGGACCGACATAAGACAACAAGAGAAAGGATGCAGTGTCATGTGTCAAGCTTTTCATGGAATAAATCATAGCATTGCAGGTAGAAAAATAATTCTGGAGGTTCACTTGAAAATGATAGCTCTAATTAAAAGGGTTGTGTAGTTGTATGATATATTGTACCTTGTTCCCTGGTTCTAACCAGAATTAACCTGCTCTAGCAGGGGGGTTGGACTAGATGATCTTTAGAGGTCTCTTCCAAACCCCACCATGCTGTGATTATAAGCAAGTTTCTTGGCAAATTTGCATGTAGAATGAAGGGCACTTTCACACTTTAGTGAAATCTGTGCACTGCCCACTGGAGAGAACACTTCCACATCTCTAAGTTTCTCCTTCTCTTTTGTCACCTCCATGCAAATTAGATGTCAATTAAGCACTTTCTGACACCTTTGTAATTAACATCACTGTTCTTTAAAGGCCTCAGCGGATTGAAAATATTTTTACAATAGCAATCCAATTGAACTCCATTAGATGTTCCTCATAAATTAAAATTATGGGTATCTTACAGATGCTTATAAACATGAATACTAAAAATGAAAAACAGACTCCATTTTTAATTCCAAATGTCTTGATATTGGCCAATTGAGAGTATGAATAAAACAGTCCAAGCTAGGCTTCTGAATTGGAACTTGAATTTCATAAGAGCTAGGAATTTACAATCACATCTGAAGAAGGTGATAGAGAAAATTATCAGTTCTTCTCAGCCTGCAGATGACAGTATTTTTTTCATGGGAATTTTTACTTTTGGTTGTTTTCATAAACTTAAGTAATTTTTGAGGCTACAGACAAATATATGTTGTCTTTCTCACTCAGAGGCATGTGTCTGTTCTTCCCTTTCCCTCTCCTGGAAGTCACCATCCGTGCAGAGGCATGTTCCTAAGAAGTGCTTGCTGGACACTTCCTGTTCCCTAGCCATGTCTCTGAAGTGGTGAAGTATACGAGGTGGTGCAAACGATGTGACTAATTGTTCTGGCCACTTCTTTATGACAGATAACATTAATTGCATTCAAAGATCAATGAGAAATTTAAAAGGCCTCCAAGGATTGAATTAAATTAATAAATTAAAATGTGGTAGCTATAGGTAATTTTAACAGTTTGCTTTCT
This sequence comes from Todiramphus chloris collaris, assembly GCA_025345505.1. Classification (NCBI taxonomy): domain Eukaryota; kingdom Metazoa; phylum Chordata; class Aves; order Coraciiformes; family Alcedinidae; genus Todiramphus; species Todiramphus chloris. Next base: position 928,156 of record JANVCC010000034.1, on the reverse strand, counting down.
TGCAAACATATTTTCAATCATCTCAACATTTTTCTGTTGTCTTTCTTTAACATATGGTTTTCACTTTATTTCAGAAATTAGAAGACCTCTCTAAGGAAGGTGACAAATTAGGGAAAAAAAAAATTTTTAAATATAGCAAAGCTCAAACATAAATAATTATTTATGCAATAAAGAAAATGCTAGCAGCTGGCTGACCATGCATCCTCAACCTGTAATTTTTATGGAGTCAGTCTGATGAATTTTGTTTTGAAAACAACAACTTTCTTGGGTTTATAGACATTTTAAAACATAACTACCTATGCACCAGGATCAGTGAATGTTAACAATTGTGAACAATATCCTTATTAATGCTTTTAATTCCTTAAATTTAATGCCCTTATAATGAGATAATTCTTCTCATCTTGCCCTTTATTAACCTATTACATTAATCAGCATCTGCATTGCTGTTCAAAATTCTCCATTTCTGGCCTCCAAGGTAATGAGATAACCTCTAGTCTGCTCCCATTAATACTTCTTGACTTTTTAAGAGGAATTTCTGCTCAATCTCAGAATGCAAATAAATGATTTCCTCAAAATACCCATCTTTTAAACAGCAGCTCTCTGTCTCCACTCTCCCAGTAGTTCACAGGCAAAGCTTTGCTCCTTGAAGTTTATATTTGTAGGAACGAGCAGACATTTCTCCATAAAATGAAACACATGTCCATATTTCATATTATAAACAGATAATCATGGAAGTTTACTGTGAGATATTGATATGTTTTTTTCTTTATAGAGGAATACAGAAATTTCTTGTTAAACTCCAAGTCCCTTCAGTATGTTGTTTAGTGTGCAAGAGCAGTGCAGAGGAATACTCTGCATAAGGAATACTGTGGATTAACTTCTTCCCATTTAAAATGTACCATGCATGTAGGCAAACAGTATGTAACTAACCAAACCAGAATTATGTACACTATGGGGCTTAAACAACTATTCCAGAGTGGAAAAGCTGTACTCTTTTAACTTCTGTCTTTGCATTAATCATTATCTTATTTAATACTGGTCAATTTAATGTGGTTCATAAAAAAGCCCAACCAAACCAAACAAACCCAGACCAACAACAAAACCGCCACATTTATAGTCAAAGAAAGATCTGAAGAACTCTTGCATTTTGTGTCCAATGTACCATGGGTTTTGCCGTGTTCAATAACTGGGAAGAAGAAAAGTGTAAGGAACTCTGATCTGACCTCATATTATTGATTAATACATGAAAAATAACAACTAATCTACAGACAGTAATATGAACTGCAATTAATGTCAGGTTTAGGGTATTTTTACCGTTGGAAGTGTTTAATGACAAATTTTATTTTTATCAAAATTTGGGGCACTCTTGTATTACATATATTTGTATTACTGAGCAGAAATTGTAAGCAAACTGAAGGTGAGATGGTAGTTACTGGGAGACACTGATGTAAAATCATTGTGTTTGTGTAGAGCTGTTGTTACTGTTATCATGGCTGTAAGTCATTGCCCGAGCATTGTGTCTGTGTCCATACATGTCTATGTGTACCTTCTAATAGGTCATTATTCCTACAGAAGGAACTGTTAATGATTCTAGAAGAAGATCATCTGAGTCATTACACTGTGGCAATACGTTATTTAGGTGATCAAGAAATCTCAGCTAGAAGGCTGTTAGTAAAAAACACTTTCATACACCTCACAAACAGAGCAACCAAGTGGAATTGTGACAAAAGCTCCCAAAAGTACAAACACAAGATGAAAGCAGATGACTTGAAAGGCCAAGCACAGCATGATACCATAGGCCCAAGGGCTCTACAGACAAATCACAAACATTTACTGACAAAACACACATAAAATATATAGTCAATCTTGAACATAATGTGTTAACTTGCAGCTCTATAAAGTAAGTGGCCCATCTTAGAAAACTTGTGGAAGTGATCTCAAGCAGACTCAGCATGAACAGGAGGAAACCCCCAGTGTTGAAATGGTCTTGGGAAAGCCTTGGGATGCTGTAACCCCACCTTTTCCTTCTTCCTCCTAAAGGGGACCAGTCCCATTGACCTCAGGATCCAGAGGAATAGGGAATGGGCGAGCGCAAAACCCGAGAAAGGGGTTGAATTTAAGTGTTCCTATCATTGTAAAAGGATGAATTGTAAATTAATTGTCACTAATTTTCATTGTAAAAGGACAAATTATGGTTCTAAGGTTAAACCAAAATGACTTCATATAAATTAACATGGGAGCTGTGTTTCTTTAGCTCACATGGTATTTCAGCTGGATTTGACCTCAAGGTTCTATCCTTAAATATTTCCTTAAATATTTGGATCCGAGTATTGGTGGAGAATTTGGACAGTCTTAAGCTGCAATTTCCAATGTAACATCATTTCCACCTACCCTGAGGTTAGACAACAGCTAACTTCATAACTGCTTCCCAGCTTGGTTTAAAGTATCTCCAGTGAGCCAAGATATCTGCTTCCAGATAGGTTTAGAAACACTCTGCCCTCCACAAAGCTGAGCAGCTTGGTGTGGTCTTTATAATGTAACACCAACTAATGAAATATATATTTAGTGAAATAAATATACGACTAATGAAACATATATGAAACATACAACTAATGAAATAAATATGTAGTGAATATAAACTACAGAAAGAATCCTCAGAGTATAGACCAAAACAACATCACAGACACTCTGGCATATGGGTTGCGTTATATTCCTTGCAGTTTTCTTGTGGATCACATTAATCTTTCACTACATGGTGGCACAGCTGCAGACATCAAGACTGCTCTCCTGAAAAGACAAATGACTGGGAGTTTATGCACTCAGGGTGAGGATGTTGGTTTTCATTCCCTCAGGTAGATGACAAAATTTATCTCCCCAACCAGACAATGCTCTTCTGCATTTTATGGAAAGCCTCAGCCAGGCTTTTAGGAAAATAGGACCATATCTAAAGCTACAATTGGGTCCCACTTTCCCTTGGGTCCCCTGTCAGTGCTGTCCCATATCACACAATATTTAATGCTATGCCATCACATTTCCACAACCAATCCATTTGCTTCAGGTGTACTTTACCTTGAATACAATCAAATAAGCTCCAGTTTGGGGAAAGATCCTCACAAGAAGAAGTCCACAGTTGGACAAAGAAGAGAAAGGAATTCTTTCCCTACAGAGGTGTTATTTAGCATTACTTTCAAAAGATTACATAACCCCTAAAGTACTGGCAATAAAACTGTCTAGATGTTTTATGTTACTGTAGGAAGAGAATAAATAATCATCTTTTAGTTCAGTCCCTGGGGGTTTTTTTCTGGGGGATTGCTTGTTTGTTTGTTTTTGTGTGTGTGTGTTGGGGTTTTTTTTGTTTGTTTGGTTAGGTTTTGGTTTGTGTTTGGTTTGGTGGGAGTTTTTGTTGCTTTTTTTTTTTTTTTTAATTGTAGGAAAGTTAGATTTTCTGATTACTTCAGCCAAAAACTGGTTAAAACAACAAGAGTTCTAATCTGGGGAGATGTTTATGAATTTCACAACAACCATAAAAATAACTGTAGCATCATTTCCTCATCTGAAAGACAAGAGACTTGCAAGTTTCTACCACTTGTCTGAAACACACCAGGAGATAAGCCTTACAGAAGCACCATGGCTTTGAAAAACTTCAAAGCTCAGGCAGAGCAGATGAAATTGTCAACAGGATAGATGTTTCTGTAAACGAACAAGCTTTGCAATGGCTGGGCACAGCTGAAGGCTCTTTCCCTTGTTCCAAGGAGATGGATCTGAAAGGGCAGGGATCTTGCTGTGTCCTCAGAGGCACAGCACAGCACAGGTAGCCTTTCCTACACCTTGTGTTCAGTGCATGGCAGTAGCAAAAATGGCTTGGAGAGGTCACTCAATACAGGTACTCTTGGAACAAAATCCAGTACAATCTTTATAGAAATGTGCTACTTTCCCAAAAGAAAGAGTCACAAAAGCAGCTTTTAAATTTAATTTCTATTTTCCTTAACAGAAAAGCCCTATGTTGGGACTATCTTCAGTACAGGAGCATTGGAAATGAGCTGTAATGACCATCACCAAAGCCGCTTTACTACATTCTTGAACCCCTGGAAAGCAGCTCTGTGTAGAAAGAGACGAGACCTGGGAGTCCTGGTGGAGAACAGATTCCCATGAGCCAGCAGTGTGTCCTCATGGCCAAGAGCACCAATGATTTCCAGGGGTGCCTGAAGAAGACTGTGGCCAGCAAGTCGAGGGAGGCTCTCTGCCCCCTCTACTCTGCCCTAGTGAGGCCACATCTGGAGTATTGTGTCCGGTTCTGGGCTCCCCAGTTCCAGAGAGACAGGGAACTACTGGAGAGAGTCCAGTGGAGGCCATAAAGAAGCTGAGAGGACTGGAGCATCTCTGTGATGAGGAAAGGCTGAGAGCCCTGGGGCTGTTGAGCCTGGAGAAGAGAAGCCTGAGAGGGGATCTGATCAATGCTGATCAACAGCTAAAGGGTGGCAGTCAAGAGGATGGGGCCAGACTCTCATCAGTGGTGCCCAGTAACAGGACAAGGGGTAATGGGCACCATCTGGAACCCAGGAGGTTCCCTTTCCTGTAAGGGTGTCAGATCTGGCCCAGGCTGCCCAGAGAGGCTGTGGAGTCTCCTTCTCTGGAGAGATCCCAAACCCACCTGGACACTGTGATCCTGGGCCCCTGCTCTGGGTGACTCCGATGGAGCAGGGGTATTGGATAAGATGATCTTCAGAGGTCCCTTCCAACTCCTGCCATGCTGTGATTCTGTGATGCTTTCTTTTGTTCTCTGCTGTAATCAACATACCTTTGTCCCCCTCTCAAAGTGCCTCCTTACTGCACAAGCTGTAGTAAAGCCTGAGTACTCAGGAGCAAGGCAGTCTTTCCTCAGCTGTTGTTTCGACTGGCTTTCTTCCACTCCTGTTTGTTATAGCTGTCTGTCATGCTGTGCTTGAATACCTCACAGGCATATTTAGCAATATTTTGCTTTGCCATCTGGAACAGACTTTCACCCAACTCTGGGCTGATGAACTTAAGCACTCCATCTGGTGTAATGTCTCTGAAGTATAAATAGGCCAGAGATGCCCAGTCTGTGGGAGCTTTAGAGGAGGAGAAAGAAAAAACAGTAATGCTTAATAACAAAAAGAATAATAAATCCACAGTAAAACAAGTGAAGGCTTTTGACAGAGATCAGCTGCCTTGGAGCAACCTTCTGCACATGCCACCTCTATTCAGGTCAGCATGAGGCTCTGTGTTCCTTCTTCCCACAGACAAGTTGTACAGCCCTGTAAAACTGACAAGGATCTCACATCTAATTCACACATACATCTAAAATAACGTCTCCAGGAGACATAATTCATGTGTTTAATAACTACACTAGTAACATAGCTGCATTTTTATGGGATACTTGACAGCAGATACGGTAAAACCTTTATTGGAATAATTCACATGTACAATAGAGAACACTGGGAGCAAGCACGAAGGCCAAAGTCAGGGAGCAGTATTCTGTGTTGTATTTCTTGCAGAGAACATTGAAATTTGTTAAAATTACTAAGTCGTAAAGAAATACAGAAGACAAATTATTTACACCTGTGGAAGTGTGTTTCCTATCAACACTCCTGCTGAGTGACTGAACATTATTCTGGTTATGTCATCACCTTCTACTGCCTTAGACTTAATTTTAGGATTTTTTTTACTATCTCATGTGTGTCTTGTGTTCTGTCCTAGAAAGCACTTAACACTTCCATTCCCTCCAGTTTTGTTTTGGTATTTTCCTTTTGCATTCACCTGTCAAAATGATTCTGCACCATTAACAGCATTCTTGATACAACCTAACCCAGGATAATATTAATGGAAAACAATTTTACATTACAGGGAAGATATCTGGGTTTACTGATGAGTATGACTTCCGATAAGTTTGCAGCAAAAATAAAGAGAAAAATGTGTATTTATAACAACACACAAGACTACACAATTTATTGAATTTAAAAAATTGGAAGCAGCTAAGAGTTTCAGATTTTCAAATATATTCAGAACTTTAAGACTCCACAGGTTTAACAAGCTTCCTAGCACAGGTCGTTCCCCTCATCCTTCAAAGGATTTCTGTGATGGCCCCTGTTAGTGCAGGGGTCATCTCAAGGACATTAAGCAACAGGCTTATGTCACACTCTGCCTGAAACCCAATTTAATATCCTAATGTGTAACAGACTCGGGAAAAAAATAACTGAAATGTTACAAGTAATAAGAGACATGTTAATTGTGACTCTTGTAGATCTTCTACTGGACTAATTGACTTGATATCTAGCCTTCAGCTACAACCTCGTTTATTTTAGCTATATCCAAATACATAGGATATTTTTTCCTATGTGTTACTATTTGAATATACATTTGGTGTTTAAAATAATGAGTGTACATTTATTACACCAAACCAGCTCTGTTCAGCTTGATAAAACAGTACTGAAAACCCAATAGCTCACAGTGTCCAGAAAGGAATATCACCAGGTTTCTGATTTCCCCTTGCATTTTTTTTCATTCATAATTTAAGCAGAGACAAAAAGAAAACTTCTGATCTGAACAGAATGATTACAGCTGCTAGAAATGAGGACGAGACGTTTCATTTTAAAAGCCATTTTTACAAGTGCGGGCCTATGTTTATCTAGACAAACTCTCTAGTAACATTTATGAAAGATATGTCACAGCCAGAGATCAGTAAAAGTCTCTGGTCTTCTATTAGGCACAGATTTACACAACGTGGAGAGTCTCTAAATGAACTTTCTGGATCTTTGCTAGATGCAACGTTGCCAGCAAGATGTTTGAAGAGTACATTTACAACTAGGGTCCTGAAAGAGGAAGCAAAGGAATGTAGGCAGCTAATCTTACCTCAGTACATCAACTACTCAGCTTAGGGAAGATAAAAGTCTTCACAAAGGAAGTGCTTTGCATAAGTAAATAACTGTGCTTTTAGAGTCCCTGTCACTGAAGCCCCATGAACAATGGCCATTTTCTACCATCAAGGACTGCACAGGTTTTACAGATGTTATGTGGTAATCCGTCTGAAGGTGATAAAGCCCATCTGCACACCCATCAAGGAGCTCTGAGAGACAACAGCACAAGGGGGAGGGAGCTCAAATCATGTGCTACCTGGTTACTTCAGAGATTGCCTCAGGAGCCACCAGCCCATCAAAGTCCATCTACCTGCACAAGCCTAGAGGATGCACTGTGGAGGTGATGACCTAAAGCAAGGACTCCTGTGGGACAAGCACTTTGTAAACTGTCCAGTGTCTCCTGGTGTGTGTGTGTGTAGACATGTGATACCTAGAAGGCCAAATATCTGCCTCAGAGCATTATTGACATTCCATTTTGTCTTCAGTTTATCAATCCAAATCAACCCCATTCCATCCTGGCAAAGTCTGCAAGTGCTCTTACCTGGTCTTTTACAGTGGACCTCAAGCCATTCACCGTGAAGAGGACACCACTTTACACAGCTACTCATTCTAGATTTTAAAGGTCACTGCTCCCAGGACAGAGTCGAATGTCAGGTTCCCTTGGGGCCTCCCTTTCCTCACAAGGTGGAGGAAGCACTCCTTTCTGTGAAGCCTTTTTTAGCTTTGTGCTCCTTGATGCAAAACTCTTGAACTGCCTGATGCATTTTGAAATTCATCATTCACAGGATGAATGACAGTTATTCTTGGTCATTACTTTGCATTGCACATAGTATCTTTCTCAAAAAAGGAGCTCTAAAGTGCTTTTAACTGGAAAGAGAAAAGTATCTAATGGATTTACATAGTACTTCAGCAGTTTTATTGTTTACTGGAGGGCCTTTCCAGAAAAGCTAACATTTGCTGAACATCTGCAAGCGAGGCTTTTAGCAAAACTACTACATTAAACAATACGAGTTAATCATGAACCCTATTCAACCTACATTAGAGGACAAACCTTGAAATTACAACACTCTGAAGAAAATGTGACATTAACACTTCCTGCAGCCTAATAAAAAGCCACGGAAATTATTGTTTTAATGTATGTGTGGGAGATATGCATAGGAAGATTCCAAACTGTATTTTTGACAAGAAGATACTTTTCCTGCAGAAAAAGTCAGAATAAGAAATGGATAGCTTGTTGTTGCTGCTGTTGCAGTGGCAAACACTTTTAATGTTGGGTTTCAGTAATGTGCTTTACTGCTGGGGTTTTGTATGTTTTCAATGCCTGTAACAAGCTGTGTCTAGAAAGCACATATCAAAATGATAGGCAGCAGTCCCCATGCAGATGAAGAAAAGATTCATTCCACTATGCAGTGTATAAAGAGTTATCTTGGTGACGTATTTTTAAGTATCTAAATCTCCACATACTCATTTCCTTGAAAGGAAAACACACAGCTTCTTCCCAACAAGAATATTAGGGGACTGCAGCATGAGAAGCTGAATTAACCTATTCATAGAAAGAATATCAGGCTCTTCTGATGTGTAATGTATGTTTTCTAAAAAGAAAGCTCACTGAGTTTTGTTTGTATTTCTTAATTCTTCAGCTGTGAACTCAAGACAGTAAATTCTCCAGTGTAATGACAGAGCCCTTTGCAGAGTTTGAACATGGAAGAGATGCAGTGAAAAATACTGGCAAGAAATGTTTAAACCAGTAAGGAAATTTCAGAAAGAAGCCCAGGATTTATTATGCCACAGTTGTCCAGTTCAGGCTCTTACAGAAAGTTCCTCAGTGGCCGTCAAACAAGCAGAAAAAGAATCAAATTGGCACAGAAAATCAGGAAACTAAATCAGAGGAAGCTGGAAGAGCAGCCACTTCAGTCCCCACATTTTAGATGTTTCTCTGTCAGCTGAAAAAAGGTATGGTGATCCAAAGCTGAAATACAGTCCCCAGACTGACGATGCTGATGAATTCTGTATCAAGCCACAGGGAAAAATAGAAGCTCTTTCCTGGGAGGAAAGACAGGTAGTAAAAGACCTCTTAAAATATTTTATATGCATCATTCTCTGCTGTATCCTGTTCAGAACTTTATAACTGCCTCTTTGTAGGCTTATCATTCTCAGGCATCACTTATGAGAGGAATGGATTCTTCCTAATCTAGATTTCATTGGAGAGAAATAAAAAGACCTCACAAACCAATGTCTTAGTCCACCCTAATTTTGCTGCTCAGTAAGTTTATATTTGGTGTATTTTGCACATTTGCTCACAAATTAAAAACTTGAGGATTATTAGAGAATTTGAAAAGTTTGTTCACCCTCTGTCACGCAACTTTACAGCTAAAAGCTCCTTCACTTGTGCCAAAGGTTTTCTCCTTGCTGAGCACTCCATTATGGAATATGCTATGTGACTACAGGGGAGCATGGCTGAGACTTTCCTTCACAACTACAACTAAAGTTCTCAGTCCTCAAGGGGTCTTGGTCTTCTTTTAGCTGCAGATCTGCTCAGTAGCCCTTTTACCATGATCTTGTCATCTTCTCCATGTTGTACTGTAATACTTCTGAAAATGCAGGTCCTCTTTTGAAACTGATTTAGAAATCACAAAATACGGAAGCACAGGAGTTCTTTGCCCCAGTGTTACTTCCACTGCCTGTACCTGGAATTTTTTTTTTTTTTTTTTGTGAAAATGAATTCTTTTAATGAAAATACATTTATGAAACAACATCCATTATAAACTCTTTTTCAAAACTGCATTCTTTTCCACTCAAGTCATTATAGAGTAGATGCTTTGCATGACTTCAGAAAACCACTGGAATCCCCCATAGCGACTGTCTTCCAGGTAGCACACCTCTGTCAGTCCACCAGAACAGAAAGCAACATGAAGTTTCTGTGAAGCTGTCACCTCTTCATTTTATCTTAAAATGCAGGTTGATTCAAGGAGGAAACAGAAATTCAGATATTGCTGTGGTACATCATAGAAAATACGCATTTTCTAATTAGAATGTCAGGTTTGCATTATCAGAAAATTAGAGGTACCTAGCCTGCAGGCCTTTTGCTAAAAAATCCATTTAAGAATATTCTATATTTTTATAGTCCAGTATGATTAGAAACAGCAATAACATGGCTTAAAGTGTGGCAAAGGAATCAGAAATGCAAGAAAACTTTAAAATAGACTCCTGTCACTAATAAATAGGTCATTTTATTTTAGCTTTCAGGCTGCACATAGAAAATAACACCTTATCACAGACATTTTGATCAATATTTCAGTACGTATGAGTTTAGTTACTTGAGTAATACGTAGATTATGAAGTAAAATGAAAAAAGGTTTGTAGGTTCTTTTTTTCTTCTTTTCCAAATGACAAATATGACTGTAGTTGAAATTGTGTTTTATCTACCTGTGAAAAAATATATTAACTCAAGAAAGACACTTGCTTTTCTACTATTCACCCATTAAGAGATATTTCCAGGAAATGTACACAGTCTCTTTTCTCCTGGAATGAATCCTGCATACTTGAGCAGTCCTCTTTTGATAGTACTGGAAATAATTTATTAAAAGATATCCACAGAATGGAAGTAGCATGGGTGAAGCAGTAAAAAGAAATGTGCAGCTCATTTAATCCTGTCCTACTTTAACCATGTTTCACCTAAAATTCTGTATCTGAGAGCGGATTTAATGCCTATTACCAGTCTTTAGTGTATTTATGTCAGGAAGGTGTTCCAATGTACTGTAATAAGAAAGGTACCTTCCAAATGCTGACATCCATCAAAAAGAATTCTAGTGAATCTACATTATTTAAAGATTTAATTTGTTAAATGATACATTAATAGTACTGCAGTTATATCACACTTGCATTATCTCACTTATCATAATTTTTACCTCACTGTGTAGCTCCTTAATCAGAATCAACACACTCTGCATTTTGCCAAATTAAACCAGTAAATTTGACTGTAACGTGGAAATGAAACAAAATATGGAGATTTGATAGCGTGCACTAAGAAGTGGAAATTTTTTTGGGTACAGAATTTTGGAACATGTAATGAGAGAAAAAATAAAGGTAAATAGGATACAGAGCTCACATCTTAACATATTTTACTAGGTGTTGCTTCAGCAGTAAGCAATATTTTTTACTTTTCTGCATGAGTATGCAGAAGAATCACAACAGCAGAATGTTTTCAAATTAAGATTCAGAACCCCACATCTAATATCTGCAGTTCAGTAATTTTTTTTTTTTTTTTCTTTGAGTGAGTGTGCTGTGAAAATTGCATTTTATCTGCATACTTCTGCAAACTAACAGTCTGCTAAGTCCAGCGGACTATTTCCAGAATGAGAAAGACTGGAAATTTTTTTTCAGCTCCCCTTTCTTCCTCCAAATTACATTTATAACCCACGGTATTAATGAATGAAAGAAGTCTTATCCATTGCTGAATTTTAGCAACTCTGGTAAAGCTATGAACAATTTTTGCTTTCTATCTCCTTTTCATACTGAGTTCATGCAATAATTCACTTCAAAAGTGATAAGGTGCTGTAGTGTCATTCAAACAGCATTCAAAACAAGCAGAAATAGGAGAAAATGCAAAAGAAAACCAGCACAAGCTCAGCAGTAGTGGGTTTGTTCATCAGAACAACCTGAATATACAGCAACATCCAAAGCTTGAAAACATTGGGTGGTAGCCTAAACAAAAGAACATGTAGATAATAGTTCTGCCAAATCAGGGATGGACACGCAAGAGAGAAGCTTGTTTCTCTAGCAACGAAAGATGTTATGTGGTGGGATATATCTCCTGTACAACAGGAGAATAATGGGCTATTGTGAAGAATCTTGAGGAACAGAGATCAAAATTAAAGGCCAAGAATAAGTCAATAGAAATTGCTAATGAGCAAAAAAAAGAGAGTCAATTACATCTGCATAAAGGAACGCCCCTGACTCACCCTATGATCTCACAAGATAGCTCTTCTTTGTCATGCATTCATCTTACAAACCTCCAGCACAAGATTTTCCACAGCCTGGTGTTCAGCTCTTTGCAGAGTTTCCCCATCCTAGCACTTAGAAGGATTTTGCTAACACTGATGTGGTTGTCCTTAGCCACAGTGTAAACGAGACATGCACCAAGCAAAGCCATCATTATTGTATTAGTGTGGAACCAACACCAGAGAAAGAAGGATTATGTTTTAGAAGATTAAGAGGCTACTACACAGGCACCAATCATACATAATCTCTGTATAAAGGTGTAAATTATGGTACAGGTAGCAGTGTGTCCTAGCTTGGCTGGAGGCATGGCAGCTGGTTCTGTACAGCCCCAGAGCACTCGTGGTGACAGCCATGAGCTAGGACAGCAGGAGCAGGTTTGGCAGGTACCCAGGGCAGGCTCTGCAGAGCATCACCCCCCACACCTGCACACGTATTTGTACTTCACTCGGTTAACGGAGCAGAAGAAGGGTGCCAATGTATCTACTTGTACATAGAAAAGTGGCAGGCATATGTGTGACCACAATAGAGCTGTATCATTCAGTGTCCAGCTTTTGAAGACTCTTGACTTAAACAAGTGGAATAGACAATTTATAGGCCAATAAATTTGCTTTTATTGAAAAGCTGACCTACAGTTCAGACTTAATTATCAATCCCATCTCAGAGATTTCCTATTTTGCTTTCCAATAACAGCAATTTAGTTTTGAAATCCACAAGGACACCAAGAAATAACTGTGTCATTCACAGACTGTATTTAGACTTATAATGAGCTTCTGTTGTGAGGATCTTGAAAATGTTGTTCCTTTATTTCTGCATTTGTTATGCCATTGGGAGCTCACAGTTCTCTTCATTATGTCACAGGTAAAAAAAAAAAAAAAATTGAACAAGATTTCAATATTTCCTGTCAACTCAAAATAATGTGAAATGCAATTAAGAAGGAAGACGTAATAAAAGAAAAAAAATAGATTATTATTACCAGCTACCTGAATGATGTAGAAAATAGTGAAAGGAACAACATGAAAGATGTTTCTTTGGATTGTTTTTTTTTTGTTTGTTTGTTTTCTTTTTTTCCTGAATAATATCTGAAACATAAACAGCTCTTGACAGCTACAGACACCAATGGAGCTAATGTGTTGCTTATTATTTTGCTGACAGTATTTCAATTTGTTTTTAAATTATCATTCAGCTCTCCTTTGTTGTGGCTTGATTTGTCTTTGGAATAGCTGTGTAGTTTGGAAATATCTAATTGTTGTCTGCATGACAGATAGGAAAATATGCAAGAAAAATATTACCTTTCTGTGCCTTTGTAAGGAAGAACTACTAAAACATCGATTAGGATCCAGGTGCTTGTACTTCTGTAGTTCTTACTCAGCCATGGGGCTCGGGAAGATAGACATTCTGAAAGTAACCAGTGAGGGTTGGGGGTTGACCTGCTGGAAAGCTCTGTGGAAAAAGACCTGGGAGTCCTGGTGGAGAACAGGTTCACCATGAGCCAGCAGTGTGCCGTCATGGCCAAGAGCACCAATGATTTCCAGGGGTGCCTGAAGAAGAGTGTGGCCAGCAAGTCGAGGGAGGCTCTCTGCCCCTTCTACTCTGCCCTAAAGAGGCCACATCTGGAGTATTGTGCCCAGTTCTGGGCTCCCCAGTTCCAGAGAGACAGGGAACTACTGGAGAGAGTCCAGTGGAGGCCATAAAGAAGCCAAAAGGACTGGAGCATCTCTGTGATGAGGAAAGGCTGAGAGCCCTGGGGCTGTTTATCCGGGAGAGAAGAAGCCTGAGAGGGGATCTGATCAATGCTGATCAACAGCTAAAGGGTGGCGGTCAAGAGGATGGGGCCAGACTCTCATCAGTGGTGCCCAGTGACAGGAGAAGGGGTAATGGGCACAAACTGGAACCCAGAAGGTTCCACCTGAACAGGAGGAAAAATTTCTTTGGTGTGAGGGTGTCAGAGCCTGTGCCAGGCTGCCCAGAGAGGCTGTGGAGTCTCCTTCTCTGGAGAGATCCCAAACCCTCCTGGACACTGTGATCCTGGGCCCCCTGCTCTGGGTGACTCTGCTGGAGCAGGGGGGTTGGATGAGATGATCTCCAGTGATCCTATCCAACCCCTACCGTGATGGGATTCGGTGAGACTATGAAAATGAAGAATCAAAAATACAGCATTGAGAAAAACAAATGTGGCTTTCAAAGGCTTTAAACCCCTTACTGTTGCCTGACTCTAGTAATTGTGTACATCTATTTCAGAGTCTCAGTAGGCGATGCACATGCTTGTGTTTATCCCAGCAGACCTGACAGCCTCTCTTCTGTTAACGTCTGTGCAGGCATTAAATTCTAAATAACTTGGTGTAACCTTGTTTGTGCATGCAGAAGGGTGCATATTATTTTGAGCAGTGGAAAGCTTTATTTAAGTTTAAACATAATTCACGGCTGAAATTTGATATAAAAATTGGAATGATTCGAACAGGTAAACATTGCATAGAAGAATATTCAGCATTTCATATTTCCTGTTTCTTGTACTTAAGAATGTAATTTTTCATATCTTCGGTGAAAATTGCAGCTTTGACATCATCCATACACTAAGATTTCCTTGAGAGAAAAACACTATCTCTACCTTCCTGGTTTGAGAAGAAAGCTGGTCATATCTTAAACAATACAGTTTACTTCTCATTGCTCTTTAACTTTCCCATTCCCCAGAATAGTCAGTTCATGAAAATCCCTGTTGGTTTTTGTATTAGTCCAGGAAATTAGTCACAAGGGCAAGCAGAAAACATCATTTTATCCCTGAATGAGACATGCAGCAAGTTGACTATGCTGACAAAATACATCTATAAGTCTTCTCAAAAACAGCATTGAGCAGTGAAGAGAAACTTGTGACAATATATTTCAAAGTTCCTTTTATAGTCTTTTAAGGCTTAAATATATGTTTTGCCTATTCATTAAGGTCAGGACTATATTAAAACTTTTACTTGTGAGTTTGTTTATAGTATTGAAATGAAAGCTTGCTATTGATATATTAATATAATTCATTATATTAATGATTAATTTTATTTTATTGTTATCAGAGCACGGATATAGATCACTGTAAATCACAGCTTTTAATGTAAGCAACTATAAACTAACAAACTGATGTTCAGCTGAAAAATATATACCACAAGGAATATTTAACAGTGACAGTGTTACCTGCTATTTGTACACAATTACAGTTCAAAATTGTTTCAAAAAATGTCAAAGACACCTCATAGCTCATTGCTACTTAATCCCTTCTTTTTCTAAATGCATTAAAATTGAATAATTCTGTTTATATTGGAAGTATTTGGAGCTGGTCTATTCTCAGACCTATACTTGTCCAGAATAGACAAAGCTTTCAGAGTTTCTCAAAGTGCAGACAGAAAGGGCAGAATGTTGCATTTGGATATGACTGAAGTTTCTTATTGACAGCTACTTGGACTTAGTATGAGTTTGAAATGAATAAAGCAGACATAATCAGGATGTTAAGATGAGAAAGATGAGGTGAAGATGATCACACATTCCTCTACAGCTAGAAGACGCTTTCTCTCATCCCTGTAGTTCACATGCTCAGGACAGGGTTGTATAGGTGGTCCAAGCAATAGTGAAGCTGTCACTTTGAGTTACATTGTGCATGATGATTAAAGATGATGATCACATCGGTGATTAAGAGCAGAAGTTTTTGACCATGGAAAAACAACTCTGGTCAAAATTATTTCATGTAAATTAACTGGAAAACCTGATCACTTTCATTCTTGACCACAACAGGTGCTCTCTCTGCTCTTTTCTTCTTTGTGCTGCTCCATAACAACCTAAGCTATGGAGGGTAAAAATGATGAGATGATTTTCTAGGTCACCTTAAGACAGCTGGGCATGTGAATACAGAAGATAAGTCAGAGGGCCTGAAAGTGATTCAAAGGGTAGGCATCATCAGCTGCTGATTGGATTGGCCCGAACAATAGATTATTCAATGTAATGAGAAAACAACAGTTTCAATGATTCATGCTGAACAAAATTTGTATCCTTTTGGTGTTTAAAATCTGTTTTAGATCAACTGAGTTTGTAGAAATTCTAATGGGACATTATGTCAATGTCACAATAAGGAAACTGATGGGGTTTTTTCTGTGTTATTACTAAAACAATTTGTTGAATTCAATACAAATTAGTAAATCATTTGTTCCATCTGAAATGACATTTTTGACAGTCTCTGCACATAAAAATAAGTATTTAGATTTTCGTTAAAAGTGTGCAGAAAAAATATACCACAACCACAACAATTCATATTATGTCTTTTGAATAACTTGTGTGAAGTCTGACATCTCATCTTGAGCAGAAGGGGAGGTTTTATCTCTATTTAGTGGTTAACATATTTTATAAAAGCTGTGTCCTCACAATATTCCTACGCAGGAGGCACAAGGATGGTTTCTGCGCTCCTTAGAGAAAGATGCTTTGTTCGGTTACAGCAAAGTATTTTTCGTTTAAATTATACTGGTCAGTGCTGTAGAAAAGAACTTGCTAATGTGGCAGGCACTATGGAATTTGGGTCTTGCAATACAGTAATAGCTGAGAAATGCAAATTTTAAGATCCATGGAAAGTTATGGAAAAAATACTTAAAAGCCATATACTTTTCACTTTTGTCATATAAATATTTTCACACTGATCAATTTGAAGTCACAGATAAAAGAATCCTGAATTCATCAGCATCTATCCATTCCCTTGATTTAACTGTTTTCAGCAGAATATTTATCATTGCCACTTATCTACAGCTAAAGTGCAAAAGATGTGGAAAGAACAGAGGGAAAGAGAAAATTATCTGCTCAGTCTGTTCATTGAGTTAATTAATTACTTGCACTAGTACTTTCAGCACATCTGTTACTTATATAATCAATAATTTATTAATTTTTATTGTCTAATGCTTTTCTTTTATTAAGTATTTGGTGTTACACCCTTTTTGTTTTTTCCTCTCTTATTCTCTTCCTGACACTTGGAAACTTTTTGATCTTCAGTCTGTTATGAAACACACAGAGTATCTTGGGACTGCAGCCTGGGCAATGTCCTATATTAGAAAAATATGAAAACATTAAGTTACATACTTATTGTTTCTACAATTTCCAAACACCCCATTGATCAACATATGCTTTGTTTGCAAATGGAAATGCAAGTAAGACTTTGGTATGTTCTAAAAATCCCAAAAGTTATTTTCTACTTTGCAAATTAAACTCCAGACAAACAAGATTGAGGTTACTGATGTTTTCTAAAGAAAATTCATAGAATCATAGAATCATAGTACAGTTTGGGTTGGAAGGGACCTTAAAGAGTATCTAATGCATCAAATTATTCTATGGAATAACAAAGAAGGGTCAGGAAATGCAGACTGATGCTCCAAGGCCTTCAAATACCTCCAGTGCACATCACAGTTTTGATGTAGACACAATAAAGATGTAACCCATAATACAGAGTAAGAGCAGTGCTTCATCAATAGTGATTACATCATCAGATTAAGGCTTCCAACCAGGGCCTGATCAAATAACAGACATACACTTCGTGTGCAAGGGATGTTTCTTCTCCCTGTGTTTCTGTAGCTGTTCAGACTTTGGCATGTACAACTCTAGAGACAGATTTTCTTTTCTGGATGAAGGCTTGGCCAAAAAGGTATTTTTTACACTCGTTTTTTCTTGCAAAGTTGTGGAGTAGAGGGGGGCCTGCTGGGTAGTCTTAATGCCTCATCACGCTGAACTTTTAAAAAGAACATCAATTAATGGAAGAAGTTTTATCATCTTAATTACAGTTAAAAAATACTGAGAATTCATAAGCACAAATACATGTTATTCTTATTCTGCCTCTCCATCCTTTCTTCCTCGTGGCACCTCAGGATTTGACGTGTGTTTCTTTATGCCACAGTGAAGAATTCTGCTGCTCACCATGTGTACTGTACCTCGTGGATATTTTTCCTCATGTTTTCTTCTTCAGTACCTTCTTTGATTTTTATTCACCTGCTGCAGATACGTGAAAATCCCTTCACTGTGTCAGATGAACAATCTGTAGCAATTCTGGCATCCTGTGTATGCTTTTGCCCCTTTAATCATTTTTCTTATCCTGTATTAGTTTTTTTTTTCTTTTGTTCCATAGCTATTCTCATGCTTCTCTTTTCCAGAGGATTATAATTTTAACACTCTTTTCTGTCTATTACTACTTAACCACACTGGTATCCAATGCCCTTTTTAACTATTCACACTTAATAGGATTGATTTCCCTTGTGTTCTGTGTGGTGGTTTATTAAGTATTAACTACTTTTCCGCAGTAGATGGCATATGAAATTCATTGTAGAATTTCGCTTAATATTTCTGCAGGTATTCTTGATTCCATAAACATAACTTTGCAACATTAAAAACAGGGAAAGGAAAGAAAGAGTAATTTTGAAAGCTTCTTTCACTGCTGGAAAATCCTCTCAGTGAAGTCTTTTTTGTTCCCTTGCCAGACAGTGTGCTTGGAAAGGTTTAGGGGTTCAGAACTGGTTGGAAGGAGCTGTATTCCTCCAAGCAACATCTACTATTTTGGTGCTGTTCAGCCTGAAGAAGAGAAGGCTCCAGGGAGACCTTATTGAGGCCTTCCAGGATCTGAAGGGGGCCTACAAGAAAGGTGGGAAGGGACTTTTTACAAGGGCTTGTAATGAAAGGATGAGGGGTGACAGCTTCAAACTGGAAGAGGGAAGATTTAGATTAGAAATTAGGAATAAATTCTTTACTTTGAGAGGAATGAGACGCTGGTATGGGTTGCCCAGGGAAGTTGTGGATGCTCCATCACTGGATGTGTTCAAGACCAGGTTGAATGGGACCTTGAGCAACCTGGTCTAGTGGGAGGTGTCCCTGCCCATGGCAGGGGGCTTGGAACTGGATGATCTTTAAGGTCCCTTCCAACATAAACCACACTATGTTTCTACAATTCTATGATTATTGATAATAACTGTAGATACCATACACATATTAGAAATTACTAGATAGGAACAAATCACACTGCTCCATGCTGCTCACACTGTTGAAATGCAGTTCCCAAAAGGACTCAGACACAGCAGTTATGAAGATAATATTACAAAGTCCATTAAACAAATAGAGCAGAAAGTATCCCCCAGTTCTTTCTTAGTCACAACGTAACCAATATGCCTGACTGGTGTGGAAGGATGTTATTTTAGGTTTTGACTACCTCCCATTATTAAAGACTCTGCAATACTTTTTTTCAAGAGGACGAGGTGTAAGCTTATGTTTTAGCCATATTCCTTTACACACAATAATATCTGGCTTATTTAGAATGCCCTAGTTCCTTTGAACGAGGCATGTTTGTTTTCTTTGCTTTCTGTCTGTGTTTGGTGTCAGGCCACGTCTTTAAAAAGATTCCATAATCTAAGGGGTGAGGTGATTTCTTTATGTAGCACATTGGGATCTTTATGGATGAATGTTGCTTGATACTGTAAATTTGAGTTACACTGCTGTTCTGAAAACATGACTTAAAGACAGCTAGTGAAATGTTATCTTTCCCTGCAGCCTCCTGCCAGGAGGGTTTGCATGGCCTGCAGACAGCTGTGGGTGTTATTATAATGAATTATCTCTTACCTAGAGAAGCTACAAAGCCATGCACATTTCCAAGAGTTGTTCCTAGGCTTATAGCTGTCTAGAATTTCAAAAGATGACCAAACGTCTAAGGTCTGTGGACAAAAGTATCTCAAAAGTAGGACTTACAGAAATTATTTGCAATGGACGCATTCTGTATCTGAACTTATCACCGAATTCAGCTGCAGATGTCCCTGACCTTTAAGTACCTTCCAAGCCAAAACATTCTATGATTCTATGAAGGTACTGTTTAGAATTAATGATGCAAATCCAGTGATTTGAGTACAGCTCCATATGGGTTTTTCAAGGGCTGGGACTGCAAAATTAAAGTATCTTGGTGAGCTAATTTGGATTTGGAATGGGAATAAATTTGATCCACACCACTTAATTTCTGATTGCTTATTTTGAAATAATCTCCATCAATATAGCACTCAAATTGGTAAAAACTTATCACCTGGATGGTGTCAATGAGAACATGAAATTGCGTCTGAGGAAACTGATGACTGGCTTGTGCAAGAACATCTTCCTTGAGAAATGATGCCTTCAACACGATAAAGATCAAACTTTAAATGAAACTCAGCTGTGCTTGGGATGCTGCTAATCTGTGCACTCTTTATACCTTTACAGTATGTAATCCTGTTATAAATCAATACACTTTCCGTGAGCCTGATTGACTGCGCTGTGACATTTGGTCTGTCTGCAGCTCAGACAGCATCCTGGGATGTTCACTAACTCCCTGATGACACTTACAAGATGGATTTCTACATTTGGGCTAAATATCTTGGGTACGTGTGCTTCTGAAGCAATGCATCTTCCATAGCATCCTTCCAGCTGTGCAGCCAAGACATCAGTGATCTCATTGACTTTTAGGGGAAACTGTATTTGGGTTTCATTCCTAGTGCTCTCTTTATTGTACTGTAGCAAAATTTGTGTCAAAAGTGCTGTACACATTTATGTATAGATGTTAATATGTAGGTGTTCACATATGCAGTTCATTCCCCAAGAAGTTAATATATATCATTCTAAATAAAATAATTTCAGAGTTTTATAGCTAATGTAATCACTTCTTTTAAAAATATGAATAAAAACAGAAGAAGAGTAAGGGAAATACACTATTATAATATTATGCTTTTGGGGGGTTTCTTTACTTCCAGAATATGCTATGAAAGTGCAAAAAATGTTAGAAATTATTTTCAGCTCCTTCAAGATTTTCTCACAGCAACAATTCACTTTTATTCTTAATTCTTCCTACTCCACAAAACACGAGAGCTTTTCTCATCAATTGCATGATTAACCTCTAAGGCTGGATTTTAATATTCTGAAAATACCATTGATAATTATATACAGCAAAGGTTACATTCGCACTTTCTACATTCTGGGGTTTTGTTGTTTGGGGTTTTTTTCTTAAAACATGCAGGATTAGATCACATATTTGTCTCGACTAATACATTGTGGTTGATATTCTCCAGTAGTATGTATCAGTGAAATGAGAACATATATTCTCTGGTACAACATCTGTACTGGTAACCTATAAACACATATTCTGTTATAAACTCTATTATCAGCTTTGCCGCTTTTGAGGATTAGGGGATGGGGGGAGGAGAAGAATTTTGTCCCACCCCTCCCCCCCCACCCCTCCCCCAAATCTATTTTCACTAAGCTTTTAGGTTTTAGACTCCTAAAAGAATCACTTTTATTCTACTAAAACCAAAGAATTATTTTGCTTAAATGGAAACCTTATGCCTGAGACAGTGTTAAATAAGAGACTTCTTCAGAGTCTATCATTCTCACATTCCTGTTCTTTAAGCATCTATTTATTGGTAAGTGGTTTTTTCCTTCAGAGAGACCATTCTGGTTTCATTGTGTTACAAAATTTACATAACTTTCTTGTATAATATGGCCTAATTTCTTGCTCAATTTAATTTATGCTGTACCCAAGTATATTGAACTAGCTTACAAGTATGATTTTAGAATATAGTTACTACCTCCGTGTTCTTCAGTGCAAAAGCTGATTTTAATGGTGGGATTTACATTTTTTTTTTTTTTTGTTCAAGTCAGTCACTTTTTTCAACTGGCTGATGAAAAATCAAAGCTGGTACTGTCCTGGTACTTTTGATATCCTTTTCTCCAAAGTTCCTTCTTTTTTTTTTTTTTCCAGAATCTAGCTCCTGAGTCCCATTCCTGTCTGCTGCTGAGTCCAGTCTGTGACTTCCCCAGTGCCTGCTCCACAGCAGCAGTGGTGACGGTGATGGAATTGCCATCAGGGTAATTGGTTTTGATATTGGTTTTGTGTATATTTGTATATATTTCATTTTCTTATTAAAGCTGTTTTAGTTTTCTTTTCCAGTCCATAAGTCTCTTTCCCTTTTTCTTCGGCTTTGGGAAGGGAGTGGGATTAACAGAGAGGATCTGTCATTTATCTCGTGTCCTGACCAGTCCTAACTCTTGGCAAAGTTCTTAAAAGTAACTAAAAAATTCTGAGTAACCTCATTTTTCTACCTATTCTACCTCATAGTAGAATAATATAATGTCATTATTCTACTGTGCACATATGTAATGCAAAATATTAAACTTTCATTATCTTCACTACTTGTCCAATCTAGAGATGATTATATGGTTGATACAATGATTTTTACAGTAACTTTTATCCCCAAAATTTATATACAACAATGTGCTCTATTACTTAGTCATTTTAACAACTGATTTGCATTTAATTTAATCTAATCTTTAACTGCACAATGTGCCATATTCATTACACTTTTTAATTTCTTGTGTTTTCTGCAATTTAGATTTTAATATTACAGAATGTACTGCATAATGAGTTTTTATTATTTTTTCTGCAAAGATATTATGATAAGTAATGAAAATCTACCAGATGGGTTTTTAACTCTAGACCTCAATCCAACAAAGCCCGAGAAGTAATTAACTTCTTGTATGTAGCACCACAGCACTTTCAAAAGGATCTCGAGTTTTCTTTGGAGTATCTCTGAGCATCCCAGGTAGATTTCATTTGCCACTCTAAAATGGTATAGACTTTTCAATGATTTTCAACCAAATCTGCCACCAAATGGTGATGAATGAGTGTGTGAAGTTGAATGGGCTCACAGTGGTTGTGTGGGTCATGAAACAGCATGCTGTAGTTCAAATATTTCCTCTGATGTTTATCAAAGTTGTACTTAAGGAGTAGCAACACTATGTAGAACGTGGCTCCACCAACCACATAGGTTAACAAACTTATTGCAGGTGGTCTGTACCTGTCACATGGTGTACATTACATTTTCTCATTCATTCTGGTGAAAACAAGGTCATGAAAGTTATTACCAATGTCCTAGCACAACACATCAATGCTGACCTTTTGAGTTCACATTAACACAGAGAAATTTCTGCAACAGGGAGCTTTTAGATTGTATTCCTACTTTAAAATTTATTGTATTACTCCTGAGAATTTGTTGTTGCAATCACTGGGTTCGGCTTAGAAGGAAACATATTGCTATGAAGAATTTTTGGATTAATGTATGTTATTGTAAGCATATTATGTATGTGATTTGTAACAGATGAATCCACCAACTGAGCACTCTTTTTACCTCTGACTCTGCAGACAGGTAAATAGTACATACTGGAGTGCACAACTAAACTACTAGACCAAAATATTTACTTCTAAAGGTTTCATTAAATGGGATGTTTCACCCCTGGAAATAGCAGACAGAGGCATATTACAAACTGTACCTCTGAAAAGGAAGAGTAAAAGTTGGTGAATCCTTACTGAATTCACCTTATTGCTTTCTGTCCACCCTTTCCTTATCTTGAGTAACGCATTTGTTATTTTGATAAAAGAGCATAGATTTGTCACCTGCCTTTTCATAGAGGATGTTGCTTTTGGGAGTCCAGCGGTCAGTAATGTTTAAAAGAGACTCTTGCAGCTTCTCAGGACATTTGCTTGCTTCAGAAATCAGCAACCTGTTCTAGAAATCTGTCTTCTGATATCCACCTTGGGTTTGAGGTCGCATGGATATTTTTCTTTGCTTACATCACTTTATAACAATACCTTCAGATTGTACCAGATTCAATCAAGGTCCCTGTGGACACTAGACAAAAGCAAAGTAAAATATTACTTATGTAAATTAAACTTTCTGACGTTTTTTCTGAGATGTAATCTAAACCCTTGGATGGAAGGAGTCAAAGGAAGATCTTCACCAGCACTGCTCCACCTCCTGAACAGGACTTTTTGGAGGTGGTTTTTGCACAGTTGTAAATCTCAGCTTAGAATATTTTGCAAACTCTATTTCATATATTGTAAATTTTTTTTTTTTTAATATACTATTAAATATGAACTATTGGGTGGTAGCCTCTATGGTTTGTTGTCTTTATAGACACCATACTTATTGTATAAATTACATCAGCTGTCCCCAGCTTCCTAAAATCTGATAGTTTTAAGGGTCACTGCATTGTATCTAGTCAACAATTACTCCTGTGGATTTCAAAGTCAAGGGGTAGCATAAATTAATGAGGCTGGTTGAAGTATTTATTGACAATGCATTACTGTCAGAAGACATGAGGCAAAACACTTTTTATGTGTTATATATTTCCACTGGACTTTGGTAAGTAAAGCTAAAGAAATAAAGATTGCCTTCTAAAAATACACACAGTACTCTTCCCTTTTATTGGGGATAACCCAGAAAAATACTGGAAAACTTGCCAAAGTATGCAAAATATGGAGCATGAGAACTTGTCACTTTGTTCTTCTAAAATAGTGCCTATATTTTCACTTTCACAAAGAAAAACAGTGGTTTATAGCTTGCATCCATCAATGACTAATTCTGGGTGAGTTGTTTGTGATCAATAGCAAAAAAAAAAAGATATAAACCAACCTGAGAACTTAGTGGGGTTATTTTTGAGTCAGCGAAACACAGGAAGTGAAAAGATTTGAAATATGCATTACAACCTTGATCATTTACAGAAAGAGGTTGTCATCGTTCTTGGAATTGTGGATTAAGATGCAGATTTTCTTGGCAACAGTTGCTAGGTGAAACATTGCATGACAAAATGGACTACCATAATTCACAGGAGACGAAAGCTTGGAAATTGCTAATTTGCTTTCCTAACTTCTACCATTTGATTTATAATTGTTCATTTTTGTTTAAAGGGCCAACTCAGTAGTTTCAGATCCGTAATACACCTTTTTGTAAAAATAATGACACCTAGTTTTATAATGTGTATCTCATGATTCTGCAGAGAAGTAATGACAATTAAGAATTTTATTTGATCTTTACATGACCCATTGTATCTTTCAGGTGGTTATGAAGACACAATGGGTAGATAAAAAGTATCCTTTTTTTTCCTCTCATAAGATGCCCATGAGAAAGGATATAGACCAGGTAGAAGCCTGGATTTCCCACTCTGTGTTCACGAGCTGCAATACCAGATACACCAAAATTTCCCTCTGTTATTGACAAATTCTGTCAACTTCTAAAGTAAAGATAGAGGTCTATGCCTCAAGTATGTCTCAAAACACCCTCAATACCTCCTCCAGGTAGGGAAATGTACCTTCATGAAGTTTATAGATACTACAAACTTGAGGAGACCAATTGGTAGCTTGAGGGCAGGGCTTCTTCCCAAGGGGATCTAGTCAAGCTGGAGGAATGGGATGACCAGAAACTGATGAAGTTCAA
Organism: Todiramphus chloris collaris; assembly: GCA_025345505.1. Taxonomy (NCBI): domain Eukaryota; kingdom Metazoa; phylum Chordata; class Aves; order Coraciiformes; family Alcedinidae; genus Todiramphus; species Todiramphus chloris. The sequence continues at coordinate 903,006 of JANVCC010000034.1, read as the reverse complement.
CAGGGACAAATTCAAAGACCTGCCCTGGGCAGGCAGAGACCCAGCAGTGATCCAGGCCAAAGAGCTCTGCAGGAAAGTATCTGGAGTCTGTCTTTTTTTTTTACAGACACTGGGTCTGGAACAGCTGAGAGGAGCTGGAGGAGAGGAAGCAGGAAGCACTTCTATTGCTGTGAACGCAATGGAAAAATTTCTATTAATATTCCTTAAACTACTATAAATTAACAAAAATGTTCTAAATACCTAATGTGTGACGCTAGGCAGTTCTGAAGATAAAGGTATTTGTATCGTGTATTAATTGGACTGGAAGTAAGATAATTATGAAAAAGACAACTGTTTGACCCTTCCCAGTTGCTTTCAGAATGAATTATTGTCTCTAGAGAACAGAAAAATAGATTTCTTTTGCAGATGAAACAGTCTATTCAGAATACACATTCATCTCATGTTTATAGGTAGATTCCATTTTGGATATACTTATAGTGTAGGAATTCTGTGTTGCGTTTGTCTTTTGAAGAAAGAAAGGAAAATACGGAGGTCTCCTTGGTTTCCCAGTTGTTTGAGTTTTGTTTTGTTTTGGGGTTTGTTTGTTTTTGGTTTGTTGGGCTTGGTTTTTGATGTTGTTTTGCCATTTCTTTTGTTTGTTTGTTTTGCTTGTGTTTTAATTCATTTTGTTTTGTTTTTTTCTTTCCTTTTCTTTTTATTTTCCATTCAGCAAATACAGAATTTCTCCAAATCACGAGGTGAGTGCTTGTACAGCCAATGGGTTTTGCAGCACAACACTTCTCAGTCCAGCAGCCGATCAAATAACAACACTTCTCACTCATAAAAAAGGTTCCATATTATCATAACGAATATTTGTCAAATTAAGTGTATGATTACTTATACAGAGATGTAAGACTTACTAACATTAAATTTCATGAGGGCTTTGAATGATGAATAAAAGAGTAATTAATATGATTGGTTTATCCCCATAAAATTATGCTTTGAAATTGTTTCTGTTTATTATAATAATAAAATGAGTCCTAAAAGAATGTCTCCCTTAGTTATTTTAGTGTGTGCTAACACTTTTACGCCTTATTATTCCTGAAAACCTTGAAAAGAGCATTTTATAATGGCAATATTTATAGTCTTGTCTTCATTCTAATGCCTGAAGAAATAAAAAAAGGATCCTCCTTCTTTAATAGAAGATAATCAATACAAGAGAGCAAAAAAAAATAATTCTCTGTTTTTGATAATTAATATCTGGAATGATTAAAATTTTAAGCAGCCTGTAATGTTTCAGAAGTTGCTTCTTTTCCAGGCATCAGTTTCAGCACATACATTTCTCTGCCAGCATTTGGATCTAACTCATTTCATAGAGTTTGCTCTCACACAGAGGTAATACTATTGAAGGCAATATCTGCTTCCTTTGCTCAAGCTCTTCAGCCAAACAGTAAAGGTTTTTATTAGGGAGAAATAATTTCAGACTATTCTATTTGGACTAATCCTGGATTCAATGAGACAGCTTCCTGAAAGGGGCTGGATTTCTCACTATAGAGAATGCATCAAAACTTGAACAAAAAAGGGCTGTACTTGCACAGAGCTTCCGAGGTAATCATTCCTGCTTTCTACAACCTCTCCAAGTCCCACACTGGTTTTGCCCCTGTTTGTGCATCCACAGCTTGTAGCAGTGCCAAATAAATCAGCAAAGTGTGTAACATGTGAATGCAGCGGCGTGACAGTTTCTGCCTGTTCATGAAACTACCCCGCTCTGAACCATGATGATTAAACAGCATTTTTTTGTTTTTCTTACTATATGTTCTGGCTTCTTCCAGAATGACAGCATCTGAGCACCATGGCAGACCCAGAGACTCACCATGCAGCAGCATCTTCTGGATTGGAGGGGACCTGGAGGCAGGAAAATCTACGGAGTGAACTAATACACAACAGGGATTGTAAAGCCTAAAGATGGAGGGGAGAAGGGAATGGCTGTGAGTTACAGCTCTGTTTGGACAAGTGCTGCCTCAGCAAGTAACAGGATAATACAGCTGGAGACCACATTATCTTTATTGTGGAAGCTCTCCAAGCTCCTCAGGGGGATGGAGAAGATCCGATAGTGATTGCGTTTACAGTTACTTTGAAGCTGTTCAGGAAAAGATTGCTCACTCAAGGCATGTCATAAGACACCCTCTGTTTTTCTAATGTCTTCATCAATTCATTGTCTAACATTTAATTTTCCTGGGGCTGGATTCTGCCAGCTCATTTGGAACTGTGATGTCCCCCAGGCACAGCTGCATTGATTATGTTGGTAAAGGTGGCAAACTCTCCATGCTAAAAGCATTATGCTCATAGTGCAGTGAGCTGCAGGGCTATGAATATCAGGGTGAAATGTGCGAAGGCCAATCCACAGTCTTCAATCCAGTATGTCAGTGATCTCCCAGAATGAATAAAATTGCTTCAGATTACATGGTTTAGTGAATCAAACCTTTTGGCCTTTCTTCTGATAACAATAACATTTACACACAACTTTACTGGTCAGAGCACAGGATTGAATCATAGAAGCATAAAAACTGGAGAAGACCTTTAAGATCATGTACAACTATTAACCTGACAGGGCCAATCCCACCACTAAACAATGTCCTTCAGCACCTAATCTATATGTCTCTTCAATCCCTCCAGGGATGCAGACTCCACCAACTCCCTGGGCAGCCTGTTCCACTGCTTAACCCTCTTGGTGAAGAAGCTCTTCCTAATGTCCAACCTAAACCTCCCCTGGGGCAACTTGAGGTCATTTCCTCCTGTCTTATCACTTGTTACCTGGGAGAAGAGACCCACCCCACCTCACTACAACCTCCTTTCAGGGAGCTATCAAGAACAGGAAGGTCTCCCCTGAGCCTCCTTTTCTCCAGACTGAACAACCCCAGGTCCCTCAGCCGCTCCTTACAAGACTTTCTCTCCAGACCCCACACCAGCTTCATTCCCCTTCACTAGGTAGATCTCTCCACTTTTCATAAGTATGAACAGTGTCAGGGAACAGACAGAATCCTTTTTCAGTTTGAAAATTAAACAGATATATGGAGGGGAAGACAGCCAGGGGTTTCCTGAATGTTTTTAGCTAACATGCTAACACTCAGCTGAACTGTAAACAGGGAAAAGCTAATCCAAGAAATTATTCTCTCCAAAAATGAGTCTGTCCATTGAATTTTCAATTTAAAACGATGTCAAAAACGTTTATCAAACCTACAAAGCACTTTATGAAGCATCTATAATCGGAAATTCTTATTTTCTTAATCAGTTTGGTGTACAATACAGTGATTAAAAGAAAACCAAATCAAAGTAGTTCAACATTGCAATGTGATATCTGCAAAAATATTTTTGAAAAGACAGCAACTATCAAATCATAGGATTATTCAAATTGAAAGAGACCTCAGGGACTCTGTGGTCCAACCTCCTGTCCTGAGCACATCAGCTCTAGGGTAAGACCACTTGCTGAGGTCTTGAAAGCCTGCAGGGATGGAGATGGCATGACTTCTCTGTGTAACATGCGACTGTCTCCACAAAGAAAAAGGGGGTTTGATTTTCTTTTGCAGTCTCATCATAGACCACCACCCACCCTTGCAGAAGTAGTGAGTGGAAATATATACTGAGAAGGTAAAAATTATTTAGAAGTTCCCAGGAGGGAGCAAGCCTCTATCTTTGCAAGCCTGTGCAGGTTTTCAAAATGATGCTAAGAGCATCTGGGCAGAAGAGGGAATGTCTGCAACCTTAGATGGCTCCTGTGCGAGAGGCAGGGAAAGGTCCTTCTGGTGGCTCACACACAGACACTGGCTGTGATCTGACCAGGAGAAAGGCGAAAGGGTAGATCATTAAGGATAGCCTGACTGTAGCTGTGCTTTCCTGGCTTAGGGTGAGAACAATTCTCCTTTCCGGGAAATTAATTCACTTTTTTCACATGTTTTATCTCTTTTTAATAAGCCATTGCCAGTCTACTGAAAAGGCAGGTATTGGCAGGAAACACCTTCCTTATCAACATGCTCTGCAGGAATGCCTCCGATCTGGTAATGCTTTGACTGCCACAAACTTTGTGTCTCCAGTAGCAACTGAGGAACAAGTGCTGTATGAACCAATCCCATGTTCTACAGCAGAAAGTCTTGCTAGACTTTTCTCAGAGTGCTGGGTTGGAATCACTGTGATGGCAAATCACTGTTTATGAAGGACAGATCTGTGATGGGAACCACATCACAGTGCGACAAGCTACTTCACTGCAGGAGTTTGCTGCATATACTGTGTTCGCATTTTTATGGTCCTACAGATGTCAGATTCACTTCAGATTTAAGACCTGTCTTCTGCGACACCTTTAGAAGTGACAGTCTAGACTTAAGCAGGTTTGAATCTTGACAGCTTGCATCCTTTTGTTGAAGAATGTCTCTACAATCAGACAGAAATTCAGTTTTTATAGCATTTCTGACCCCTTTCTACTAAGAGTGTGTTAAAGCTGTTTCCAAAGGTACTAATTTTTACCCTCTGAATTTTGACAATAGATGTAATATATTAACAGTTCATTATCAATGATACTCTAAGTCAAATGAAATAGTCTAGATTAGCAGATATCAAATCTCTACGTTATGCTTTCAGAAACATTCATTTTCTTCTGATGTTATAATGTCCTAAACAAAAGACTGTAAATCTGCATTTTTCTTGTGTTATTCTATGTGAGAAAAAAGTGGGGGTTACTCTGCATTTCATTATTGTTCTAGCAGACCTTATGTGTCTAACAAAAAATAAATTTAGGAAAAGAAAAAAAAAATCTGAGTCTAATCTAGGTTTTAAATAACTACTTATCTCCCAGCATTCAGAAGTAGCTTAGAGAAGTGTAACCACATGATAAGAGATTCTTATCTTGAACACCTTAGAAAGGAGATCAATGAAGAAATAAGAAGGTCTTATTAAGTGGATTTTTAATTTTTTTTTTTAAGCAATGTCATTTTTAATTTGAAGGAGATGAAGGGAGAGGAAATAATTAGATCCTTTCAATAAAACTTGATCCAAAATATGTATCTGGATAAATTCAGAGCTTCACACAGAATAAAGAGAGATACAAGATTTCTTTTTTTATGGTTCTGTGATCATTTTCTTGTAATGACTGTCAAACCTTTTCATTGTTTTCCAACTTGTCATAGAAAAGGTGGGATTACTACGAGTTTGTGGGATAGAAATGGTTGGATGATCCTGATGAATAAAACAAAAAGTTCTAGATGAAGGAGACTTAACTGGTGTAGTCTACCTGGACTTTCAAAGTTTTTCTGCAAGGAAGATCTCTCTTGAAAAGTCTTTGAAACTCTTACAATGTTGAGCATCAAGAAGATGTATAAGAAGAAAACAGAATCAAACAGGAGGTCAGTTTTCACAATGCAAGGTGATAACTCTGTACCTGTGCTTTTCAGCATACTCATAAACTGGAATGGAGAATGAATGATGTGACAGGCTGAGAGACGTGGTTGCCACTTGCTGGTTTGCAGGTTTCACCAGTAACGAAGCTAAGATGTCCTAGACTCCCACACACAGAGACACACACACACAGGGGACACCTCTGTGATACACCTGTAGTTTCTCAGTAGACCATCCGTGTGGCTGGTGAGGTTTGCTTTTTGTCATTGTGTCCATGATTGTTTTGTTGTGTCTGTGTCTCTGTATAATTTGATTCTGTTTCCCACTTTTTCACCTAATTTCCTGATTGACAATGTCTCTGATCAGAGAACCTCACTAGAACAAACGCTCTCACACCCTCTGATCTAGTTTTGTTCTGCTTCCCTTATAATTTGTTTCATGTTTGTCTCCTTGGCATGTTCTTGTTTATGACCTCTTTATTATTCCTTTCTGCATTGAAACAGGTCCTTGACCAGTTGTCCTTAAAGTACCCGATACTCTCCTTGCACATAACTTCGCACAGTCCTCTTTTGGCTCAAGAATCTGAGATTGCCCTCAATAGAACATCATTGGAATTCACAGTTATCTTATAGCTTCCTCAGTCATTCATTTTGGTCACTGTGGCAGAGGAGGATGTAACTTTGATTTTCGATCCAGTGTGTCAATTTTTATGACCACCTTATAGCAACTCATGAAATCAGGAGTTCTTAGTCAGACAGCAGGAGAGCGGAACTCAATTCCTTTACTGTCTGATCTGAAACAAGTGTATGAGCCAACATAGGAAAATATTTATCCTGTGGTTTAAGACTTAATTTTGTGCTGATGTGTACAGTTTGTTCCCCTTGTTCTGCCAAAAATGTGGAATGCTGTTTCTTGGCTCATCTTTAAAATCTGTTTAAGAAAGCTGGTGTCTAAATCTCTCTCCAGTGCCAATAGCCTGATGTTTACTTTCTAGACAGCATTTTTCTTCCGTGCCCTCTTCTCAGTTTGTTATTTCTTCTATTTTGTAAACAAACCACAGCAAACTAATTTTTAAAAAGTCCTCTGAATAAATCCCACATTTGAAAATTAAATGCTGTGTTTACAAATCCCTGAGTAACTAAACAAAGAGAGAAGCTTATTAAGTTTTCATCTCAAAACCCAATGGATGGTGTTATTACTAGATGATAATTCTGATATTAATAAAATCTCTCCTCTATTCTATACAACTGCCTCAAATGAGGAATGTGTCTTGCTCTACAGGAGACAAATTCTAGATTTTTACTGATTAGTAAGTGTTGTCTCTCACAAAAAAAACTATAGAACTTAATACATCTGAATAACATATATACTGTAACTCCAGTTCAAAAAATTGGAATGATTCACAGTATTATAATCTGTGAAGTAATTAGAAATATTAACCCTCTGAGGTAAATAATGACCATAACTAAACATTTCACTCAAAAATAGGCTCCTCTTCCCAATCTGAGCATTACCTGCAAGTAACTTGTACCAATTCTTTGATAAATCCAGTCCTCATGAAAGAATTATAAACTGGTGATGGATGAAGTAGTATAAACTGGCACTCTTTTTATGTCAGAAGACCAGGAACATCTTCTGTACAAGCACGAATATTCAGAGGGTTAGCAAATTACAGAATAGTCAGAAGTTTTGCATTCATGTGCATTGTGTGCTCCAGCACTGAATCTTTTTGTCTCTCTACCTTTATTCCTGCACATAAAAATAGCATTTTGCAGAGCTTATTTTGATAGATTATACAAAATCCTGTTGCCTTTTGCACACTGAAAAAAATAAATTGAAGAAACACACCTTTTTAAGGGAAGCATATATTCAGTTTTACTAAGACCTCCATGGGAATTATTACCAGGAAACAAAGAACATTTATAGCTCTTTTTCTTTTCCTTCCCCATCCCCCAACCCATCTCATCTATTAAAAAAACAACCAAACAAACAAGACCAACAAAAGAATTGTGTTGCAGCTCTTTGATTTCTACAAGAACATGCAATTGCTCATTGATCTTCAATGTCATCACTTAATGAGCAAAATGGGGGAGATATTGTAAACCCAGACAGGTTTTTGCTGTGCTTCACAGAGCAGGAGAAACCATCTATCTGGCTGCAAAGGTGGAATGTTGTTGCCTTGGATGAGCCGGTTTCATTGTCGTAGAGTTTCTTATGAAATTTGTTACAAATCAAGTTAATTTGATTTTTAGCTTGTTTTCAAAAAGGAAACAACTCAAAGACTCAGTAGCTTCCTGGACACATATGTCTGAGCTCCTGTGCATCCCCAGAACTACTGCTACATTTTGAACCCTTCGTCTAAAGTAAAAAAAAAAAAAAAAAAAAATTAGATAAATTACAAAAAAAACCCCAACAAACCAACCAAACAACCAAAAAAAAAATCCACACAAAAAAAAAGTCTGGTAATAAGTTACTAGAGGCTTCAAAGAGAGAGACTTTGTTTTGTCATAAATACTACACTGTAGCCTCTGTCCTTATTAGACCCTGCAGAATCGAGCATACCTAGAAAATTTATCTTAGTGAATTAAGCACTATTTACTTGATCCTAAACGAGATAAAGAGGGCATTGCTAAAGACAAAACAATCAGTCAGGTCATTTGTTAAGGTGCAATCCCAATTCCTACTCTGTCTTTGAAAATACCATCCATCTTCAGGCTGTATTATTTTAAAGTTGTATTCATTTTTGAAATAATTAATTTGAATATTTCATGTGAAAAGTAGGAAACATCTCCTTAATGAAGGAAGGGAGTTTGCAAGAGATAACATTGCCACTAATGAAGTCTAATTAGAGATTCATTTAAAAAATAATCTCCTGTGCTAATTTATCATGGAAAGCTAATAGAGTTCTAACTTGAGACAAAAATAGTTCTTTGGAGTTTTATAAATGCTCTTGTCTAAGTTAACTATTTCTATTATTGACAAAAATTAAATTAGTGTGTTAGAAACCTGACTATTAGATAATGAAAATCATGGTATGCCATACATCAGTTTTGTCAAGATGTTTTTGTGAGGGGGTTGTTGTATTTTTTCACCACTGTAGGTTTTGAAAGAAAAAACTGGTTTGTTTTGGGGGTTTTTTTTTCGATTTTTAGACACACTGTTATTTTCCCTGTATTTCCATTGATTTAATAAATTTCTGTATTTCTTTATAGATGACAAGGATTAGCCTCACAATGTATAATGCCAATTTCACTTTATTCACGTTGTTTCATCTTCAATGTAAGCTCACAATGTTTTGTCACACAAAACATCACTTTATTCTCCCATTTGGACTGCTGAAATTCTCTTCTGATTGTCTTCTCACCTGGACTGTATTTCTGTCTATGACTAAGAGACATGTCCTGCTACTTTACAGGCTGTAGGAAGGTAACAATTGCTCTTGGTAAACTGAAGATGGCAGAAATTGCTACAAATGGTTCTCAAAGAGAGTATTGCTCAGGTGAAGGGCCACTAGTTAGCATATGTGATGGGTACAAGCTAGAGCTTAAGAGGTTCCACAGAAACATAAGGAGGAAACTTTTTCACTGTGAGGATCAGAGCCTGGCCCAGGCTGGTTGTGGAGTCTCCTTCTCTGGAGAGATTCCAAACCCACCTGGACACGTTGCTGTGTGACCTGCTGTAGGTGGTCCTGCTCTGATAGGGGGATTGGACTCGATGATCTTTCAAGGTCCCTCCCAACCCTTAACATTCTGTGATTCTGTGATTGTGATGTAAAGAGATTTGGGATATGATTAGCACGTTATAAAGAAAAAAAAATTATAATTAGCCTTCTACAGAATAGAAAATGAATTTCATGGTGCATCGATATCTTCACTCTGGAGGTAATTTTGCAGGTGAATAATTTTGATGTAATGTGAAGGAAATGGAGAAAAACATGTCCCCTAGGACCACACTGCATTGATATCTAAATGCACATGTGTGATCTGTAGATCTATATGGTTTTATTTATAGATCCATGCTTGTATGTGGATATTCACATATATTCACTACATAGAGTAAATTAAAATTTTAAGGGGAAAAATATTATTTATTTCATATTTGTATACTTCCTTTTTAATCAGGTAAGCTAAGAGGCACATTTTATTAAAAAGGATTTTCTTGAAAGGGAGCCCACTTACTAAATATTGGCCTATAGTTGCTCTTAAGACTACACATTATCCAAGCTTTAGACCAAACTTAATACAAGTTTTCACATGATAGTTCTGCTGCAACACTCTGTCCATGTAGAAGGAAGCTGTATTTCACTATGGTCACAAACAGGCATTTCCACAGGCAGCCTAGAAAATGTGCAAGATCCCTCAGCCATTCATACAAATAAAATTCAGTAAACACTTCGCTGCCCTAGGCAATGGCCTGCTCTGTCTACTTGGAAGAGAGAGGTCAGCTTCTGATGCTTCATTAGAAAAGCATCGAGCGACGTCAACTCAGTACCGCACTTGCTTTTTAAAATGGGAGGAAAACAATGTTTCAAAGTAGTGTGGTTGGGCTTATTTGACTTCTTTGATTTTTTCTTTTTTCTTCTTTTTTTCTTTTTTTTTTTTTTTTTTTTTTTCAGAAGAAAACAGATCAATACTGCAACTGCAAGTATTACAGAAAGTCTCTTTTCTCCCCCCGCCCCCATTTAGTTTTTGGATGTTCAAGAACAAGTTTTAGAAGCAAACTGAAAACTTACACTTGCAATAAAGTAATCAACATAAATTTAAATTACAGAATTACACAGTAGCAATTGTTTGGATAAATTATCAGGCGGAGTGCAGTCCTCTCAAGTATGGAAAGATATCTTAAAGGGCTGATATTTTGCAGACCACTTGAAAAAACCTGATTACATGCTAAATATTATTCACTTTTTTTTTATTTTATTCAAGTCATTGCCATGATGTTAAGATGCATACACAACAGAATTTCCAGGATTAACCCTTAGAAACTTCTTTTATCTCTTTTAGACAGGGGAAAATGAGATGCTAGGATCTCTAGGTGAGGAACAAAAGCTGAATGCTTGCTTGGAAGGGACTTCTGGAGATCATCTACCAGTCCCTTCCAATCTCTAGCATTCTGTGATCTGCATTTCAGCCACCTCCAGGGAGAGCTGCCCAAATGTCAGGTGTATATCCTACTGCCCAACTGGACCAGGTGCCTTTTGGATGGGTGAGGACAGAAATGGCAGGTTTTTCTGTGAAATTATGAGAATTTAAGGGAGTAGAAGACTGGCTTTGTTCCTCTGACTTAAATATTCTTAATTCCCAAAAGTGATGTTCAGTGAAAGCTGCTTTTCTCACAAATTTTGATTAATATCTTTCCTAATACCAACCGAAGCAAGTGAAATACCTTCAGTGATGGATTTTATGCATGCACATGGAGTACCTTGTCTTCATTTCTAAGAGAAAAAAACCCACCCAAATAACTGCTTAATATTGCTTTTGTTATTTCCTTTATGATGTTCATAATTGCATTGCTGATTTTTAATTAAAGATGTATTTTGTGAAATATGTCACATAAATAATCCTACTGAGCCATACTTTTAATAACTATTCATCATTCATTTAGTAGGTACAAAGGGCAGAGGAAACAATTACTGAAATACGCTTATACAAGGCAGAGCAGAACACAGGAGACTTTACAGAGCATCTCATTGTCTGATTAAATCCATTGATGGGTTTACAATGGGCCCCATTTTAACAGATAGGACAAATTTACTGTCGTTGCATCCTTTGTTATTAAAAACAATACCCTAATTATTCCTGGCACGTTATTTCTTGGCATTATGCCCTATTTCTTGGCACTACGCCGCATTATGGCGGCTCATAAGCTAAATATTTATCTCCTTGCTGCCTTTTTCTTTTCTTTGGCACTGAGGGGGCCGGGCAAGGCGCCTTCGTCCGGTTGTGCCTGGGGACTTGGTGCAGCCGTTTGAGGCAGGAACACGGCCACCTTCTTCGGAGGGATTTTTTTCCAGGGGGCTGACAGGTGATGCTGGACTGAAAGAGCTGGGAGGTAGGACTGCTCTTGACCTCTGTTTTGTGTCTGATGACACTTATTTTACTTAGACGTGGTGCACTGTTGTGGGTTCATCTTGTTACGTACCACACAGTCACTTTTTCACTGCCCCTTCCCGCCCAAGTTGGACAGGAGGGGAAGGAAAGAAGAGTAAAAGCAAGAAAATGTGCGAGTTGAAATATAAAGTGTTTAATAAGTAAAAGAGAAAGAAAACAAAACAAGTTATGCAAAGACAATCACTCCACATATTCCAGGTAGATCAATACCCAGCCAGTTCCTGAGCAAACAGCGGCAACCTCCCTAAACATACTCCACTCCATTTTATTCTGAGCGTGATGTTATATGGCATGGAATCTCTTGTTGGTTTGTTTGGGTTATTGCCCAGTTGTGTCCCCTTCCAAACTCCTGTGCACGCTACAGTTTATTCACTGAAGGGGCAAAGTGAGAGATAGAGAAGGGCTTGACACCCTGCAAAGACAGTTCAGCAGCAGCTAGACTGTCACTGTGCTATCAGCAGTGTTTTGGTCACAAATCTGAACACTGTTCCTATGTATCATCTTCTATGTTGCTACATAAGAGCTTCTGTGATGAAAATTATCTCCATCCCAGCCGACCTCGGTACAACCAGACATAGACTATGAGGTGATTGAGTCTATTTGGCAGCAGATTTATCTGATCCTGAACAATAACCTTGGACCCAAGAGATTAACTATGCTAGAAAATGCTGAAGATTTCCTTGATATCTTAGGTATTTAAAAATTAAAACCCTTTTGGCTGTATAATTTGAGAGAAAGATTCATGATGACTGCTCTGTAAACCTTCTGTGAGGAGGCTGTTTAGAACATACCTTTTGAGACAGAATTACTCCCTATGTTGAATACTGATTCTTAGAAAACAAAGCCTTAGGATGAATTTCTCCAGAAGGCATTTGTAGAACCCTTCAAAAAAAGAGACTGATGGAAAATCACCTCAAATTTTGGCAGAGTTGTAGCTGGACTCCCAAAGCTAAGCATTACTCTGCAAGTATTCCACTCTTTAATATTTCCCCTGAAGCTTTTTGTTTCCACAGAAAGTATTATTAAATAAGCTGAATGAGCTACAGCTCTGTTTTGCTTGGATTGATGGTAGTTCAACCTTCTGTTTAATTGCAGGTGCCTCTGGAAATAAGAAGGTTCAGCATTAATTTCTTTTTCTTGTCTCTTAATCCCGTTCTTAGCACCTGCTAATTTTGCATCCTGTCCCAACCATACCTAAACATCTGGCAGCTTTCCTCTATGTCCTGCCATATAAAAGTCTCCAAATTGTATTGAAAACTTTCTCTACACCTTCCTTCCATTCCAGGCTCTTTACAGTTAAGGTAGAATCCATTTTCAGAACACAGATGTCAAACTCTAAAAACACTGGGACAGATGCCCCAAATCTAGTCCTATGTATATCATGTATATGTTAAAAACAAGGTTTAATTCAGATTTAGAAATTTGGTCCACAATGGAATTAAAAAAGCAATTTGGTTATGATTTCTGCTTAGACAACCAGTTAATTTAGGTTAAAGTAGCATGAAGATTAGGAGAAGAAATAAATTTTACTTTGAAAATCAAAGGTAGCTTTGAAAATCAAAGGTAGCTCAATCTCCTTATACTTTGAACACTTGACCAGATACCAGGCTAGTTTTAGAGCATGATTATATATGAAACTTGGATTCCAAAGTGACAGCCAGCCAGGAGTTCCCCAGCTACCTGGACATTGGTAGGGAGAGATCTGAAGGCCCCAGGAATCTATCCTAGTTCGTTATTTCTACATTTCATCATTATTTCATCTATATTTCCTCATTATTCATCATCTACATTTCACCATTATTTCTACATTTGGAACAAACCCTTTCTCTCCTTTTTGTAGAAACTTTATATGCTTGAAGATTACAGTATTCCTTTTTTTTTTCTTTTTCTTTTTTTTTTTTTTTTCTCCATCTGTGTTCAGCAATCCAAAAAATAACACCATTAGGACCAAGGGCGTACCTTTCTTGATGTAGGAGAGGAGATGGTCTGCAGGTCCTTCCACTCACTTGAGGTCCTTTCTAAACTAAACTTTACTGTGACTCTACAGATGTTCATAACAAGCTCACCAGAGCAATACAGAGAACCCAAAACTTTGGAGTAATGTAAGTGGAGATTTATTACATTTTAAGTCACTTCTTTCACTTCCCACCACACTGAGATACTTCTAGTCAAATTAACATGTTTTGCTTTTCCTTAAATGAAGATTTTTACTCTAATTTATGTTTACAGCTCCTGTGTTGTTTAACTCTTACTTCAGCATTTTTAAAAAAAGCTCAGAAAGTGCCATGTGACGATGAGAAGACCAAACAATAATCTATAAAATATTTTTCCACTTTACATACAAAGCTAACAGTGAAATAGGGTCAGACTCATAAAAAGCTGTGTTTTCTCCTTTTTTTTTTTTTTTTTTTTTTTTAATGAAAAAGTGCTATATGCTGAAACGGCTTAAATCTGGCATTATTGATGTCTGGGAAGAACTGAAATAACATATTTTCCCTGTTAGAATTCATTTTCAAAAATGCAGGTAGACTTTAAGAGTCATTAGAACTGATAGAAAAAGTGCATATTGAAGCAGAATACTTTTTGGTAAGCAGCCAAAGAAGATTTGGAGATGGTATCATGTGTTTTGAAGAAATGTATTCGTAGGCTAGGGAGCAGGGAACTGAGCAAAGATTTAAACTGACTTAAATGTGGAGACAGGGGAAGCGATAGAGAGACCTGCACCACTTTTAGAGCCTCCTGTTCTAGTCTCCCCAGATGGCATGATGCTCAGGGCATTAATGTTACATTATATTTATAATGTAAAATTCATCTCCCCTTTAAATGAGTGGCGATTTTACTGTTAAATTATGAATTAGGGAAATGTGGAAGTGCACCAGTGGAATCAAAGGCTCATTGACATAGCCCATTGAGTTCTCGGTGCTACAGCCTTACCTTTGGTATGGACTTTGAGGCAATGTTTGTGGGTAGGTGAGGGCTTTTCACAGTGGTTAGCAGGGAAAGAAAACAAAAAGTCATATAAAACTGAATACTAAATCTCTGATGTTCTCTTTACCTTTTTTAAAAAATGTGTAGTAATTGCACTAGCTATATAATGTCTGATTCTTGTTCTCTTTATCCTGCTCTAAATTAGCTAAACTGTATTAAAGATAATTATATAAACATAACTGAAATATCAGGGGAAAGAACAGCAAGTTCCAGCTATTTATAGTTTAATTTCATGATTAATTTTTTTGTTGTTCTCTTTTCTTGGTATAAAGCACACATTTCTTGATCCAGAACTTGAAATGGACTTAGTAAAATAGCTTTGACTAACTTTGGTGACATATTTTTCAAATGAAAATAAGAATCTGTTCAAGGCTCTGCTCAGTTATGAAACATGGAACTGCTTTTTGAACAGATTATCTCCCTCAGAAGAACTAGTGCTCTAAAACACACAGATACATCATCTCTGAACATATCCTTCTATCAGTGAAAGTGCAATGTATTCTGTGCCATACCATCAAGAGCAATATTTCCATTTCTTTGGCATTTGTGAGATTTTACATGAAAAGTAGCATCCAGCTTTGGGGCTTCTGCTGTATAAGGGAGATTTTCCCATCTGGAGAAGGTCAGGTGATTAGGTGGGAGCATGTAATAATATATGAAGAAGTGCTGAAGGAGCTTGCTTTCATTAACCTGGATTAACCTGGATGGGGATACTCTAATTACCATCCTTAATTGCATAATGGAAGGTCCTAGACAAGGCAGTCAGGCAGACTGTGAAAGAACAAGAGGCAACAGGCACAAGTTGCAGGAAGGGAATTTTTGGTTGGACATAAGAAGCATTGCCAAGCACTATGACAGATGTATTACCATTCTCAGAGACCTAGAAAAGTCATCTGGGCTTGGTGGGATGGCCACTTGATCACCGAGTGGGGACACTGACTTTCTCATTACCCCACAGACTCATGTTTTCACTCCTGCTATTCCCTAATAGCAATGTCTAAATTATGTCAGACATTACTGTCCTTTGCTACTGAAAGATGTTGTTCCTTCAGGAAAAAGTCTCAATCATTAGCATTTAAATTAATAATGGAAACTGGGATAAAAGCTGGCTTGACCTGTTGTCATAAGGAGGACCCAAACTGCTACAACAAAAATCACATTTTGCAAGGAAGAGGCAAAAGAAGTTGCAGAGTTGATTCTCTGTACTGAAGGACTGAAGCCCATTTCCTCACATCTTCCATTTCATGTCTTATAACATTGCTGTCCCTGGCTGAATCCTATCAATGTGTGACTCTTCAGAGCCAAGTTGGAACTATGGACATTGATTGGAAACAAAAGACGATGAGGAGAAAACCTGAAATGAGGAACTGTTAAAAAATGGCATTTGATTGGTTTTGGTGGTTTGTTTTCTTTTTGTTTGTTTTTAATCAGTAAATACTCATACAAATAATTAATCACACAAAATGAGAACAGAAGTATTAACAGCAGAGAAAGCTATCAATGATAATCTCCCTCAAAGGTTGATGGCTTTCCAGATCTGTTGAGAAGAAATCTCAGCTCAAATAGTTTTCCCTGTTCCAATGAACACAGTTGTTATCTCTGTCACTAGCTAGTGTGTAGGATTGTAAGGATTCCTGGGATAAGATGCTTCATGGGACATTTTGGTTGACTACTCTCCTTTGCTTGAAGTACTCCATAGATGGACTGTGATTTCCTCTAATGCAGTGGTGTGCAACTAAATGGAGAAGCACTTAGAAAATATGACACACTGGAGTGCTACAAGTGTGTTTACTTAAAGAAAACCTTTTGCAGTACACTTTTTGTATCTATGTGTTATATATTTCAGATATATACAGTCATGTAGAGACTAAAGCGAGGATCAGGGGTTTTCCACACCTCAGCTCTGTTTACATTTTCATCTTCAGTTTCTTGTTTGGGATAATAATAAGGGGCAAGAGCAGAAGAAAGGAGATGTTGCATCTTTTTTATGGGGAGGAAACAAGCAAATAAGAAAAGAAATTTGAGCACAGTGCCATAGGAAAAACAGCAACTGAATCAATTCTCCAATGTAAGAGACAAGCAAAATTCAAATCGTTTGTGATGGCAAAGGGACAATCACAAAATCCTCCTATAAGTGGCCTAGACGTTGGTCACCGAATGTCTGTGTAGAAGACAAGGTAATTGGTGGCACAGGCTGTGGAAAAACGACATGTGTTGGCAGCTTCTTTCAGGATAGGGGCTAGTTAAAATAGAGAGGCATTTTATTCCTCCAAAAGCTGACATTAAAAAGAAAATGTCCTTTAAATGTCTTGGAAATAACAATCATCTGTTTTCTTTAAAATAAACAGCAAAAAACCCCTTCAGATTTGAAACTATCTGAGATGAAGCTGGGGCACGGTTTTTTGTAAGCTCTGTTTTACTGATTGGATAAAGGCAAGAATTGATGTAATGAGTAGTAAAAGTTCATTTGGAATTGAGTATTTTATATTTTAATATTTTAGTCTATATAATTAATTTTTAAGCTTCCTGTGAGATTTTTAAAGAAAATTAATTTGCCAGTTTCCTTTAAAAATAGAAAACTGAGAATCTCAAGTACACTGTTAATTTTGAAAGTGGCGGGAACCAGTCAGATTCTCGTTTACCATCAGTGGAATAGCTGACCTATATTTTAAATGCTAATGATGCTACTGACATTTGGAAGAATTTTATTCCAAAAGTTAAAGAAAATGCATAGCTTAGTCTAGTGCTAATTTTTTATTCTCTTAATGTTAAGCCTCATTTATGTTTTTAAACTTCATTAAAAATAACTGTGTGCCATATTATTTTAAATCGTCTCTCTGATGAAAGAATTTCTTTTTCTTTTTTCCAGTATCATTTTCCTTTCCTTCTATTGAGGGCTTTCTATTGATATTTTACCGTCACTTTGCATGCAGTGTTATCTTTTCGTAAATCATGGATTATGGGGTTTTTTTTTCCTTTCTGAGATATTGATTCTAAGCACAAAATCTGACTATATGGGAGAACAAAGGCATTAGGAGACTGTCCATCTTATGTGCTGCAGAAATTCCCCTAGAAATTTTCTGCTGTGCAAAGGACAATTAATGTACAATTACTAGACTCGGCCTGTGCTTTGCCTCTTGCACCAAGAAGTTTCCTTTGGCTGTTCTGAGCTGAGGAATTGGCATTTTTAACAGACATTACTGTCTGACTCCCACCAGGATCTTTTACATCTATATAATGCTAGCACACTCTCACCATCATCTTAAAGTATTATGTGACCTTTAGAAAAAATATTATTATACCTCTTAAAGGATTGAGACTGATTTATTTTTCATCTTTTTTTCCAGCTCCCTGTATATTCAATCTGTGACAGTATCAACTGGCTCATTAAAGATTCCAGATTGGGAAAGAGGGAAACATGGCTAATGAATTTCCATTATCAAAATACAGGACAAATTCAGGCCATGAAAAAACACTCGAATGACTTGTCAACAGATTCAGTTCTGTTGTTCAGACTGTTTAAACTGGTATGTCTGTTTAGATTCCTCTATAATTGTAACCTTTTTTTTTTCCAATACAACAATTAATTTAATTTTTTTAAAATTTTCATTACTGATTAACATGTTTTGCCAGACCTATTTGAAATGAAGAATGATGGACAAAGGTCTTTTGTCCCTCTTTGTCCTGCTGCTTACTTACTTGCTTTCATGTACGCAGGAAATTTTTCAGGGCATCTCCTGGTAAATACTTGGTAACAATATGCATGTGAAAATCCTGACAAATCAGAACTCCCAGTCTGAATTTGAGAGTCAGAGGATGGATCTTGAGAGGTCACTGATCTTAACCAATATGGTTATTCAGATTTTCTTAGCAGACGGAAGGGATGGTGAACTGGATAAAATAGAAGTCTACATTGTGCCTTCTACCAATACTACAAATAGGATCTATTTTCTGATATTATTCCTCTTGCAAGATCCTGGTTGATAGCAATATATGCTTACAGAAGACTAAATTCATGTAATTTGCCATGACTCCACTAAAATAATGGAATGATTATGACATAACATCCTGTTTACAATTTGTCTTCTATGTTACAATTGAGCAGGAAGGAAAATAAGCCTGGAAAAACTTAATAAAATGGAGCTTCATTAGATAAATTAAAAGAGTAATCCAGATGCATAATGAAGACAGTGAAATCTAACAATCTAAACCGCTTCCTTTCAAGGTTTTCTGATATACAGAGAAGAACTGATTTTTATGCATGAAAATCATCCTCAACTTCCTAAACTTTCAAAAATCATCTCAGGGATATCCAACAATAGTCCATACACTTGACTTTTTCTTTCTAGAGGATGTTTTCTTTAATTATTACTAAGTAACATGAGATGCTGATATTGGAGATATACTTGAACTACTGTATAGTTCTGTAGTCTCAAAAATCATTTAAACCAATAGATGTATTTTAAAAATAGCCTAAAATTCAAAATGCTGCACTGCAGACCCTTACCTGGGGGTTAGGTGGCAGCTTAGTGATTTTTCGGCTACTACAGTCAAGTAAACAGGTGAATTACCAATTACTGAAGTCTTTCCAAGTTTTTATGGCTGATTTTAGGTGAGTCTTATGGCTGAGTGAAATTGGCCCATTAAAAGAACTGTTTTATGAAAAAGAATAACATTCCTTCACAAAAACATTTAGGCTGAGATCTGTGAAAGTAAGTTACAACCCAAACGGCAGAGCAGGGAATAGCTGGTCTGTGTTGTCATGTTTGTAAACTGTACTGCCAGTGTTTTTCTGGGATTGCCTTGATAGAAGGCAATAAATCTGGTCCTCAGAGGTCTCACTTTTTTTTTATTCTCTCTTGTCATGTATACTCTACAGTCTCACAACTAAAATAAGCTATCGATAACCTGCCTTTCCTTTAGTCACTGTGTTGCCAAACTGCCTAAGTAATTAGACGAGAACAGGCAAAGTAGTAGACAACAGGCCTGTAATAGAGATAATGAGAAAATCTGTAAAAAAATAGAAAAAAAAAAAAAAAGAGAAAAAATGGAATATTTCATTCCATTCATGACCATAAACAGTTAACTTGAGATAGAAATACGTTTTAAAAAACATATAAAAGCTGATCTCTGCTGAAATACTTTTTGCTTTTGTTTCCAGTTTAATAATTCTGGGAAAGCATCATTTCTGAAACATTATCAGCAGTGTGCTTTCAAGTCTCATTTCAGAAGATAACTCAAAGTTATTGTGGAATAGAAAATGAAAATATTACAAAGTTTCCTAACTTTCAGCAATGTTTTTATTTCCTCAAAGTGGTCAAGAGGGACTGAAGCTGTGGTTTTGGTTTTTTTCACCCCTTGCACTAGTATTTTAACACTTTGTTCCATTATCTAAACTGACCCACAATAACAAAACAGTTGTTCTCAAGTAGTTTTCACTTCAGAAAACTCCTATTTCTTCTCATATTTTCATTCAGTTCATATCGATTTTATATTTTGGAATGAAAGTTGTAGTTATTTAATACAATTATAAGAGGAATAAATAACCTGAGGTTTATTAGCTTCCTAAATGAATTAATGCCCCATATCCAGAAGTAATACCCATTTTTATATTAGGAATAACATTAAAAGGACTCACAAAGTAAACTAGCTTTTGCTTAAAGCTTAAGGCTGGACTGGGTTGTACTCTTAGGATGCTGGGCTGACAATAGCTACTTTGTCTTCTCTGCCATTACCCATGCCTTTTCACAAAGGTAATACATGGCAAACATTTGAATGGCAGCTCTAAATAGTTATTATAGTATATTGATTAAATTCTTCTCTGGAAAATAGTTTTATTCGCTGAGAGAAAATTAACAGAGTGAAGGACCTGAAGTTGAAAATTTCTTGCAATGTCTTTTTTCTAAGAAATTGGATTATAGCGAAAATGTATGCAGAGTTCTTTCTTGTATTCACGATGCAGATCGGAGGCTGAAAGAGAATTCTAAAATGAATTAATATTTGTAATCAAACTGATTAATTTCAACAAATGAGCTGTCTTCCTGAAAATAAGATTTTCTGAATAGGTTTGTCTAGGCATGGAAAGAAATGGAACACCTCAAAATCATCAGTGAAGTTAAATACAATCACAGATATTACTTCTGAAATGTGGCCTGTAACTGTTACTTTAACATGGAAACTGAAAAGTATTCATAAAGTGTCTGACTGATAGATGGGTTTTGTACCCCATAAACCTTTGGATGCAGTTTTGTTTCAAGCTGGTGTGATACACCATAGAAATGCCCAGTTTAGATGTATGGTCTGGTCTATCTTACCCCATAGTACAGTGAGATAGGAACAGATCTGTACAGCAAAGCAGCTCAGATTGATAATATACACTCACAGTTCTGAGGATTTGGGTTTAGATTGGTTCTAAATGGGTACAGTGGACTGAATGCCTGTTAGTGCCTGGAGTACCTTAGATATACTTGCGGAGACCATTTCCTGGTTTAGCCTTTTTCTAAAAGCAGTCAAATCCCATATTCACAAAACATGAACTGAATTGCTGAGTGGGAATGATGAAGAGTTATTTCAAAAGTACTGTCCTGGTCAAACTCAAAGACGGCGTGTACTTCATGAAATCCATCCAGCAATACTAAAGTAAGAGTGTGTTTTTTTGCTCAAGAGCTATTCCTCGTAATTTAAGACTACCAGAACCTAGTCCTTAAGCACTGTGTAGTATTGTATAAGTGAAATTATAATTACAAGCAAAGTAAAGCCATATTACAGAATTACAGAGTTATAGAATGTCTTTGGCTGGAAGAGACCTTCAAGTTCATGTAGTCCAACCTTCCACCCAACACTGCAAGCTCACCACTAAACCATGTCCCTAAGCACCAGGTCCACACACCATTTAAATGCCTCCAGCAATGGCGAATCCACCACTGCCCCGGGCAGACCTTTCCAATGTTTGTTAACTCTTTCAGTAAAGAAATGTTTCCTAACATCCATCTTAAACCTCCCCTGGTGCAGCTTGCATCCATTCCTTCTGGTCCTGTCACAAGTCACCAGGGAGAAGAGGCTGTCCCCCTCCTCGTTCCAACCTCCTGTCAGGCAGCTGTAGAGAGCAATAAGGTCTCCCCTCAGCCTGCTCTTCTCCAGACTAAACCCCAGCTCCCTCAGCTGCTTCTCACAGGACTTGTGCTCTAGGCCCTTCACCAGCCTCGCTGCCCTTCTCTGGACACTCTCCAGAACACGCCTGATATAAACACTGAACATCAGTTACTAGTTTTGTAAAATTTGATCTGAAGAAATTCTCAAAATCAGCTCTAGTGACTTTTTTTCATGGATTAGGATCACACAGTACATCTAAATCTTTTTATATTAAAGACTTAATATCTATGGTCAAAGCACACTGCACAGAATGACGATAGATAGTGTCTGCAAAAGAGCCCACGGGCGTACACTGAACAGGCAAGAAAAAGTAATTACAAGCACTTCAGGAAGAACTAATAAACATTTCCCAAATCAATTTTAAAGGAAATTGGAAAAGAACTTTGTCAGCATTCACAAGGGCCTCCAGGAGAATGCAGCCTCTGACATTTTCACTGAACCTTCCTTTCCCCCCTCCTGGGTTACCTTCAGGAAAAGGGACTTTTTAGAACTGTTTGAGTCAAAATGTCGAAGATGTCTCATCACTATTTCAAAAATGTAGTTCCTGAGAACTCCTTTGCCACAAATGTTTCTCCTAAAATAAAGAAACTTCTTCAAAAAATTGGAAGGGTCTATAGTATAGGAAGTGTAGCTCCTGTCAAGTTAGAAATAGAATAATCATGACTCATTCAGGGATGAACTACACTGATGCTATATTTTGTTTCCCAGCTCTCTGCTGGTTGAAGTGGAAATGCTACCTCCCAGAGTAAAAGCTTGCAGTGGTTCTAACAGAGCTTTTTAAGAAAAGTGGATGAAGTGTGTTTGAAGTGCTGCTGTTGTTCAAGATGTGAGTAACTAGTTCTTGTTACCGCTGGGTTACCTGTGGGGAACAATCAGATTTCAGCCTGCAACTTGGACTGTGCATCCTTCTGCACTAAACACAGCTACTGTGGTGTCAGTTAATAGAGTGATAAGCTTTTGAATCAGTTACTAGGGTGCTGAGCAGTAGGGAGTAATTTTCATTTACAATTTCATGTATCGTGCATTAATTAATGTTCTCAGCACCATAGAATCACAACGTGTGGCCAGCAGGACTAGAGCAGGGATCATCCCCCCAACTGGTGAGGCTGCATCTTGAATCCTGGGTTCAGTTTTGGGCCCCTCACTCCAAGAAGGACATTGAAGGGCTGGAGTGTGGCCAGAGAAGGGCAACAGAGCTGGGGAAGGGTCTAGAGAGCAAGTCTTGTGAGGAGCAGCTGAGGGAACGTGGGTCATTCAGCCTGGAGAAAAGGAGGCTCAGGAGAGACCTTCATGCTCTTGACAACTCCCTGAAAGGTGGTTGGAGGCAGGGGCGGTTTGGTCTCTTCTCCCAAGAAACAAGTGATAGGACAAGAGGAAACAGCCTCAAGTTGTGCCATGAGAAGTTTAGGTTGGAGATGAGAAAGAATTTCTTCCCCAGCAGGGTTGTCAAGACCTAGCCCAGGCTGCCTAGGGCTGTGGTGAAGTCCCCATCCCTGGAGGGGTTTCAAAGCTGTGGAGATGTGGTGCTGAGGGACATGGGTTAGTGGTGGACATGACAGTGTTAGGTTAATGGTTGAACTTCATGACCTTAAGGGTCTTTTCCACCCAAAATGATTTTATGATTAAGGAGAACTCCAAGTACTTACAAACTGTTAGAACCAGGGAATGTATTCCTCTGTGTAGGTGTAGAAAATGCTGGATCTCACTAAAACAGAGAGAATGAAAACCTGCATGAGCAGAGTTAAGTTGTTGCCCATGGTGATACTGTTAGGGCTGCAGGCAGATGACTGTGCTCAGGCCTGAAGCTGAACGAAGGGATCAGAATGTGGAAACTACTGGATGTGACATGAGAAAACTGCTCGACATGACAGATAAAAAGACATAAGCTGCAAGAGGGATGGCTAAATGTATAGGTGCTTAGTTATGGGGCATTATGTGAGAGGTGGCCAGGCTTCACAAACAACTGGAGAAGGACCTTCTGGGCAGTAAAGTCTCACAATAGTACCAACATCACTAATATCCTCTAAGTCTGAGATGATGTAGAAAAGATATTCGAAGGACCAAATTTGGATAAGATGTGGCAAAGCTGTACAAATGGGGAGAAAGTAAGAGGGTTTCTTCTTCTTTTAATATCTAGTATCTGCTATTTGAATATATATTACATGTTCTTCACTGCCTCACCTCCCAGTCATCTGTGTTTTAACAGTACAGGGAGGAGGTTTAATTTCAATTTAACACATTTGTTTTTTCATCTTCAGTTACAGCAGAGAAAATGAATGTTTATTCATACACATTATTGTCCTTTCCTTCTGAAACCTTACACAAGAGGAAAGGCTGTCTTCACACTTTTTAATAAACTTGAATTTGTTTGTTTTCTGGGTCACACAGAAGGTGTAGGTTCCAGGAGGTTATTCTTAATCTCTTGGCCATTCATACCAAATTTAAAGTAGTTTATAGATTTAATTTTAACAAGTAAAT
Organism: Todiramphus chloris collaris; assembly: GCA_025345505.1. Taxonomy (NCBI): domain Eukaryota; kingdom Metazoa; phylum Chordata; class Aves; order Coraciiformes; family Alcedinidae; genus Todiramphus; species Todiramphus chloris. Next base: position 878,914 of record JANVCC010000034.1, on the reverse strand, counting down.
AATGTAGTGTATCATGTAGGAAGGTTTAAAGAACTGATTTCATAGCTCTGACTGCATAATACAGCCAGTAACCTATTAGGAGTGTCATACTCATTTTCTCATAGCCGTGATGTAAGTTTTGGGAGTATGTCGTAGATTGTGCCAAAACAAAATTTACCAAACATGGGGGATAATCAGAAAAGGATTTCAATTTTTGGATACACCCTGTGACATAAACTAAAGAAATTGTATCATAGCCGTTGCCAGGCATCTCTTTTTCTGACTATATTGGTTCTTGTTTGTATTGTTTTAGTTTTCCCCACCAAGCATCTTTGATTCCTTTAACACTTGGTGCATTTGCACGAAAACGTAATACCTGGCGCCCAAGTGTTTGATGTCTGCTGCTTATTTTTCACTTGTATTGACATTCTCCAGGTTTAGCCATCATCATTGTTAACTTTGAAGGTAATTTTGATAACACAGAAAAAGCATTTTGGCTCTAGAAGAGAATTAGGCAGGAGGAACAGAAGAGTTACTTGTAGCAAAAACACTTTTCCTGCAAACTTGCTTTCAAAAAATAAGGCAGGAGATGTAGACTATGATACGAGAAAGCTACTTTGTGAAGCCTTCTGTGTGCCAGGATCTTTTGTGATAATTTCTTTTGTTCTGGAAGAGCTGTGTCTGTGGTGAGACATGCAGCAACAGCAAAGCTGTATTGCACATGCATCATCTGTCACAAAAGGTGTCTAGAAATGTGCCATAAATTTTCAAGTGTATATCAAGATGTGCTCCGAGCAGTCAAAATAACACAACTGCTAGCATTCAACTACAATTAAACATAGTTCAACCATATTTAGTTGTAATTTATTAAGCTATATTGAGCTGCAGCATGTTCTATAAACAGTAGTGTTCTGTCTGCCACTTACGTAAGGTGCTAACATTTTTGCTTGTGCTGCTGCATTACAAACAGGGTTGGTCCTGGCTTCTAAAAGCCACATTAATTGTAATAAAATTCCATCTGTATTGTAATAAAGTTCCATCTGCAAAGGGAAACAGATCTGCTCAAACTGCCTGCAGAGCAAGCTGAAAGATTGCAGTAGTAGCGGGACAGTGGAGAGCAAGTATACAAAAATCCTCTCTCTGGGAGATGTTCCATGAGAAACAAAGTAAAGCAGACATCCTTGGAGGAAAATGCCAGAAATGCATCTGATTACTCACTGAAGTCCCATACAGGAGGAGCGGTGAGAACTGTAGAACTGCTGAGCTGCAAGAAGCAGCTTCTTTCTATCTGTCATCTGGGACCATTGTACCATACCCTTTCTAAAGATCTGGAAAAAAGCCTGGAGGAGAATTCAGGTGACAGAAAAGGCTGTGAGCCTTGGAAAATTGCTTGCTGACCTTAATAAGACCAGGACAGCTAATGCAGGAATTAAGAAATTATTAGTCTGATGAAAAGAGACCTCTGAAGGGGGAAGAAGGCATGGCTTTGAAAATGGGTAAGCCAAGGAAAGGTGAACCTGTCTGGCCTCCAATTAAGATATAAGAGATCAAAGCTGGAAGGGATTTGCACACATTTATGAATGTCATGAAACAGGATGCAGGATTATCAATACTTACCCAAAAAGTGATGCTGTTCTAGATGTTTATTTATAGTGTGAAATAATGGTCATGTAGCAGGGAAATAGAAGCCAAACAGAAGTACTGAAAAACCTCAGCAATAAGAAATTCCCTTGAAAGAATCACAGTGTTTCATCTTCCTTTTTTATATGCTAAAGTAATCATTCCATTTCAAACATTTCTTTAAGAAAGTTCTTTTCCTGACATGCTGCATCAAATGGGCTTTTTATCAGCAGTATTAAGCCGAAAGAAGCCAGTGTGTTATGGCCATGACTCAAAAGCTATGAGACTGAGTGAAACCTGAGACTGGAAGAAGGTAGAAGAGAATAGAATAGAATAGAGAATAGAATAAGGACTATTTCAGATGGATATTAATCTCATTCATGTTTTAGCTCAATCAGGCTTAACTAGGAACAACCAGACTGTGCATCTACTCTTTCTGTGCTTGAACACTATGAACCTGACTTCCAGAAGGTGTAGACTTCCCTGATTTTCACAGGTTGAACCCAAAATTGCATTATATCATCTGTTATTTCTTCCAGCCACAAAGACATGGACCATGAGGAAACAAATGAGTAGTGTTTTCTGTTTATCACCAGTATTTCATAGACTGCAAATTTAATGTGGAATCCAAGTTTTATGTCTCACTGATACTTTTTGCCCTTTGTCCCCTGTTACAGACACTGTGCAACCTCCAGTGTCTTGTTTCATCTCTCTCTTAGTTTTGCTAGTGTAACACCAAGGTCAAGGCCCTCATATATAGGTGGAATAGCTATATGAGTGTCCAGGTAAGAGTCTTCAGTCGTGTGGAACAGTTTTGGTGGTTTTTTGAAGTCCGTAAAATAACTGAGTTTCATAACATGCACTGCAAATGGTTTCCTATTGTTGACTATTACATGTTGTATGACTATTTATCTAAACAGTTGTCCTTGCAGAAATTGTGGAGGAGGAGGAGAAGGTTATCAGGAGTGATCAGCATGGATGCACTAAGGGGCAGTCATGCTTGACCAATCTGATAGACTTCTGTGATGGTATGCCTGGCTGGGCAGATGAGGGGAGAGCAGTGGATACTGTCCACCTCAGCTTCAGAGAGGCTTTTGACACTGTCCCCCATAACTTCCTCATAGGAGGGTAGACAGTGAGGTGGGTTGAAACCTGGCTGAACGACAGAGCTTAGAGGGTTGTGATCAGTGTGCAGTCTTATTGTAGGTCTGTAGCTCACAGTGATCAGCAGAGGTCAGGACTGCATCCAGTCTTGTTCAACACATTCATCAATGACCTGAATAAAGGGACAGGCCAGACACTCAGCAAGTTTGCTGATGATACAAAACTGGAAGGAGCAGTTGACATGCCAGATCTGTGCTGCTATCCAGCAAGACCTGGACAGGCTGGAGAGCTCAGCGGAAGTGAACATCATGAAGTTCATCAAAGGCAGGAGTTAGGATCCTGCACCAGTACAGGTGAGGGGTTGACCTGATGGGAAGCAGCTCTCTGGAGATGGGACTGGGAGTGCTGGTGGACAAGTTCACCATGAGACAGCAATGGGCCCTCATGGCGAAGAAGGCCAAAGGTGTCCTGGAGTGCTTTAAGAAGAGTGTAGCCAGCAGGCTGAGCGAAACTTTGATCTGATCAGTGCTTATCAACCTCTAAAAAGTGGGTGTCAAGAAGATGGGGACAGACTCTTTTCAGTGGTGCCAAGAGACAGGACAAGGGGCAATGGGCAAAACCTGGAATGCAGGAGGTTCTACCTAAACAAAATGAAAAATTCCTTTCCTATGAGGGTAGCAGTGCCTGGCCCAGGACGCCCAGAGACTTTGTGGAGTCCCCTTCTCTGGAGAGATTCCAAACCTGCCAGAAAGTGATCCTGAGCCCCCTGCTCTGAGTGGCCCTGCTGGAGCAGCCGGGCTGGATGCGATGATCTCCAGAGGTCCCTTCCAACCCCCACCATGCTGGGATTCTGTGAAACTGAGTGAAGTGTAAATGACAAGAAGTGTCAGAGGATCATAGAATGGTGGGAATTGGAAGGGACCTCCAGAGATCTTCCAAGTCCAACCTCCCTGCCAGAGCAGGATCACACAGGGCATGCCACACAGGAACAGATCCAGGCATCAAAAACCCGAAACTGTTCCTGTGACACCAGCTACAGAGCCATGTATTAATGGCCCCTATTTGTCTGTTCGCTCCAGTGTCACTGCCTCTGAGGGGAAGAAGAGAATCTTTTTTTACTTTTCCTAATCCTAACCCTACACCTAAAGCCAGCCTGTTCACCAGCCTAGCAGTAAAATATCAATGTACGAGCAAAACTGGACATTATCAAATGAGGGGCTGAAGGGAACTTCTTACAGCAGATGGTTTAGCCTAAGCTTTTATTTTGTGGGCTTCGTAACTGAAAAAACACCTAATTAGTCTTTTAAACAGGGCAAACAGTTGAATTTTCTTTGCTTTCTTTTTGCAGTGAACAACCAGATTTGCATGTAGTCTTTGTGATGATTTGATTGTATGTCTTCGAAATAACATCCTTAATGGTGCAAGAAATGGTTTCCTGTTTCTTGGATTTAGAAAGCAATATTACTTAATGTTGTCATAGCCCAGCTTAGTAAGAAGATGAAAAGATTTATCCAGGGGTTTTTTTTGAGAAACTAGTGTGTCTATTAGAATAAAGCAGGGAAAGAGTCATGTTTCTACAGCTTGAATTGTAAGAAAGAAGATCATTTATATTATTGTTCTATATATGTTTGCCATTTATCTGCATTTTATGTAAGAAGTTTCACTTAAAAAATTCCATCTTAAACATGTGAAAGTGCAGCATTCTTCTGAAACAGTGGAAATGATGGTTCCAGAATGCTATAGACATTTTGTTATCTTCTTCCCAAAATAACTCTGCACTCAATAGGAAATAATACCTAATGTTTGAGTGAAAGTTCCAGTAGTCTGCACTGAATTGTGCTAAGGTGTTTCAGAGATTTGTGATGACAGAAAGAAAATGAGTCTAAACTGGTCTTACAGTGCTAAATTCCTCAGTGTCAGGACCCTGATGCCTTTGTAGGCTTTAACAGCCCTGATGAACCTCACCCGGGGCTTCCATCCACTCCATATCCTCGGGGTGCCTGCCCAAGATATGTTGTAGGAGTCTCCAGTTCAGCCACAGCCATTTCCAGTCCTGGCAGAGATCATGTCAACATAGTCTGACCATACCATGCTCACCCAGGTCTGACTGGTGATTACAGAGATGGGTCTGACTGGTTCACTATTAGTAGACCTCATCCTATCCTGGTCAGAGTGGCGAGGACCCCCATTTGCCAGACCTGTTGTCCGACATGAGTCCCAGTCCCTTCGGCAGCAGCTGCACCTGATTTAATTTGATGAAAGCAACCAACCTGCTACTGCCTTGTTTGATCAAATTAGCAAGTCTGGGGAGGAGCAGCTGAGGCAACTGGGGCTATTTAGACTGGAGCAAAGGAGATTCAGGGGAGACCTTGCTATTGAGAGCTCTCTGAAAGGAGGCTGGAGACAGGGGGCTCAATCTCTTCTCCCAAGAAATGAGCAATAGGATAAGAGGAAACAGCCTCAAGTTGTGCCATGAGCGGTAGTTGGACATGAGGAACAATTTCTTCCACAAAAGGGTTGTCTAGGCCCGTCCCAGGCTGCCCAGGGCAGGGGTGGAGTTCCCATCCCTGGAGGGGTTTTCAAGCTGTGGAGCTGTGGTGCTGAGGTATATGGTTTAGTAGTGACCTGGCAGTGCTGGGTTCATGGTTGGACTTAATGATCTGAAAGGTCTTTTGCAACCTAAATGATTCTTTGGCTCTCATATTCCTTGTGAGAGCATGGTAGCTGTTTGCTTCAGAGGGAGGTATGTCCACCCAGTAACTGCAACAGCAGTGACAGCAAGAGCAAAGCAGTGCTGAGAACAGCTCTGTATCACAGACAGTGGGGAAATAAGCAAAAACATAACCTATTTGTTTTAAAGTTATGTTTCTGAAAGAGAAATAAGAGAAACAATGAAAAAAAAGAATGTTTACTCTCCTGATGCATCTACAGTAGAAATTCTGCCACGTTTTCCTCTTGAGTGAACACTGCTCGTCAGTTAGACTAACACACAGGAAGGTTTATTAGAATTTTTGCTGCTGATATATTATCATAGCGAGATGAAGTTGTGAGGAGAATTCAAAAGGCATAACACAAGATTCAAAAGTAATAGAAAACATGCCAGCCTCAGTAGCGCAGATCCCTCTGAAACAGGGCTGTTTACAGCCTGCTTGGAACAGGCTGTGGTGCATATCCACCAATACAACCAACACATGAATTCTACTTGCCACCAAAGCACAGTAGCACCTTAAAATTTATTAATCAGGTTATCATTAATAGTGTAATCAGCAGCTACAGTGTAGAGTGCCGGCAGCATTGTTAACGTTGCGATGGTGTAGCCAGACATTGTGTATATGTGTTTCACTTAGGAAAAGATGAGCACAAGGAAGTACAAATAGACTGAATCCTGCTGAATACCTGAAAAGGTGACCAGCAAGCAAAAAAGACCAATATTAAAATATCAGCAGTATTGGGAGAAGATGAGATCCTCCTTTTCAGAAGGGGAGGAGGTGCCACAAGAACATTGAACACAAGCTAGGAAGGGTGGAGAATGAAGAAGATGAGCCTACGGTGGTTCCCACTTCTCTTGTCAGACAGATCACCATCTTGACCCCATGATTAAAAAATGGCAAGGATTATAGCTATGTAGAGGTTTTAGAAATGACAGAGTTAATTTTCTTCACAGTATTTGGTGTGGGGCTGTGTTTGTGCTGCAAAGAGGGGACACAGCTGGGATGGCTGACCCCAACTGATGCAAGGGATAGTCCAGACCATATGATGTCATGCTCAGCATATAAAGCTGGGGAGTGGAGGTTCATGGGAGCTGCAATTGCTCAGGGCCTGGCTGGACATCAGTTGGCTGGTGGTGAGTAATTGTTTTCTTTTATATCACTTTTTTTTTTCTTGGGTTCTGTTTTCCTGTCTTTGTTGGGGTTTTTTTGTCTTTTTTTTTAACTTATTTTTTGTATAATCATCACGAAATATACAGTGTTGGCTCCGTAATATTGTATACTCACAGCTATTTGAGAATGAGTTGAAAGCTAAGGATTTTGCATTTGTAGTGTTGATGTTAATGAAGTGTAACAATTAACTGTTAGCATGAAGTGTCTTGTGAATGAATGAATCCAGTAAGGTTTGGTTATAGAGCTTAAAACTGGCCTGATATGATATGATATTATTTTAAATACTCCCATCACAGTGATCTCTGATTTCCTTGGTGATATACATTCAGGTGCAATGCATCATACTTCTGAAGCACCAAGACCATTAGAAGAGAAACGTTCTGAGTGAAGTAATGAGGCTGGTTGACATTTGAAAGGCCTGAAAACAAGACAGCTGTTTCCCACTGTTTTTCATTGATGTGCTTAAAATTATCACCTGTCTGAGCTTTTCAAACACGTCTGACATCCTGATACTTCCTTGTTTTATTATGTACTGTGATGTGCTGAAGTAACTTTCTAATTTTATCCACAGAAGTCCAATTATTTTACTAGTAATTGGCTTTTAATGAACCTTATTTAATAATATGAAAAATTCCTCTTTTCAGAAAGTGGTTCTTGCTTTTCCTTCAGCACACAATTAATTTCCTGTTCTGTCACTGATTGGTAACATGCCAGTAAGACTGCTACGACATGACTTAAAGTCATGTTTGAAACCTGTGACAAAACCAGACTAGAGTCTAAGTAGCAACTAGAGAGTAGAGACATCCTTATACAAGGTATATCCAAAATTAATTTGATAGAAAAAAAAACTTTCTCAGCTGGTTCTCATGATGCTACAATTGCCCTGCTCCCACTTCTTGCCAAATGCCCTGTGTTTTTTTGCTGAGAGGTGTGTGTAACATGAAACTTGTTGTGCATGGACAGCCTGAGCAGCAAGCAGTGATAGAACCTACATCATCCAAGGTCATCCACAATGACAGTGGGTATTCTGTGTTTTTCCTGAGAGAAAATTAGGTCACCTGAGTCTCATGTCATGACTAGGTTGTCATTTCTGGCTAGATTACCCTTGCTATGAATTGCTACTTCCCCCCCCCCCCCTTTTTGTTGTTGTTGTTTTTGTTACTGACATCTTGGTTTAAAACATTTTTATGAAACATTTCCATCCATGAATGGTCCATTCCAATAAGGTGAATATGGTGTAACTCAACATGATTAAGCCCTTGGAATCCTCCACAAAATTATTTTTTGCATAATTTAACGTGTGATCTCTCACCATCAAAAAGCCCAGATAGGTGAATCTCTGAAGTGACTTGACAGACAAACTCAAAGGATGTTCACTCAATTTGCCTATCTTCATCAAACTTTCTGTTCCATCTCCAAGAAGAGGAGGGAGGCTACTATTATCTTTGTTAATTGTTTCATTGATCACTAATTCTTCACCGGTGTTCCTTACAGTCACAACAGAAAATGTACCTGGTGAGGATAAGGGTTCAAGAAATTGTCGATCTGCCTTTTGCTTTCTAATGCTGGACTGAGATGTAAATTTACATAACATAGAATCATAGAATGGTTTGAGTTAGAAGGAACTCAAAGAAATTAAAAATCATCTCATTCCAACCCTCCTGCCATGGGCAGGGACACCTCCCACTAGACCAGGTTGCTCAGAGCCCCATCCAACCTGGCCTTGAACACATCCAGTGATGGAGCATCCACAGCTTCCTTGAGCAACCTGTGCTAGTGTCTTGCCACCCTCAGAGCAAAGAATTTATATGATAAACAGAAGGCAGTAAATTCACCTGTTTGGTGTCCATTTCCCACTAAGCAGAGCAGCAGAAACTCTGTAATGCTGCAATTATGTATTGGATCAACTATATTTACCTGGAGTTATCCTTTTGTATAGCTTGTAGCATTGGCCAGCCTGGTCTAGGCTCATCTTCCATCTGCTTAATGGGAGAATACAATTTTTATAGTCTAATAGCTTGGCAATTTTGACAGTTTTCTTAATGCTGTGTTCAGAAAAGTGAAGTATCAGTGCAAGTACTACATCTGGAGGAAGGACATAATCAAATATGTTCTTGTAATTAAATTGAATGAGCAAGAAACGTAGAAGTTTGTAGGCAAACTACACTTCATCAGAGGCAAGACTTTAAAAATGTTTGATTTGATTATGTGAATTTGTAAGCAGCTGTCTAATGATTAATCTGAAGAAATGTTTTTTTCAGATCCCGTTTCTGGAAGTGATAGCAATTTCCTACCCCTCCCCCCAAATTAATAATACCTGTAGTGCTGTATTCCTATGTTACGTGCTCTTTTGCACACAAAGTTTCATCTCATTCTGTGAACAAGTTTCCTACTTCACATCAGTCTCTGGAGTCTGTCATCAGGAACGTCGCGTCAGTCTATTTTTTGAAATTGATGACATTGCATAGTTAATTGAAATTCCTCTCATTTTTGTTTTGTGTGAGTTTTAATCCAAGCATAACCTCACTTGCACAAAATGATAATTTTTTTGACTTGTCATTTGTACAACCTGTTCTGGTCTTATGTTTTCATCTTCAGAATTCATCTGTAAATAGCAAAATATTCCAGGCAAGTTTTCTGTCCCTTATTCCCTACTACTCCTCTTCTTTCTCGGGAAGAGTCAGTATATTCCCTGTTAGTTTATAATTTTGAGATTTAATTTCATTAATATTGGCAGCTAAAAAGAGTCTTAATTAGTCACACTTGCTGCTTAGAAAAGTCATATGCATACTCAGTAAAATCAAAAGCTCCACCTAAGCATGTTCTTCGAAACTTACATTAACCAGCTTAATCACTAGGGTAGTTTGAGGTTATAAAAGGTGTGAAGATAGGATTCTCAGAATAAATTACATATGGAGTATTATAAAAGCCAAAGGCATGTGCAGAGGAGTCATCATTTACTAAGGGAATATGGCCTTTGGTTCTGGGGAAGAAATACTGGCACTCCACATTTGCTACACTGTAGAGGGACCGTGGGCTGGTCCAGACTAATGCTAAATAGTAAACAAAATTAAATATCTCCTCCAGGCCAAGCAATTTGAAAGAGTTTCAGACAAGACAAATAGAGCAAAATCAGTTTCCCTCATGAATCACTGCTTTTGCAAAAATGTCCTCTTCTCCTCCTGGTCTAGTTATTTATAACAATAAATTTGATTCAAAACTTCTGCGTTTAGGTAGGACAGAAGATGCGAAGGAGATGAAATTTTATGAATGATTAATATAAGCCCTATCTATTTAACACTGGAAGGAAGCTGTCACTTTTGTAGTCTGTATTTTTTGCTTGTTTGAATGTTTTAAAAAACATATTTCAGATTTCTGTCAACTACTGACAGTAAAGAAAAACTGTCTTTTTTCTGTCTGTTATGAAGAAAGTGACAATTTTAGTAGACTGATTTATTGCATTAGAAAGCAAGAAGAAAATGTGAAGGAAATTAATCAAATGATGACAAACCAGTCCTAAAACTGTGAAGTATTATTTTCTTTTTTTAGTAAATAGAATACATCTGGAAGTAAGCTAGACTATATCCGATTAGATTAAAAGTAATAGCTATGAATTCTTCTTAATAATTGCCACCTAGAGCAAATGAATTAAAGGCCCTGCAAAGCACAGGTAACCTAATGATACAGCAGGACTAATGTATACTGGAAATTTTCAAACAGTGTTTTGTCATTCTGTTAGAAGTAGCGTATCCTTACTATATATTGCCAGTTAGATAATACGTGTAAACTTTAAAGTAACTTATTAATGATAAAGGAGGGGGTTTGGGGAGGAGTAACTGATATGAAACTGATATCCTGCTTATTCCTTCCACGTTCTCTGGAGTAGATCTTGGTTATGTTGCTGAAATATTGTGTTAGGTAGAAAGACAAGCCTGATGGTATATTACTTACCACATCACAGCAATATAATAAATATAATAACATACTAATTAATGTAATACTGATTTGTAGGAAATGAACCTTAAGTGGTAGAAAGGGATTAAACCAGTCTCTCATATATTTTAGGTTCTGAATTTGTAATCATTAGAATTTTCAAGATTTACTGGAACGCAGACCCTAGACTGAGAGATCTACCATGTGCACTAGGTCAGGGAATTTTTTTTTTCTGGTTACTTTTTTCCTATGTGAATACTCAGACTTACTAGAATTTGGGAGGCTACGAAAGACCCCACAAGCAAGCAAATAAATGCTCTCTCAAAACAACACCTGTATATGCATACACAGAAACACGTATTTATATACTATATGTAATATGATATGTGTCAGAATAAGGTACACTTGCATACATATGTGTGCACACATAGGCATATTTATATAATAGCATAAAATTTATTTATATGTGTGTACATATCATACATTATTGCACTTGAAAGAAGTTGTTAGTGTCCCAGTGATGAAATGAGACCTACCTCTGTAGGAAAATAACCCACAGCTTCAAGTAAATAGGAAAGGCCCAAAGAAAAAGATTTAAAACTTAGGTTAGGCTTCCATAACTTCCAGGGTGAGTGGAAGGCAGTCACTTGTAGCAGGAGTTCATTACACTGCGTATGCCTGAAACTCAAATGTGTCACCATAAAGCCAGGAAAGAATGGTGTCAGTGTGGAGTGAATAGTCTCCTGGTGTAGCTCTGTCTGTGATAGGGAAAGAATAGATGTTCAGGTATGTGCAGACACAGGTCTTCTGTAGGCTTTATAAACAGCTGGGTTCTTTTACAAATCAAGCAGGATAGCTTTTGAGAAATCTTAATTCAGTTAGATAAAAAGACGACACAAAAGGTCTAGATAATGAGAACATTCTGTACTTCTAAAAAATCCCTTTAGTGTTTAAACCAAGCTCTTTCAACTACAAATACAAGAGAGGGAAAAAGAAGTTTTGTTGGCTGTTTGTGCAGTGCATTTAGTGCAGGATGAACAAATGAGTACATAAATAGTGGTGAAATTCAGGTTTTGAATTGTATGAGTCATGCAGATCCACGAATGCACCACAGTAAACACAGCCCCTCCCTCTGATGTACACCAAAAAGCAGGTGCTGAGTTTTCTGGTGTTCTTCATTGACTTGCTCTTATTATCTTGTTGACCTTGAGAGATAGAAAAAAATCTAGTGAGGGACAGCCATCTGAAGGACTTTTCCTGTCAGGACCTGAAACTTAAACTGAAAACCATTCTTTTAGAAAGTATTGTAAATTTTGTTTATGAACATGGAGCAATTTATAGACATTCTTGTGTATCATCTTATAATATGCCAGGAAAACCACTAATTCCTGTGAGAATTTTTTATTAATAATACTCAAATCTTAAAGTTATGTTAATTTATGTCATTGGGACTCCAATTAAAGATTTTGTAGCTTCCCAGGATTCCCTGAGTAGTTTAGTTCTCTCATGGCATACTGACTTCATTCATAAAAATTGTGTGTTCTTAAGTGTAGAAATAACATCTCAGCAAGAGGAGCAAAGGAGGGCAGGAAGGACAATGAAATCTAGTGAGAATCCTGTAGAAAAGAAAATCAATAGCACCATTTCTCTAATGGCTTGTTTCTTAGATACTGTTAAAAATTGAATCGGCGAACCCATGCTGCCCTGGATTCTTAGTCTTGGAGGTGATTTAAGGCAGAAGTCAGTTTGAATGAGTATTAGCCAATTAGCCAAGAGCAAATGATTCAAGACCTCAAATAAGAACAAAATAAGAGGTGTAAATGGTCAGTTAAGAGCTGCAGTGGTCATCTATGGCTCAGAAAGCAAATAAAGTCATCACCAAAGCATTCAGAGGGCAGTGTACAGAAAATATACAGAACCACAAAAGCCTCCTCCTCGGGGCAATAAATTTACTGTTGCTGCATGTGCTGATGGGTGTGTGCTTTAGCATGTTTCTGCTATGGAGGCTTTTTGGGAACACAGACAGCATTTCAGGGGTAGGTTTCTAAATGGAAAAGCTGCAAGAAGACCCAGGTCATGCTTCTGCAATTCACAGATCTGAGTAAAGTTCCCAGAGTTAGCACTGGAATGGAGGGAACAAATTCAGTATTAAGTCGTGAGGTCTACTTTTTGATGTATTCTGCTGTTCCAAGGAATCTAAAAGCTTTTACAATGTTCTCCATAGCTCCCTCAATGCGTAAACCTCAGCAGTGTAACATGTACATAGTGCAGTATCTTGGGATAATTTGGGAATGTCTCTGCAAATAAACTAATCCTACTCTTAACTGTCTGAGATCATTCATGTGAATGGCTCGTTTCTCTTCATCCTGATTACACTGGGCAGATAAACATTGTTTGGCTCATGCTGTCAGGGCTGTTTTATTTAATCCAAATGTAATATTTTTATATTCCTGCAAATGTGGGACTGATTTCCCTATGGTGGAGGCAAAGGTAAATTTGGGGATCTGTTTCTGTCTTGGAGTTTAAAGATACCTCCAGCTGCGACCATTCTTGGTTCGGTGTTTTAGCCTCCTTTAAGTCCATAGACTGAAACCAAAAACCTCCTAGCATTTCAAAAAGAGTACTTGGCTTTACCTTCAGTGCGATGGAAAGTTGTGTAGCAGTGCTTTTTCTGCATGATGTGTTGGCCTTCCGTTTGCTTTCCTTTTGCTGCTGATTTTTTGCACACCACTGTGTATTTTTGGAGACAACCAAGTAGTTCAGATTGTGTTTGTTTAAATGAGTTTGTTTTAAAAGAGTGAAAGAACATATTCCCAGGAGCTGTGTACTGTTTGTGTTGTTTGACTGGTGTGCCATACAGTTCCCCTGGCAGTGAGGCTGTTGGGTAAGGAATCATCACTCTGAGGGCTTTGAAGACAATGTGTTTTCACAGACTGTGTTAGGAGTGTTTTAGCTTGAAGGTTGTTTTTCAAACAGTGAACTTCATGCAAATTCCTCATTTCCAATGCATTTCCGTGATTGAAAACTCCTTTTCTGTGTTCTCAAAAACAACATAGCTAGTTTATCTGCTTGTTGTTGTTGTTGTTCTGATTTGTTTGGGGCTTTTGTTTTTTCTTTTCTTCTTATGATTTTCTTTTTGAGACTGAACTTGTTCGGTGACTGCCAGGCTAGCACCAGCACATTAGCTTTTGAAACAATTTTGGAATCTCTGTCCAGTGTGTTCCCTTTTCTGTTTCTGATAGCTGGATCAAAGCAGTGTGGTTATTCGCTGTTACATGGGCTGAGGCAGAAGACGTCAGTGGGTCTTTAACTTTTTGATGCAAAAGAGTAGGAAACCAGTTTTCCTTTCGATGAGTTCTGAATTGATGGAGCACAGAAGAACCTTTCCATTCATGATTTCTTTTGAATGGCAGCAGGCTCAGACTGCATCTATTGCTCAAATGTAGTAGCGGAAGCCATGGAACAAAGTAGGAGGTACAAGAGATAAAGTCTGCAAAGGTATGCAGACAGGTTATTGTCTTGGTTTGAGCTGGAATAGGACTAATTCTGTTCAGTGATCTCACTTCCCAGCTCAGTCTCTTCTCAGTCACTGCCCTGTCTCAGGCTCACAGCAGATTTTCACAGACAGTCTCTGCTCCCAGCAATGACAACGGTCCATGTTTAGAGTCACTGCCAAGGGCTGGGGTGTGCAGAAAGGCTCTTGCTGATCCTTGCTCCTGTGCAGACCAAGGCCACTGCTCAGTCTTGTGCCCCACGTTGGGGTGCAGTAAGAGGTGGCACCCGTGGGGAGGAGCATCCAGGAGAGGTGACCCCAAACTGACTGATGGGGGATTCCATCCCATGTACAGCATGTTTGGTATAAAGCTGAGGGATCAGGAGGGTCAAGCCTCTTTTTCAATGGCTGGCAGCTGAGAAGGACTCTGTCCATTCTGCCTTCAATCCCAGTCTGTGTGTTCTGAATCAATTTCCAGAATCCAGCTCCTGAATCCAGTTCTCCAGAGGAAGGAGAGGGCATTTCATTCCCCGTTTTAGCTGCAGAGGTTGCATAACCAAAAGATGTGTTGCGTGTTTACTGGAGGTGCAATCTTCTGTAGCATGACTGCGTGCCTGTGGCCATACTGAAGACGACTCCAGAAATGATCCAAGATAGATGTGTAAGCAAGGAAGTATGTATCTGAGGATCAAATCCTGGGGAACAATCCATCAAATGACAGTTAAACTATTAAGAAATATGGCAATAAGGATCAGATGAAATTATGCATTATGTACCTAATATAATCTGTTAAAACATGACTTAAGGAGATACAAGCATTAGATGAGTTAGACTGGTTTAAAGCACCCATAAAATGCAGTGATGTTTGCTAAATGAATCCCAGTGTGCTCCAACTGGAATACTCAGCACTTTCACTGAAATGGGTGGAACGCTGCGGAGCTGTGAAGGTTTGCATTTGTAGAGAGCTGTGGCATGCTCGTGCTCGCTGTAGCTGCTCTTGGAAGCTGTGGAATTGCAGTTTGCATGGCTTTACCATACCGTCCTGGGGGAAAGCGTGCTCGGGGGGTGAGGTGTTTCTTTGTGACACACACCGTTCAGCTAAACATTATTCACAGTTTTGTCAACACTTCTCCTGAGTATTTGAAGAAGTTATTTTAGAACTCCAGGAGCTGGGGAAAAAAACCCACAAACTGTTTATTTGGAACATAATGGATGTTGGGAAGAAAAGAGAAAGTAGTGTGGCTGACAGATTTCTTGTATAGCTATGGAATGAGTAATGTTTTAATCCTTTGCATGGGAGAAGGGGCAAGGGCAACAGAATAAATCTTTTAAAGGTCACAGGTGGTGCTTTGTCTTCATAGTGAAAAAGTTTAGCTTCACAGTTTATAAAGAGCCTCATTTCTGTGCTTTTCCTGCTTTCTATAATAACACTTCCAGTCTTATTACTTTCTTCTTCATGTTATTTAAACTGCCAAAGTAAGTATTACCTCTGTCAGTTTTTAACATATTGGACTATTTTGTACATAGCTGTTTTGGAGCTGCTGGCTTTGGAACAGGGAAGTTTTCAACGGCAGTAATATCAATATCCTTTTGTTTGCCTAGAACTACAGTTTCTTCAAAATACTGGCATTAACATCGTCAGCTGTTAGTTAATTAATGAAATAAAGAAAAAAAAAATGAAATCGTAGTTTCAAGCACACTAATTGTTTGAAAGGACGTTTAGCATGCTTGACAACACTGTAGCAGCTCCTGCTTAAAAGGAAAACAAAAGCCTGGATGAAAATAGGGAGTTTCAGCCCCAAAACCCTAAAAGATATTCAGAAGCTTCTTCTGGTCACTCTGTGTCTTGAAGTTCCTTTTAAAATTAATGACGAATTCTTGTCAGGCTTGGCTGGCTGCTGCAGCAGATTGATGCTTTGTTCACATTCTGCCTGCCTTGGAGCATTTGGGAGAAACATTCAACACGTGCACATTTGACTCGGGAGAAGAAGCTTAAGAAATCTGTGATTGCAATGCTTGGAATCAGATCTGTTTCAAAACAGTTATTTTTGTTTGGTAAACTAAAAAATGAGCACGGGAAGTTTGCCTCGGTTAGTGACCGATTTCGACAGAACCCTGCTGACAGTGTCTTGGGCAAGCGATGGCACTGGCTGCTCGTGCTTGAAAGGCAGCACTGCATCTCAGAGGGCAAAGCAGGAGCTGCTGCAGAGTCTCTTAAAAGTGTTTCAGAAGCACTGTGAATGTTTATTAAATCAATAATTTGAGAAATTGATAATACTGAAAATAGTAATACCATCCTTTCACATAACCTCAGAGAACAAGTGCAATACTGGTATTTTCCTATCAGAGTTTCTAAGGTGAGGCCATAAAGTTCCCTTGACTTTTCTGGTGGAGAAAAACACTGACAAAGAGTTTAAAAAGTAAATATGACATTTTTTCTTTGTATTTTAGAGCGAGGAAATAAACAGATTAATCAGAAATAAAAGTATTGGCTTTCTCTTTAGCTTATTGGTAAGAATCCAAAGCTCCAAGTGTTTCAATTTATAAAACCTGTAATTCTAAGCTGGGATAAAACTACCCTGAAGAATTATTTTCCAGGTTGTCTGGAAGAGTGTTGTTTATTTAGGCGGGGAGTCTTCTTCGATGCTCTGTGAATGCTGTCAGCACTGATACTGAATAGTAGCGCTGTCTTTGAGTTAATAAATGGTATTTGCAGTAAATTCTTTCAGTTTAATAATATTACTTAAAATGTCCTGGTGATTAGACTAACACAAATCATGTCTCTTGCTTTTGAGGCTTCAGAAGTGTGTGGCTTCTCAGCACAATAATTTTCTTTCCCATTTGTCTGTGTAAAACATGTTGCACAGAATTTCCTTATAAAAATTGACATATATGCAGTGCTTGTTTCCTACTTCGTTTGGTTTTCGTGGGTTTTTTGTTTATTTGTGGGGTTTTTTGAAAGAGTAATTGATTTTATTTGCACTTCTAAGCAAACTTTTCTCTATGCTTGCATTATATATTCTGCTTCAACAAAATGAGAGTCTGCAGTAACATGGAAGTGGTGTAGGAACCATGGCTCAGTTCTTGTCCAGTAGTAAGAGTGTGATACACGAAGGGCTTTCAATTGAACACACAGTCCTGGTTCTTAACCATGCAAGAAAGAAAACCAAAATAGTATTGGTGATCTCTGTCCTGCGCTTTCCTGAAAAGCTGAAGTTTTGCCTGTAATTTCTACAGCTTTATTGATATAAGCAACCTCTTCAGACCCTCCTGTAAGAGGCATTTGAAGGCAGTTTCTGCAAAACTGTTGCACCACGTGGGGATTTTTCATTCCATGATGCTTGACATTGGTGAAAGTAGTGGGTTGATGTGCCATTTGCATTCAGAGTCTAAAAGGAGATAAAAAGAGGATGCAATGCATGTATCTTACAGGAATGATTGCAGTCAGCTTTGGCTTTTGAAGTTCTTATTCCAGCTTTTGTAATTCACATTTTCTTCAGACTTTATTGAAAGCTGTATTATCTCCTTTAAGTCAGAATGGTCCTTTATGCAACAGGATGCTGTACGCTTATGAAATATGGAAAAACATGGAAATACTTAAAGGTGTGTTGTTGAGGATTGTTTGCTTATAGAAGAGTACTTCTTGCTGTGCAATACTCTAGACAAAAACATCTCATTAAAAATGACTATACCAGCTTTTCTGCTTGGTTCCTTTGTTAATTCTGGGGCAAAGATCACAAGAGCTATGGATATTCGGTAAACAGCTAAATGTGCATGTGATTGAAGTTTTGGGGGTCAGGGTGAGAAGTCTGTTTATAAAGGTATCCCAAATCTTAATTTGTTTTAAAGACTAAGGTGCTACTGAGACAGAGGAAACATCTAGGCCTGCAGAACTGAAGCACAAGGTTTACCTCAGCACTACAAAGTAGAGTTTTTTTAATTAATTTTTTTTTTCTGTTGGCTTGCATAATCTAAGTGGTTTACTCTGTTACAAAACCAGATTAATTTTGTGGTAAAATATACACTTGACATTTATAAGAGTCTGACCACTGCCTTCCTGGGAACAAGGCTGATTTCCAAGCATTTCTATCATGGGAGCGTAGGCTGCAAAGCCCCAGTAATTTTACACAGCTCCTTAAGTAACTAATTTAAATTACTTCTGAATTCTTTAGATAGGAGGGGGTTTTAATGTCGAATTTTGAATACATTGCTGAATTCAAGGACATAAACTTCAGCTAGATTTTTTCAAGCAGAATATACACATATTCTGGTGCAGGAATATGTAGAACTCACCTTAAATTTTGCTTCTCATTGGTATGATGTCAAGCCAGCTTTCCATTTTGTGTTGTATACAAAGAGGCACAAGGGTAAATTGTACAAGTTTTTGCATGAGCATAATCCAAGGGAAGCCAGTTATTTCTGATGAGACTTTGGTCCATACTCTCTATAGACCTGAACATGGGTGGATAAGTCACTAATTTGCTACTTTGCAATGACAAATAAAATGCAAACATACTTTTGGAAGGTTTCTCTGAAAGTTGCCAGTATAACCTTTCCACGTTTAAAGAAGTAATGCAGAAAAATTTAATGAGTTTTAACTCTTTCTGTGCCAGCTTTATGAGTAATTTCTCTCACATGTCAAGTTATTACATTTCTGAGATGTCCTGAACAAACAGAGGCTGGCAGAAAAAAAATATTTTTACCTATTTTCAAATTTACCCTTTCAAAAGAAGTTCTTTGCATACATTGGATTTGGGCAGAAGATTTTTTTTTTTCCCCCTGATAATTTTGGTTTTTAGGCATGCATTGTTGCCTTTATTTTGTATACAATTAACTGTAGTTCTGCCTGAAGCTTGTGTCCTGAAACTGAAGTCCTGGCTTGAAGAATTTCTTCCCCATGAAGGTGGTGGACCCTCGCACAGGTTGCCCAGAGAGGTGATGGAAGCCCCATCCTTGGAAGTGTTTAAGGCCAGGCTGGCTGGGGCTGTGAGCAACCTGCTCTAGTGGGAGGTGTCCCTGCCCATGGCAGGGGGTTGGAACTGGGTGATCTTTAAGGTCCCTTCCCACCCAAAACATTCTGGGATTCTATGATAGTTGTGGTGTCAAGGTAAAATGACACAATAAACAGGTCAAAAAATCAGCGAGAGCAGTGAACTCCATGTTTAAATTTTCATTTTGAGGTATTTCCCTCTTCATTAATCTTCTGGAATGAACTTTTTTTTTCCCACTGGAACAGTTGCAGTATCCCTATTAAACTCTATTTTTATCTTAAAAAGCATTTTCAGCTAACGTCAGTTGAATAAAACTTGTATTTCACAATTAAACTTAGTGAAAGATAAAGATCCTGAGCAGCCTTTATTTCAGCACAAAACATTGTCCAGCAAAACTGCATATTGCAGTTGATGTAGGCCTTTAATATTTGGTTTCTTATTAGCAGTGACCACTTCAGAGCTAGTCTTTGTATAAATCAATGGCAAACTGATTCATTTCATAGCTGAAAATTCTATTATCCAAAGTTCCCAAGTGTTATTCTTTCACCTGTGTAGGAATTAGCCTGGCAATGAAGTCATAAATTAAACTGTTCTTGCTACGTGGTTGGTTGTCTGTGAAGCTGAAATTATATTTTATGCTCAAGATGTTGCCTTAACTTATATCTGGTATTTAGATAGATAAAATAGATGATAGAAATTACTTATCATCCAGTCAGTTTTTATAATGGATGGTATAAACCAGACAGTACTAAAACTTCTAACATCTTTACGTCCATAAAACATTTTGGAGTATTATAGTGGCTACCCTTAAATATGTTTTTTTGTATATATGTTTTATATCATGGTATTTATCTATCTCTTGCTCCTTATTTAGAAAAAAAATGCAGTGATTTAAAGGACTTTGTTACTGTGAATAGCAAAACGATAGCTTGTAGAAACTAGTGATCATGAAGACACAGTAGCCTGGGAGGAGTTTACACACAGTGCAAGTCAGAGTCCTCTTTTTCCAGGCAGATGAGCAGAGTTTTTGCCCCAGTTTTTCTGGCTGTTGTTTTATACATTTCAGGGACTAAGGCTTTCCTTTATTCAAGATTTCCTGAACTTGCATCTTGCAGAGAGGATGTTAGTAATAAGACTGTTAAAGCACTAGTGGATACTATTGAAATAATTTTTTAAATACTTCATGTAAATAATATTGATACTTTTTGTGTAGCATGATAATGCCCAAATGCTTTTACCATGAATAAAAGTTCTGTTTTGGGTGCTATTCACTTGCAAATGGTTTTCACCCCAAAGAAATGCACTAATCCTCCTGTAAAATGTGTGTTGGAATTGTGCAAGTTGCACTGGAGTATATTTCATTTTTGGTTTTTTATCAAACATCAGACTGTGGTTTTTTATTTCTCCTTCTCCACAGTGGTAAGAAAACCACATTCATTTTAAGTAGTTGACTTAATATGCCAGAAGTACAGGTGTTTTCAGCTCACAAGGTAGGTCTCCACTTGTGTTACCAAGAATTATGGCAAAAGCTGAAAAAAATGAAAGTCCTTGCAATATTGTAAATATTCCAGATTAAATGCTAGGTGAAATTATCGCGTAAATTATTAAGGCAGGATGATAAAGATATCCTTCTGCTGGAACTTACTCTGAGCAATGTTTTTCACCCCAATAGAGTTGTGCAGGACCTAGACAAGGTTTATGACCAACCATGGGCAAATTAAGGTGGGAATTTAGGCCATTCTGCAGGTCTCTGGTTTTCCAGCAGAAGGTGTGTAGCTTGTGCCTGGACCATTGAACAAGAAAGAGGAAGTTCTGCTCAGTCTGGTTCCTTTACGAGCCTTCCAGTGTCACTGGACTGCAGCTCTCCCTCTCCTTTGACATAACATTATGACACGTCTTTGTTATATCACGGTCAAACTACTTCAAATGTACTCTAAACTACGCTGCTAAAAAAGCTCAGCAATTACCTCCAGCTCGTGCAGGATACGGTAGGGCAATTACTATGAAGTTTGAGTGGAGGGGTTTTGATCCTTCCCGCTGCTTCACTGTGCACAAACTGCTTCTTGGCGTTTTGATTGACTTCAAGGTTTCGGTCTTAATGTTTAAAGCCCTTAATAGAGCGGGTCACACTCTCTTGCTGGAATTCTGATCTTCAGGGATCTTTTATCTCGCCGTTGGAGATCTGAGGGAAAAGGTTAATCGTTGCAAGGGGTAGAAAGAAAGCTTCAGTTTGGCTTACATCTTTGTGGCTGCACCGTCAGATCTGTCAAATGTCTTCCTTTAAGAGGAAGTAGTGTGGACTTGGGCTCTTGAAAGAGGCATAAAGACTTTCTTTATCTTTGCGGATATTGGGAAGGCACCTCTGATGCCTCTTGACTTTTTTTTTCCTTGGGGCTAAAGGTTGAAATAGAAAGAGCTTAGCACAGTTGTAGCTACATAGCTGTACTTTCACGTTACGTTCTTAGCGTGGACTATATGGGAGACCATCTTCATGCAGCTGAGACCTTGGTTGCTTTCAAAACGGGAAGATCCATGCTGTAGGAAGACAATGGCTCCTATACCCTGTAATTAGTCCTCCAGCCACACTGACTATTGCTGGTACTTTCATACCTTCACAGTAGGAGCTCAACTTTTTTATTAGTATAACTAATAAAAAAACTAATAACTAACACAAATAACTGAGCTGCTCCGTTTCTCTTTGACTCCTACGTGTATTTTGATATGGGGCGAAGTTTGCTTTAGGCTAAGAAACCAAGACAGTAAACAAATTAATTTTCCTGTTTAGAGGACCTGTTTTCAGAATAATCCTGTCTTACAAGTCAGACAACTCTGCAGTATATTAGAAGTCCGAGCAGTAGAATTGTAAAACTGCTATGCAACTCAAGTACAATTCCGCAACTCATAGAGCTGTAATTGTGCTAATTGTGACCCTGAGGAACAGGGAGATGATAGTCTTTCTGTTTCAAAGATTCATTTCTGGAGTTAGTCATTTAAAAATAGCCTTCTTTTGGCAAAAATTACTATAGTGTCTTAATTCGGAATTTGTATCTGACATCCCCAGAAACTAGTTTGTGCATGCTTCCACAGACCGTATGGTGAAGGGGAATTTAATTTGTTAACTTATTCCCACGTAGAAAGATGGGTTTACCTTAGAAACACAAACATTTAAAAAACTAGTTTTGTGCAAGTCTTTTGTCTTCTCCCCAAAGGCGACAGTAAAATTTGAAGATCTTTTCTTCTCCAGTGTTGATCACTACATCAACTAGTTCACAAAGTCACGCGTTTTTTGCCTTTTCTAGAAATATAAAATGCATTCTGATTGCACCGGTAGTTGTAACATCTGTTTGAGGGAGAGTGTTTCAAACAGAGAAGGCAGCCAGCCTACACTGGTGTGTTTGGGTGGTTGGTAAAAAGACTAGAAAATCATCCCAAAAGCCACTTGTTTTCAAGATGTGTGTAGAAATCCGCGTGCTTGCTGGGGGTGATTTAACCTGCAATCCATTTAATGTCATCAGCATAGTTGGAAATTTATTCTCTAATATTTCCTTTGACGCAGCTATTCAACCCATCAAATTTTGGGTGGAGTTCTGGTTTTCATGTGTTTCGTTCTGCTTTGCTTTTCTCTTGAAAGCCTGGGTGGAAGATTTCTGTGTGTACTCACTCAGAGGGCTAAGTATATAAAATAAAAGTTGATAGGCAGCTGTCATTTGACCAGGATTCGGTGTCTTCAGTCAAATGCCTAGAATTTAGACAATGGCTTAAGCATGCCTGATTGAGGGCCCTACTGTACTGTTCCCCTGAGCCTGCAGTAGTTTCAAGCAGCAGGGACAAAACATCCTCACTGCAAGATGTTTAAATCATGAATTATAGGATGTCAGCTTCCAGACCTGGCGTTGAGTTGCAGGTCAGAAATACAGAATCTGCCATTTAAGAGAAACAAAACTCTTCTAATGCTATGTTTATTAAACCAGTGTGAAATACAACGCTTAGGAACTTTGTAGCCATATTTTAGAGGAAGCAGTTGTTATAACAGTGGAGTTTTTAATTAAAAGAAATAGAGAATAAAAGTTTTGTTTGTGAGGTTACACCCACCTTGGTTCTTTATATAAAATGCCCTTAATTTCTGTATGGTGAAACAGTGTCAATTGATGGGGCCACGAGGGAGGAGTTGAGAGAGGATGCAGTGCCTGTAATGTCAGGTCTGGGTGGACAGCCACAGTTTTTACACTCTTTAGATAAAATTTGGTTATGGTTCTTGTCTAGTGGTCAGCACTGACAATTTGTTTACAGCTTTTGCACATCATTTAAACTTTTCATAGTTTGATTTTTAATAATTAATCTCGCTTTTGTTTCCTTTCCTTCTAATGTATAAAGTTTATTTACAAATTATAACTCTATTATAAGTGAAAACTTTCTAGTATGCATAAAAATTAATTTTAGCTCTGGATAACATGAGAGGATAATAAGCCATGATATAGGAATTGTTTTTCTTTATGCAAATGAGTGGTTTCTTGCCATGAGCACAATGTGTTTATGTTCTGACTGGCTTTAAAATCAATTTATTTCTGAGGGTATGAGGACATAAAATAAAGCTTACAAGAAGAAGATCAGTACTCTCTTGCATCCAGTTACTAAGAGTCTGTAAGTTTTGAACTAATGAAAAGTAAACGGAAGAGAGTAAGAGAAATTTACATCTCCCCACCAAGCACTCTGTAAAGAGTAAGAAAGACACATTACCATGAAATGTTAATGTTCAGCATAAAGCTTAACATTAATACTATTTACCCATGCACTTGAATGCCTAGGCATAGATAATGAAGTCATCCTAGAAGTAATCTTAGTAAGTCTGTCTTGTTTCAATACCATCACAAAACACTATTCTTTCTTAATATGATTTTGGAGATTTTATTTAGTGAAGAGTTATTCAGATAACTGCTAACCAGGCTGTAAATTATTAAACTGATTACTCATTCTGTTACATGGTCTTAAAAGACTGTTTTCCCATCTTATAAGAAAATTAAAAATTGGAAGCTGAAAAAGAAGCCAACCATATAGACTTATTTGCTTTATCCAAGGTAGTCTTAGAAACTATTTGTTCAGTTACTGGCTTGGAGAAAGCGTTTCTGATGAGAAGAAAAGGAACTCTTATCCCAGCCGAAACCAGGACACCGTCACTGTTTTGTTACTGGGACATTGCAGGCAGAGCTGCAGTGGTTGCCAGGCAGTAATTTGTGATGGGCTGTGTGGTTTTGCACATAGAGAATATACTTCTCCCTGGAAATCACGAATGTGCAGAATACTGCAGTCAGTCTATTCTCAGTGTTTTTTTCAAAATGCTAAACTTTCTTGCTGGTGCAGAAATCGTCTGAACTTGCAGTACTTATATGAGGAAGTCAATAACTCAATATTAACTGAAACGAATTTTCTACAACTAAGCTCTAGAGGATTTTTTTGTTTGCTACCAGAGATTCCTTTACATTAGAATTACACTTCGTTTTGCAAAGAGAGCAATAATTCCTGATTAGTTTTTACTTTTAGCAATTCATTTCCTTGTCACCAGAACATTTATTTGCAAAGGTAAAGGAAAAACAGTGACACTTTGCTGGTAATGCCACCTTGTTCCTAAAAGCTAGCAAGTGAAATAACAATGGTGGCTGAGCAGAGACAGAGGGGAAGGGAGGTGATGCCCCAGCTGGGTCCATGCAGAGAGGTAGCTGTGTCTGGGCATTGCATAGACAGCTAGGGCAGGAGTGACCCGTGTGCAGCTCTCGCACTGCTATCGCTGGAAGCCTCTCTAGCTCATAATCAGGCTAATGAATGAGTCCTTTGCAGTTTACTTCAGCAGCAAGGCTTCTTCATGATTTGCAGTGGAATGTATTCATGGGTCAAAAAAAAAAAAAAGGTTAGGACATGAGGTCACTCTCTAGAATTCAATCTCTGAAATTTCTGGCTTAAATAATAAATGACACTTCTCTGCTTACAATTGTTAACAGAATATATTGATTTTTTTTTCTAACTATTAACTCAGAACGCAAGACTTGGGTTGCTTTTGAATGATATCTATGGTGATAAGAAACTAGTACTGAACCTTGGATTTTCATCCTTTAAAACCATTGAGTTGCAGTTGCCATATGAAAAGTGCAATTGATTTCTATTTAGCCATAATGGAATTTATGCCTCGGCTGTATCGACTGGAGTGAGTGATGGGGGCTGGAGTGAATCTCTGTTCTGCAGCTCACTCCATCTTGTGTGAAGCATTGAGGGATCTAAACTCCTTGGAGATAAAGCTCCCATGTTTCTCTTCAGTCAGTTCAGTATCGTTTAGCAGAGTCAGTATGGGATGTTCTTAAGCAGAAGCAAGGAGTGCGTGATCAACCAGAAATCTCCTCTAATGAATTAAATCACACGAGTGATACTTTTGCTGTTCCAGACAGTAGTACCTGATATTCGTGAGCTCGTGGGCAATACTGCTGAGCAGCTAACACCAGCTGAGTCAATGTCAGTTATTGCTTTCCTGTTCTCCCTACCAGCAAAGGATTGCACAGCTGTAGATGGGGCTACTAGTCTGAAATACATTTGGAGAGATCAAGACGTGAAATTGGAAGTGTTCTGGGAAAGACATTCTATTCCTGTGAAAGATAAAACACTTAAAACAATGCTTTATTTCAAAGCATTTTTCCTTCTTTGCTCCTTCAAAACAGTGCTTTAAAAAAGGTCTGAAAGAAGTTTCTAGTAACTGCTGTCATGTTACTGTTAGAGTTTCCGTTGCTGGGTTTCGTTTGCATGGCACCAGTGCTTTGTATATGAGGTGGAACTAAGTTTTGCATTAGTGTGTTTGTGGTTCTGTTTTTAATATAATAAACTCAAGATTTTATCACCTCATCTTGAATTTATCTGAAACTATATTGAGCAGCTACCTTATTTTTCCTTTACTTTGGTTAAACTTGGATACAAGCAATTGCATGGTAACTTTACCTTTTTTTTTTTTTTTTCTCTGTCCCCCAGTTTTATGTTTTGTAATTTGTGGAATCAAATTATGCATGTGACTTCATGTGTGTGAGTTTTTGCTTTGGAGGCTTTTTTCTTCCTAAACTGATTTTTTTCTAGAGTTTCAGAGTTTTTTTAAGATATGCTGCTCTGAACAAGTTGCTGGGTTTGGTTGTGGCTGTTCAGGGTTTTTTCAAACTTCTGCTGAAACATTTTTCAGTACAGAAATATTTTTTTCCTACTAATATGATTTTTTGTCTGTTTTCTGAGACATTTTTGTTCATGTTTTGCTTTGTTTCAGTACAATTTTATTAATAAATTAGTCAATTTTATATTTTTGCTTTTCTGCATTCAGGAAAATTCCCAGTCCATGAACTTTAGGTTCCAATTTAATTAAAAAAAACTACTTCGGTTTTCTTTGCGTATGTTATATGAGGTAACAACTGTGTGACATAAGTTTGTTTTCAGGTTAAATTTCTCAGATGCTTGAATAACACTCACATACAAATACTTCTCCAGGCAGTGTGTCTAGAGAAGAGCAATGAAGCTAGTTAAGGTTCTACAGCACAAGTCTTGTGAGGAACTGCTGAGAGGCCTGGGGTTGTTCAGCCTGGAGAAAAGGAGGCTCAGGGGAGACCCTCTTGCTCTCAATAGCTCCCTGAAATGAGGTTGGAGGCAGGAGGTGGGGTTGGTCTGTTCTTCCAAGGAACAAGCAACAGGACAAGAGGAAACAGCCTCAAGTTGTGCCAGGGGAGGTTTACATTAGAAACGTGGAAGAATTTCTTCCCCAGAAGGCTTGTGAAGGCCCGTCCCAGGCTGCCCAGGGCAGGGGTGGAGTCCCCATGATCCCTGGAGGGATTTCAAAGCCATGGAGATGTGGTGCTGAGGGACAGGGGTCAGTGGTGACCTGGCAGTGGTGGGTTCATGGTTGGACTTAATGATCTGAAAGGTCTTTTGAAACCTAAATGATTCTGTGATTCCATGATTCGAAGTTTCCTCAATTTTCATATTTCAATAGGAAATATAAACAGTTTTTAAGCCTGCCAAACTTATATAATGACCTCATGTCAAAGCTTCATACCTGTTTTAGATGAGTAACAGGTTTTTTTGAAGCACTACATACACATTGAATAAGAAACATAATTTGAGATTGACAAACTGTTCAACTGTTAGGGCTTTGATGCCAAGTTTAGAAAAAACCCACAAAAGTTTCCACAATATTTATAAAAATCTTTTTTTCCCTATGCTTAAAATTCTAAGGTAAAAAGTATATTCTTTTCTCTTTTACATTAAGGATTCACTTCATGCAGTTTGATTTGTGTAGGAATATTGGTTAAAATTAAACAGTCTCTGTAGGATATAATCAAGAAATCGTAGTTTAATTTAAGACCACCTCTGAGAACAAAGTACACAAGAGGCTTTTTCTAGTTGCTTTTTCCAGTCCAAAGTTGTTAAAAATGCATATCTTTCATTAAATGCTGCTGGAGTCCCAACTGCTCAGAAGCACTGAAATTCAAACCTGCAGTATCCAAAGATGTTCTGCTTTAAAAATCCATGTTTCTGTGGAGCATTACTCCTTGGTGACACTCGCTGAAATTACAGTCTACTTCAGATCCATAAGGCTTCACCACTTCCTTTTCTGTACTCATGGCTCCCGCATTCTGTCAAAATTATTTCTAAGAAATGTGTTGGATTTTCCCTTTTTCAGGTCTATGATGTACTCTTAAAGAATTCCCAGTGGTCTTTTATTGACCCTAAGCCCATTGCTTTGATGACTGCTGTGTGCAGGATTTTGATTTAGTCCATATTTTGAAAAGTTCTTGTTACAGGAGTGTCCCCAGTAGCTTCACTGTATTCACCAGAGAGAAAACAGACATCATTGAGGGAACAACTGTTTCTAATTCACTTGTACTGTATATGTTTTGTTTTAAAAGGTGTTGCTAGAGGAAGAAAGGGAATGTTGCCTATTTGACTCCCAGGAAAGAGCTGGGGAGAAGTTTCAAATGCTTCCTTCCCTGGAGAAAAAGTGTGACTTTAGACAGGAAGACCTGATGGTGGTTTTCCATTTGACTGCGGAATACGATTTGTACCTGGGCTTGATCTATGTCTGTAGTCAGACTGACAGCCTCAACTCTTAGATAATTAGGAAACCAAAGGCATTAGACCTTTGCATCCTGCATGCTCAATGTAGTTGCCTTTTGGAAGCAATTAATGAACAAGAATTACCTCCCTAATGAACAGAAATTAGATCACAGGTAAGAGAACTTGGTTCTAACTTTTACCTTCCCATGGATCATACTTAAGACTTTGCACTTGATTTTGTTGGACTTGGGTGGCGTTTGAGAGACATTTCTCCAGCTTTCAGCATATTCAAGTCCCTCCAGCACACTGGCCTCCCCCAGACTAGGTGTTCACAAGCTTGCTGGAAGTGTACTCCATCCCATTATCCCAGACTGTGGAAGATTAAAGATTGTTGGTTCAACAGTTTATCCCTGAGGATAGGATTGATACCACCATCTGTTTCATGGTCTATGAAATCTGGGACTATGGTCCTACCTGCATCTGCTGCCCGTTAGTAAAGTGTCCTGGTTTAATGAGTTCTCTTGGAATTGCTGTTGCCGTTCTATAATGAAGACATCCATAAAAAACTCTAGGTCCCAAGGATCCACCCCGCATCCTGGAAGGGCATTTGAGAGGGTGAAAAGACTCAACTTCCAAAAGGCTGCATTAGTGCCTGAACAGTCTCGGGAACTGTAGAATTCTTCTCAGTGCTACTGTAGGCTGACATCACTCATTCTCCTGAGGATGTGTAGGCTTTATTCCTTCTGGGTAGCTTTCTGGTGGTTCCCAGGAGCAAATCTAGTGTTATGTGCAACAACTTCCTCCATACAAGTTTCTTGGGTTGTGTGCAGTAACAATTTTCTCAGGAATTCTGGCTTCCTAACCACTTGAGAGGACATGTTTGTTTATCTATTGGTTTTATATGTTAGAATCACAGCATGGTAGGGTTAGGAAAGGACCTCTGGAAATCATCTCGTCCAACCCGCACGCCTAAACAGGGTCACCCAGAACAGGTTGCCCAGGATTGTATCCAGGTAGGTTTTGAGTCTCTCCAGAGAAGGAGATTTCACAACCTCTCTGGGCAGCCTATTCCAGGGCACTCTCACCCTCTCAGCAAAGAAGCTTTTATGTTTAGGTGGAACTTTCTGTGTTGTAGTGTGTGCCATTGTCCTACCACTGGGCACCACTGAAAAGAGCCTAGCCCCATCCTCCTGACATCTGCTTTGTAGCTACTGATGAGCATTGGTCAGATCCCCTCTCAGTCTTCTCTCCAGTCTCAACAGTCCCAGGGCTCTCAGCCTTTCCTCATGTGAGTCTTCTGAGGTGAGCCTGTTTTATGGTCGAAGCTGGAAGGGGTGAGCTCTACACTGGGTACCCTGACGCTGGCCATGAGTCAGGGATGAGGATGCCCTCGTACTCGAGGCTCTCCTGCTGCAGGTAACAGATGATGTGTTCAGTGAGTGTATGCACATGGGCATAGACATTAAACTTCAGAGAAAGCCGCTTCATAGTAATCAACCCTTTTATTTGCTGCTGCTTACTTCACTAGTGGAAGTGTTAGAAATATGCGTCATGTATAGAATGTTACTGAAGGTAAAATATTTTTTGCCACTTAATGACACTCTTTTAATTGACCTTATAATGAGGTTTTATAAAAGCCTAAT
The DNA here is from genome assembly GCA_025345505.1 of Todiramphus chloris collaris. Lineage (NCBI taxonomy): Eukaryota > Metazoa > Chordata > Aves > Coraciiformes > Alcedinidae > Todiramphus > Todiramphus chloris. The sequence goes on along the minus strand of JANVCC010000034.1, from coordinate 849,201 downwards.
AGGGTCTGGTTCGTGTTTTGTTGATGCCAGTGGAACTTTGTGGGGTGACTTTGGTGCTCCATATGGAACTCATTCACAGGTCTGCAGTGGGGAAGCGTAATAGCGTTTCAATCACTGTCAGAAGTTAGAGCAGTTAGTCCAATCATCACCTCACAGTAATTACATTGAGGATTGGGTTAATTTTTGATCACTTTCTCATTTACTCTAAGACACATCGTTTTAATGTACACACTGACACATTGAGATGGACCATTTATGAGGGGTGATGGACTCTACTGCCATTAAGTTTTAATGCATCATTAATTTTCTAGGCAGATGTAAAACAAGAACTGTGATATTCTGTTATTCATTCCCAAGGTTGACTTAAAAGTCAGTGACCTCTCTTGATTGAGTAGTCATTAAAATAGTCTATACTATACTCATTTTAATCTTCAGAGCATATCAATATTAGGAGTTTTTAAGAAATCAAGCACATTTTGCCGAAGTCTCCAGCTTATTAATTTCTACACTAAAATAATGCATAGACTTCTCTTCAAATGTACCTGAGAGAACCTTTTTGGTTCCTTTACCTCCTTTGAATAAGGTGAAAATCTATCAAAAATGATTGCAGAAAAGTAGAAGTATTTCAGGCACTCAATCTGCAAAGACTCAAGCATATTCAATATTTAGGTGTTTAAATTATGCCTCTCAGCTGGAAATTTTTGTGGAGGCAAGAAAAACACAGTGCTTGACCATGTAATAGAGGTGATTGTTGATACGGTGGAACGATAATGTCCCCAAAGGTTTAAGATCCAAGGAGGTATAATATCACTGTGCAAAGTTGCTAGTGTCTATCTTGTTTCCTGGCCTATTCCTCAGCCATTAGCACAGCTTCTACTCTAGGATTGGTTGCACAGATGCTCCTGGGCAGAGGGTTGATTAGAAAACCCCACACAGCTAATTGATTTGTCAGCATAGGGTTAAATTAGGAATTCATTTGGGAATCTAATCCCTTGAACAGGATTTCCAGGTGTTATCCAGGGGACAATGGGAATCTCCACCTGTAACATCCTTGCGATGACACTTTCTGCTGGATTATCTGAGACTCGCCAACCTGTTACTCTGCTGGAGTGTGGGAACAGCCTCTAATTAGACAATTTAAAATTAAGTGCATAGTTTTGCCAGTTCTTTTGTCTGCAGCAGAAACTGCATTGGTTCTCCTGACTTTCCATGTCTCCTCCCTGCTCCAGGGAGTTCATCAGGGTACCATGGTGTGCAGGTAGTGCCTCTCAGCTGCTCTAAGCACGGTTCCCCAGAACTGCCTCAGATCCCTCACAAGGAGTTCCTATACACATTAATTAATCGCTTGGTCAGAAAAAGGGCTTTTTTTTTTTTTCTTTTCTCTGTTTTCATTAAACCATCAGGTAGGTTTTGTGTGATCACAGAAATTTTTGTGAATTTCTCCAGATGGATTTTTCTGTGATGTTGTTGCTTGTTTGTTAAGGTTCTTTTAGAACTGTTGGAATAAAGTGCTGATTTTTTGTTTAGTATGGAGTTTGACTGCAAAAAGATGAGCATATGTGTATTGGTGTGCTTGAGGTTGCTTCTCCTGGCATGTGTTGCATAAGGGAAAATACATATGTGCTCATTGTCTCTTTGCCGTGATGATAGAGGATCCCCTGGGCACCTCCTTGGGTGTGTCATTGTGTCTCCTTGGTCATCCAGTTGGTGAAAAGGGAAATAATATTCAGTGCTAAGGATGATTGTTATGTGAACCCCCAGCAGGGTGAGCAAGCTTCTCCAAGCAACTTCAAGATCAAAAGAGAAAGACAAATGCAGGGCAATGAGATGCTGCCAGGCTTGGGAATGTCTTATCTGTTACGCTTGGAGAAAAGGGGTACGTACGGGGACAGGTCATCATGGCAGCGCTGTACGCTGAGAAGTGAAGCTTCCTAAACCCTGCCTTTCCTCCATGTTGGGACTGACTTCTTCAATGTAAACGTGAAGAAGGTGGACAGTAATTTAAGTGTGAGTGGTAGTTAAGCACATAGTATTCACAGAAGTGGCCTTTCCATGAGAAGTGCAAAAGGTAGTTCAGTGTTTACAGTTGCAGGAAGCAGCCAAGATCCTTTCCGTGTGAAAAGGTAGATGTAGAGTACCCTTTTTTAATCTCTCCAGATATTTCACGACAACCAGATTTCTATTTTACAAACACTAATGCAACAGAAAAAGGAGTAAAACAGAAGCCCTGAAACAGTAGCCCTTACAACAGCATTTTCACAAACTTTGAGATTCTTTCTTGCCTCAATCATGTTTACCAATTTTGTGTCTGTTCTTTTCCTCTTCCTAAAATGCACCAGAATAATTTTCTTCCCACAAGTACCGTTGATTGCTGGCCTCTAGAAGTTGAACGTATCTGCACTATTTGGGTTTTATTGTTAGTAATCCTTTTTTTTTCCAGCTGTGTTATAAAATTTGGCTGTGTCCTGTTCTGAAATACACGTGGCTCAGGAGCCAGAGCTGCCCTGAAGTCTTCATTGTATCCTAATAGGAGGTGCACATCACTCCCACGAGCGTCCACTAATCACTTGTGGGCTTGTGTTGGGGATCGTTTCCCATGCAGCTTCTGAATGTGCCTGTTAGTAATCATGTGTAACTGGTAATCTTTAACTGCTGAAGTATGAGGAGGAAGGGGGAAGTCTCAGCAGAGAGGGATTCTTATGGGCAGACCACAACGCTGCATTCCCCATCTCTGCTGCACTTTGGGGGAGAGAGGGAGATGGAGGAGCTGCAAATGAAGGAGTGAAGTTGAGCATGGGAAAGGGTGTGCGTGGTGAAAGGTGCTGTTTTCATTTGATTTTATTTCTCATTATCCAAATGTATTTTAGTTGGCAATCAATTAATTTTCCTCAAGTCAAATCTGTTTTGCCTGTGACTGTAACTGGTAAGTGTTCTTCCTGTCTTTGGATTTTATCACAACCCATGGGCTTTTAAATCTTGTTTTCTCCTCTGCCTTGTTGAGGGAGAGCAAAAAAGCAGCCAGGTGAGCATCTGACAGCCAGCTGAGGTCAACCCACCACAGTATAACATCCTTATATGGATATATTGATAAAATATATCAATTCTATAGCAATATTGGTATAATATATAATTGAATATATAGTATATATTAAATATAATCTGTCAATATTGATATAGGAAAAAATACTGCTATGAAATCAGTCTTCATAGAACATCAGGTTTATACCATTGTCAATAAAGAAGATGAGAGTATCCCAGTGGAGAAACTAAAGGTGTATCAGAGTGATGTTAATGAAATTTATTCTTATGTCATTTTTCTTAGCAATACTGTCACCTTTTTTGAGCATAAAATAGTCCTGAATTTCATTAGTTTTGAGATTACTTGAAGGTTACTAGTCTAGGCAGGGAGATTTTACCACAGCCTCCTAAGACTCTGGGCAAAAACTTTGTTGGTTTAGGAGTGCTGTATGGTTCCATTGACTGCAATAGCTTTAGGTTTTACCAGTGATCCCCAGTAGGAGCAACTTCACTTTCCATGGAAATCTACCTTATCTTTGCCTCAGTAGAGTATTTGATGAACACACAGTGGACAAAAGTAGCTGCCTATTCATAAATATTTACATGTCTAATTACTGACTTGAGTAGAATGAATTGGGGACGTTACTCTGTCTGTGGTATTTGTCACAGCTGTAGCATAAGGCCCTCAGCTGTGCTAGAACCATGTCCTGCATGTAGGTAAACATGTCCTTCAAGATGATTCATTCTTTTGACGAGGTTTGGTTATAATGTTGTTTCAATTACCATTGCGTTAGGTAAATAAAATGTTATCTGGGTGCATCACAGTCATTCTGAATGAAACAAAACAAGTGCACATTAAGATTTGTAGTACCTCTTCAGAATTAAAACCTCAAAGATTGTTAAGGAGTCCATTAATTAACACATTTATAGGTTGAACAAATGCTCTAATGTAGATTTATGAACGCAGCAGTTTTGTGTGAGTGGGACCCGTTTTAGTGAGGGTCCAAATGAACTTGTCATGGCTACTGAGCCTTTCTCATTGCCTGCTCACCTGGTACAGCTTCCATCTACAGGGTGAAACTGTGGAGGAAATAACTCCATTTCATTACTGGTGAGAAGTTCTAATTGAGGAATTGAATCATGTTAACTTTGAACAATTTTTAAAGAAAGTAGCCTCATTGATAAATACAATATGCAAGAAAGAATATTCTTAACACAGAAAGAAAGACATAAAGGAAAAATGCATATATAGGTCAGATACTCATCAAAGCCATGTGCACAATGACTATTGCTTCTTCCTGTTCAGTTCTGAAGCTCAGGTAATGACTGCTTGCTAACAGGTTACCAGTAAAGTGAAGTTTATGCTCTTAAAATATTTTCAACAGAATAAAAAAATTTTCACACTCAGTTTGTGTCTTCTGAAGGTCTTCCAATGAATGTGTTCCTGTGTAATGACAAATCCTATTGCAAATAAGAAAACCGCTTAAACAAGATGTTTATAACACACAGGGTATTACAGCACATTTTATGATTCATGTAGCCTAAATGTGAATATAAATTGATTATTTTCTTCTTTCTTTGTGCTTGACTGGAAATGTGGTTTTTTTCTCTTGAATAACCTACCAATGAATTTTCAGAGTAAAGAGTCTTTCCATGTCATTAGACGATGCCTTCTTAAAAATACATCAATTCTAGCAACTCATACATATTAGTGGTGTGGAAGGGTGTAACTACAGCTTCCTGGAATTTGGAGGTGTGGGATGAGGAAAGGGAGGAAGCAGTAACAAGGAAACTATGGTACAAGTTTTTTCAACTTGAAAAGCTCAAACCCTACTTCTAGATGTAAAGAACATGGATATTTCATTGCACTTTCAACACCTGACCATTTTTTATCACTGCAGTCAATCTAAACCTCACTGATTTTTCCTTAGTCATGGTTCTGTTAGGGTTGTATATAAAGCCAAATATGTTACAGGCATTTTGTAGCCACACAGAACAACTTGCCTTTGGTCTGATTCCGGTTTCTGCCGTTTCAGGAGAAAGCTATCTGTACCATCACTTTCTGGAGGCAGAAGAGATGCTGGGTAGATAAATCCTACCCTAATGCCTTCTCCACTACTAGCTGAAGTTATCATTTTCAGGGTGTGGTAATTGAGACTGTGAACTATGGTTTTACCAGCAAGACTGTGTACATCCTAGAGAGCATGTACAATAATCCTAAGATGCCTCAAGGAATTTCTGTGAATTAGGTTAATGGGAATAATTAGAATTTTGCCTACAGTGACTTATGAAACAGTAACTCATTTGGGTACTGGAGAAACATAGTCTCAGTGATGTGGCACACACATGATGATGTAGATAGTGCATCCCAGCTGCTCATGGGCATGGCACTGATGGACAGGTTTTGCAAATAATGAATAAATATTGAAAGCACTGCTTCACTAATCAGGTAGGTGATCCTTGTGAGGAAGGGCAACCTGTTCTGAGTATGTGGCGAATAAGAGAGATAGAATCATAGAATGGTTTGGGTTGGAAGGTCATCTATTTCCAACCCTTCATTCTGATCTTAAACATTTCCAGTGGTGGCAACCTGTTCCAGGTTTTAGACCACCCTCAGAGTGAAGACTTTCTTCCTAATTTCCAGTCTAAATCTCTCCTCTTCCAGTTTGAAGACACTACTGTTCATCCTATCACTACATGCCCTTGTAAAAAGTCCCTCTCTAGCTTTCTTGTAGACCCCTTGAGGCCACAATGACATGTTCCCGAAGCCTTCTCCGTTCTGAACACCACCAACTCACTCAGCCTGGGCTCACAGCAACAGGGTTCCAGCCCTCGGATCATTGTTGTGGCTTCCTATGGACCTGCTCCAACAGGTCCATCTCCTTCTTGTGCTGGAGGCTCCAGAACTGGATGCAGTACTCTAGGTGGGCTGTCATGAGAGGGTAAATATCTCATGAGATGGAGATGAATTTAGACATTTCCATATAGTCAGGCAGATTACAGGATATTTATTTTAGTATGAAATACTTTATAATAAGGACTTTTAAAAGCAGGCAGGAAAATGTTTGTTAGAAATAACGTGCATACAGCTGGTCTTGCCTTGCATCAGAAAATTGGACTAGATGAGCAGTAGCAGTCTCTTTTAGCTTTGTTTTCTGCGATTGTAATTCTCTGCAATGGTCTTGGGAAACAAAACAAAGCAGTACTACCTGGCTTGGGAGATCTTGGCTTGGACCAGTGTCAGGTGGCATGTAAAATACCACTGTACAGAGTCACTTTTCTGTGTGTTTATGTATCAGAACAGGCAGTATGCCGTATGGTATATTCATATATCATATATTGATATTCACATATCAAGAAGTATGGAAAATGTTTAAGAAACTGTCAGAAGTTGCCAGAGGGGCTGTTGAATTTCCTGGCTTGGAGATGCTCCAAATTTGAGTGGGCAAAGCCCTGGGCAACCTGATCTATGCTGGCCCTGTACAAAGTAGGGATTGAAACAGGTCACTTCCAGAGGCTTTTTCCAACCTTTATCATTCTGTGATGCTATGATTTGAAAGGGCATAGTAAAGTAGTCCTCACTTGTTTCATCTTCTGATGTCTGGGTGTGCAGAATCTCCTGTGTTTCAAGGGATGGAGGTAATACTGCACATAGTTGTGTATTTCCTATCGAAATCTGAAGGATTGAGTCAGGGAACCTTCACTCCAGTACAGAACATTGTGTTAGTAAATGCATGATGACCTTAAAATATTTTAGATCTTTATACTTGTAAGTATGAGCTTAGTAAATGATGATTTTAGTTAAAACCCCAGTCATTGACAAATGACTTGCTTGCTTATTTGTTTGTTTCAGACAAAGAAAGGCTACAAGCACTTCATTTGAGGGGCTGGGTCTGCACAGTCTTTAGAGGGTGTTTTGCACCCAGTCTCTAGCACTACTTTGTTTTACAACCAAGGTAACAGCTCATTGTAACTGAAGAGATTTGTCTTATAATTTTATATAGGATAAAGTCAAAAACAATCATGCTTTGTAGTCGTATGCATCGATAGACATGACACCTCTTATTGATACATTGAAAAAATACTCCTAGGAGAAGAAGTGGAGACGGAGTTACAAAATGGGTAAATGTAACCTGGTAAGAGGTGTAGGTGACCTAGTATGAATGTGAATGTGAGCCTTCTAGTCTGATTTTGAATGGCTTGTCAGGAAGAATAATTTAATCCATCTGTCTGTATAGAGAGTGAATAGGAGAAGGTGGTATTTAATGGGTCATTTTAATCTGAAAGAGTAGTATTAGCTAACTTGGTGTTGAAATACCATCTACAAATACATTCTTTACAATGTAAAGGAAAATATGAGGAAAAAAATGAAAATGCTTTAAAGGAATTACAGATAGCATTAAAAAAAAAAAAGCATTAACATAAGAGAATCATAAGAGTATGATCTATTCGGCTTAGCTAAAAGAAGACTGAAATGTGACTTGATGAAGAAGGCAAAATCTCTTCAATAACAGGAATTTTTGGAGAGTCTAATTTAGCAGAGAAAGTCACAGTGAAAGCCAAAGCTGGAAGATCAGGACAGACAGATTCAAAGGAACTGTGTTGCGGGTTGGGAGAGGAATTAAGAACAAAATTTATTTATAAAGGAAACAATGTAACAGGAAGAACAGTAGAATAGTAGGTAGCTTTCATTCCCCACTGACTTCAGAGCAAGTCTTCCAGGAACATATGGTTCAGTTGAACACAGAATATTGAACTCAAAGAAATATTAAGTCAAAGATAATGGTCTGTGGTATAGGTAGGAAAACATTTCTCCCTCCCTCTAGACATTCACACAGAGCAGTAAGGATTGCACCCATCCCATGCAAGAAGTTGAAAGTGGCTTCAGTTTTTCATGAGTTCTGAAATGGAAGTATTTCCAACAGGAAATCTACAGAAGAGACTGAAATGACAAATAAATGTCAGGGGAAAGAAATATCATTTTCTACCAAAATGCACATGAAGATATAATTTTGCTAGAAAACATTTGGAAACATTTTACCCTTACTTTCCCCTCCTTCCCCTCTATAAAACATAATGCACCTGTCTAAAAGATAGGTTCTCTCTGTTGTGCTCACCTGGAACAAACATTTAGGGTTGTTTGGGGTGTTTGCTTTGGTTTGGTTTGTTGTGGGTTTTGTTTGGGTTGGGGTTTTCTTTTTGTTTTCAGTTGGTTGGCTTTCTGTCTGGTTTTGTTTGTTTTTTTGTGTTTCTTTTTTTTTGGAGGGGGCTGTGGGGTGTGAAATTATTTTTTTTGTGGTTGAGTGTTCTAGGAAAATAAAACAGTCCTGAAGTGTCTTGCTGAGTTTGTTGCCTTCATATGGTCAGCAGCTTTGAGATACGTAGTTTATTCTGCCTACCACATTCTCCTTAGAAACGCCATCTGGATGGTAATTTAAAAAGCAACTTCCTGTTCTACCAAAGTAATTTTTAACCAAGACAAAAAAAAAAATGCTCTTAGGTGTATGTGGTACTTCCTCTCCCTTCTTAAAATACAGTTACTTGCAACAATTTTTTGCTCTCCGTTAGCATCTGTTTTCAAAGACGGGGGCCTAGCAGCACTTGTAACACAGCAGCTGATTTTACAGGCCACTGCGATGAACCCTTTAAGGATGCATGAAACAGCTTATCTCTAAAGGATGGATTCCCTTCACAAGCTGCACTTGCAGGCTGCTCTATATCCCTCTGGAAAAAAAGGCTTAAGAGTTCTGAGTCTCTTGCAAAAATTCTTACATGAGAAGTTTGATGTTCAGATTGTGCCCTTTACTGCTGCTCATCAGCATTATATTATGCAACAGCATAAGTCCAAGACCCCAGTAGTATCCACTCATAATATATAGAAGTTGTTCTACATCTAGGAGTTGTATCTGACACTGGAGTTCTTGGAGGCTGGTTAATATGACGATTAAGACAGAATTGGTTAATCTGCTTTGGCAAAAAAAAATGAAGTGTGTAGAAAAGTGGACAGAGAATTAAAGCAGCAACTGCTTCCCCAGTTATGCCACTAAAGCATGAAATGTCATTTCACCTATTCCTGTTATTCATTATCTTTTTCTGGTAAAAATGTGAGTAATCGGGAGCCGTCCATCTTTTGATGGTATTTCTTGCTGGGCAGCTCCAGATGTTGGCTGTACCTATTGCATTGTGATAGCATAGAGTGAGCAGTGTATTATATTAGAACTAGAGTGCAATATAGATATCATATAATAATATTATATTACATTATTATAATATTATATAATAAAATACAATATAATAGAAAAATCTCCTCTCTCAGTCATAAAGAGAAAAAGGTATGTTTCTCTCAACAATCTTACATAATGATCTTGTTAACACCATTATAACCTCTATTATCTCAGGAAAGAGTTTTTTTCCTTTACTAAGAAAAAGCCCAAGGCTTTGTGCAGACTGCACAGTGCAGGGGCTCAGGATTTTTCTGGTTTTGTTTCAGGCGGAGTGGATTTTAGCTTTGTCAGGTTTGATAGCGATTGGTTTTGCAGTCAGGAAACTGACTAATTGTGTTTAATTTTACATTAGTTTATAGAGATAAAAATTCTGTGTGGATTGAATTGTCTGTAGAAGACAATTCCACAGTTTCTTTTTGTTGTGTTTTTAAAATCCCTTTATTTAAGGAAGTTCAAATACAGTTTGTAAATGTGCGTCACTGATGAGCTCCTGTATGGTATTTAAATATGAATGACTGAACCCAGGGACTTTAGAAATAATCCATTTGTAATTCTTCAATCCCCTGCAATAGGCAAAGTGTTTAATTTCCTCCCTCCCTTTAACCTCCTTGCCAATGGAAGACCACATTAAAGGGAGAATAAGAAGAATATTGACCTTTTCTCTTCAAGTAATACCAACTAATTATGACACTTTCTGACCACCTAATCTCTGTATTGTAAGATAATTGGTCTCTGCAAGGATCAGGATGTAATTTGCTGCAGGCAAAATTATTTAATAACCGTGGATTACTTAAATTGTGTCAGTTTAAGTTCTTGATGTGATATTTATGTGATTCTGAGCTGAAATACAGCCCCTAGTCCATGGAGGAGGAGTAGAGGTGGGGGTCTCTGGAAAGGCTGGAGATGGTGATTGCAGGCCACTGGAGTACTCAAGGCCATGGCATATACTTTAGCCTCCTGTCAAAAAATCTGCCAAGTAATGCTGACTGTAGGCAAGTGGAAACTTTAATTAGCTGATCTTTAAAGTTTTATCTTATTTCCTGCAGAATAAGTTCTAATCCTTAAACTGTTTTGTCATTCTTATGATGGGAAATGCATTTCCTTTGCTGGCAAGGTAATCCAGATTTCATTTAAAATTATCATTTATATTTGCTCATTGTTCCTTTTGCTGAATTTAATTAGAGTGTTGCCAGGATTGGCTAAAGGCTGTTTTTTGGGTGGGAATTTGTAAGACAAGCTGTAGCATACTGGAAAAATTATAACCTTAGGCTTTTTTAAATTAAATGAAAGTGAAGGGTAAAAATTAAAAGTGTGTTGCGAAAGTAATAATCTTATTTCACGTGAAGAAATTCATAAACGAAAATATTATGCAATCTTGTTAAAAGTTATAGCAGAGCAGTGTAGTCTTACTACTTCTTCTGCATTGTTCTGTCCTTCAGCTATTCCAGTAATGGAACTGAACATTCTGTGTCTGCAGAGATGTTTGAATTGGGAAGCCACTAAACACTGAAAAGTGTATCATGGTAAAATTCTTTCTGTAGAAAAACTATTTCTGGGAATCCTTTCATATTCAGACTTGAATGAGCTGTTAGCCTCTATGTTAGAGGACAACACTATACCACTGCTAGTTAAATACTGGTTTTTACAGGCAATCTCCACTTTTATCCTCTGAACAGATTTTATATGGGGTTTTATTTTTCTGTTGTAATTACAGCTTAGAATCCTGAAGCATCACAAGAATAGAAAACTATCTGAAATAGTAAATTTACCATTATCCTGAGCTGACTGTCTAATGGATCTGGTCAATTTGATTTTGAAATTTAAAGTAGACTGTCCTTGATTCACCTGCCAAAATGTTATTCTCATCGGTAAACATAACTGTCAACTTAGCCCATGTTTTTCAACACCATGGAAAGTCAAGAACATGTAGGCCCTTTTTCCCCAATTGAAATGCTGTGGTGTGGACAACCTAGTGCTCAGGGAGAAAAAAAGTATCTCTTGGCATGACATGCAGCCCACCAGAACATTTTGACTTGCAGAAGGAACCATCTCAATATTGGTAAGAAGATGTGAAAAATGTAATAGGTCTTCAGGTCATACAGGAATGAGATTAAAGTGATGACTCGCTGCACAATGTATGAAAAGAGAGGGTTGAAAATATGAAGGTGTATACATCTGTTTCTGTACCTTGCAGTGGGCCTGACTTGCATGGCCATGTACCAATTTATGGTTCTTAAACCACTGTGTCATGCCTCCTGCCAGGTACCTATCATGAGGGGAAAAAGGATATTAGACCCTCTCTAGTCAATGACTGAAGTGTGTGGCCAGAAGGAAAAATACTGAGATCTGATAGGAGTTGAGGCAGTGAATATGAAGCAGGGGCCTGCTTCTTGGACAGCTGTATGGTAATTCATAGGTCATGCTTTCCAAATGTAATTGTTGACTTTCCCGGAGCTGTTTTGGATGGCACTGTGAAAACTGGTACCTTCTGGCAGCAACCACCTTCAGGTATTTGTACTTCACAACACGACAAAACATGAACCATCTAAGGCAAGCAGGTGTTAATATCAGACCTATATGGGAGCGTAACTATTGGGAGCATATGGAAGTCTCCTTATATGGGGCTGTCCTAGCAAATTCAGATGGGGAGGTCCCAGAGCACCCAGTCCTCGTCCTCAGAGATGCTCTTTTCAGTGACAGTATAAATGGTTGTAATGTTAGTAGTCACTATCCCTTCATCAGAAAAATAAACCTACCTTCTCGGACATTCCAAAGTTATTTTTGAGCATTTTGACACCTGGTAGTCTGTTTAGGGCTGGCCAAAGTGGACACATGTCAAGGGCAGGCTTTAAACAAGCTTCCCTCTAGGGTGATCAGCAAACTCCCATTTCCCTTCTGCTACCCTTGTGCTGAAACCTCCCAGACTCTCCACATCCATAGAGCTGGAGAAGCCCTTGGGGGCACCTGACGTTCCCTGCAGCTGAACGGGAGAAGGGCTGCTAGGTCTGTGATACCCCTGGCATGTGACATTTTAAACTGAGGGATAACAGTGTTTTCTCAGGTTATATAAAAATATACCACCATCAGAAGAAAAAATCTTTAGGCTAGCCAGCACAGAACCTGACCAAAAAGTCAAATTTTGAAAAAATTACTGATTCTGCTTTATGGTCAGAGCCTGTTAAGGACAAAAACCTATCACAGGATGCCAGACTTCCAGATGGATTTCAGATTGTCAATGGAGTAAATTTGGTTAGAGGTCTAGTCTTTCAGCACCAGCACTGTCAAATCCCTTCTCGCTACTTCAACTAGTATGAAAATAGCTTCTGTAGTTTTTTATTCTATGCTCCTAACCCAAACCTGGACACTGACTGTGGAGTAAAAAGTGTTATGAAATTATAAGGAAATTGGAATGCAGTTTTATTGGGTCTATTTAATTCAAAAAATGCCCTTATCATCCCTTGATCATTTCAACCTCTTTGAAAATATTAAAATATTAAAACACGCATGGAGATTAATATCAGTCAGAGTTTGATTGCCTTCTCTATCTGTTTCTCTTTGGTGATGATGAAACTGAAGAAAATCAGCATTAGTAACCTCTGTGAATGATGCAGGATGCAATGAACTTACTCTAGGATGGAGGAAAACAGAGTGGGTTTTACGTAAAGAAAACCTCTAGAACTTACTGTCATCTCCAGTCCCCTGAAAAATCCCCGTATCGCAATACATATTCTCATACATATACATATGTATATAGTCGATGCACATTCCCATATTAAGTTTCTTTGAACTATAAAATCTATTTTTTAAAATTTGAGAAAGTCCAAAACCTTCCCCTGTATTATCAACATCATCTGAAGCTAAGGCTACTTTTAATAACATTTAAAGTCTGAATTACAGGAACGTGTAGGTTTTTGTACATGCACTATGGATGTGATGTTGTAAAAGGTAGTTGTAAGGAAGGAAAAGGTGGATGCTGAGCAGAATACTCACTCATTCAACTCTACTGAATGCTTTAGCAGCATTCTACTCGTCTCACGCAAAATTTATTTCTATTACGATTGCTCAAGTGACTTATCAACCCAGTACTTGTAATAAATGCTGATTACAGATGTCTGTTGTCTCTCAGACTGTTGCAGTCATTGCAGTTCAAAGTTGCAGGCAGACGGGCATGACCTCTTGCAAAAGCAAATAAAAGAAACATCTGTTCTAGGGCAGAATTTGAGCTTTTGACCTTGTGTAGCACAAACAAAATTAAGGAAAATGGAGCCCAGATCCAAGTTTCCAGGCACATACTGAAAAAATGGTAAATAAAAATAAATCGGAAGAAAGAGGAAGAAAAACTGATAAGAGTTTCGCACTAGTAACGAGTGGCATAAGTCAGTGATATTTTCTCAGTCTTATTACCATATTTTATGATGAAGTGGAATTAATTCACAGTTCATTTTGCCTTTTAAAAATGGTCATAAATGTACGGGAATATTAATATTCATCATATTTTATAAATAGCAGCTACCATCTACCTTAGTGACCTTTCCAATGTTCTTAATTTCTACTGGTTAACCACACCATGTGTCTACTAATTATAACATTACCAGCCCATGAAAAACGGGGAGAAACCATTCCTCTTGAATTTTAAATCGTCGGAGGAGCATGGAAGCTGAGCAGGAAGCACTCTGTTCTCAGTTTGGCTTTAACCTGTATCCGTTATGGAAATAGCTTTAGATTAGCAGTCTCGTCCTCTGCTTTGTTTCAGTAAACCATCATTCAGCATCATTCAATTAATATATATTCTTTTCACTCTTGAATTTAACTTCGTATGTTCTTTATTAACAAGCATAAATATAAGTTTTCTTTTCTGTCACCTTTGCTCCTGAAGGTTAAGTCCATGCATGAAAGGTAATTGGTGTGTTTTGGTGTTTTAAGTTCATAAGCATCACTCGCGTTCCTGAGTCTTGCAGCTGTATAGTGGAGTTTACAAAGCATTATCCCTTTGCCTGCAGCCCACACAGGAAGCCAATCTTCACTGATAAATCATCGCTCTGATCTGGGACGAGTTTTTGATGGGTCCTTACACAAAAAGGCAGTAAGTTTCCAAGGTCTCTCTTAATACGGTATTCCTTTGTAAATCTAGAGCTGGGCCTCAGCAGAGGGCGAGGTGGTGATCATTTTAAGCCTCTGTAAATGAGCAGAAATGGCTTTCATAAAGCCCTTAATCCCAGCAAGCCATTTAACATTTAAAACTTCCTTTGATGTCCCAGGGTGTTATCCACGCTGGCACAACGCTTACCCAGAAACAGCATTTTCAGCTCTGCATTACTATGAGCCAGTGTTATTTTCTTACTGATGACCTGATGGGCAGTGGTATGAGTTTAGGAATTTATTATAGAGCTTCACAGGGATTAAAATTCTGTACAAACCATGTTCAAATGACATGAGCACTGTATTAGGAATCAGGTGTTCCTGAGCTCTGTATGATGATCCATGAAGGGGTAAAATGAGCTGAGAGGAGGATCTTGAGATGAACTCTGTATCTCTCTCTAGACAGAGATATTTATTTCATTCTTAGCATGTAATAAAATTAAACTGTAATGCTCAGACTCAGTCCATCTTCAGCTGTAGCTGAGTTCTGGCACAGATTGTATTAAGTTGTAATATGTCGCAGCGTAAGAGATGAAGAAAAAAATAAAAATAGCTGCATTCTTTAAGCTCTTTTTGTTCTAGCAACGGGTCTCACTTCAAAGGAAAGCTATCAATGTTAAATTATCTTCTCCAGTCCCACAATTTATTTCTCTTACCTACCTCATCCTGACTGGCTTCATCCCATTCTCCATATTATCTCTATTGCCTCCTCATTCACTTACTACTTTGGAGATGCCTTTACCTCATAGCCAGCTCAGAAAGCTCTGTTTGGGCATTGATAGTGCCAGAGCTGATCTAATAGAGCTTAGACCAAAGAGGGAAAAGGGTTATTAAAAGGTCTGCTCAGTTTTGGAAAGTTTCTGAAACAGAGGTCTGGTTGGGTTTGTCTGCATGTTTTCTTTCCACATTTTCCATTAGATGAATGCATTTATTTTCATGATTAGTGAGGCACTAATTTCCAAGACTGATTAGTGAAAAGAGTTCTTCAATATTAACCACTTCTATTCCTAAGACAATAGAATAATTTGCTGAAGATTGTTCTTCTCTTGGAGAAAATAATGGTTAAAAGTATGCAGGGCAGTAAATTTCCGACTGCCTAGAATGACATTTTAATGCAATTATTTTTTTATATTCCACCTGTTGTCCTTATTGTTTGCTTCTTCCATTAAAAAAAAAAAAAATAAAAATTCAAGTTTGATGTAATTAGGGAAGAAATCCCTGTCAAAGATAAGGTTTTGTGACACAGCGGTATGAAGAACTGCAGGCGGATTTGTCACACAGTAAATAATTACTGAAAATGTCAAACTTGCTAGCCCTAAATCCAGGATTTGCACATGAGTTCCTCAGTAAACACCTAAACTGAAAGAAAGACCTAGGATAACTTACCAACTTCAGAAAAATATTTTGAGAAGCATTTTATTAAAACTGTCTTGAAATATGTCACAAATTGGAATACTTCTGAATTATTAGACTTTCTTTTTATCATGTTTTCAAGTCCAAAGCAGGAAGCTAGCAAGAATATTTCTTCTAGTGTTGCTTTATGTAGGAAATTCCTAAAACGCTTCTGAGAAATGTATACTCATTTCAAGCAGACTCTTGACCTTGACATACTTGAGTAATTTGAAATGAACACACAGTTAGGATCACAGTGCTATACATACTTTGATCTACACCCATGGAATTCTGCTGTTTGTCCCCATCATCAATGCCTGGAAGAGGTGCCATTGTTATGTGTATGTCTTTTCTGTGCTTTCTCTGACACAAAAACAATAGGCAGAATAAAAACAACATAAAGTGTTGAGAGTGTTCATCCTGTTAACAGTTGTCCTCAGAACAACTTCAGGAATCAGATTGATTGATGACAGGTTCCCTGAATCAGATGTTAAAATTATCTCACTGGTCTGATTTGTGGCAGCTGAACTGCGTTAGGTGGAACCGTGTGAGATGAGACAAAAATGCGTACTAGAGATGTTAATAATTTTCTGGGTGTTACTAGTCACGTTTATTGCTATAATGATGTACTACGAGATTTCTTTCGTAATAAAAATGTTGTTGAATGTTATAGGTATATTTGAAGCTAAAAACAGCCAAACCCCCCCCTTAATATCTGCAGTCCCAGTAATATTATTCATTATATTAATTTTACCATGTTAATAGCATTGACCTCGGGAAGATCCATGTGCGTAAAATGTTGCCCATTTGCTTCTATATTGCTCCATTAAACCCTTCCTGTGCCACAGGCATTCATAAGGGCAGTGAACCCAATGTCCATGCAAAAATCTCACAGATGTTCAGACTTAAGCTCATGCAGTGCCAAAACACTCAGGTTTTCCATACCCTAAAGCTGCATGGCAGTCCCAACCTCCTGCCTGCCAGACCCATGGCTGCACTGTCCCTTGGGGTGATCTCTGCTCCTCTGGGTTGGTCCATCAGTAGAGACTCACTGAGACAGTCTTGATGGTTTCTAAGCAGGTCCTTGGTGACCTTTCTGCAGTTTAGCCATTGGGCTGGTTTACATCATCCCACCATGTTGCTCTGCTGGGGGGTCTGCAAGCTTCTTGTTTGATTTTTCACAGAGAATGAGGATTTATTTTTGCTCACCTTTAACTTCTTAGTATTCATTTTGTTTTGGGAGGAATTATGGTTTGTATGGTCATATGTAGTGTAGCCAGGGGGCCAACTGAGAGGCTGCAGTACTGAGTCCTTCCCCTTCACCCCTCAGACACAGGGCCTTTATCCAAGAAGCTCGACCATAAACTTCTGCTCACATTCCCTTTACTGTTTTTGCCCATAGAGGTGAATCACCTGTACAGCTTTTCTTTCTCATAATTGAAATAATCTGAAGATTTTGCTATCTAATTTCTACTTGCAGTTTTCCTGTCAGATATAGCAATTTTTCAAGAGCCTTCTTTACAGTGTTCTTTAATTCCCTAGCTCATATGCATATATACACACACATTTATTCAGCTGCAGCACTAAGCAGACACCTTTTAACACAACAAGCTAGAGCAGGACTTGCACACAGTGAAAAAGAAATACAGTATATTCATGCCAGGTTTCTAGGTTTCATTTCATTCTCTCTGTTCTTGTCAACAAGCCTTGTCAGAGCCTTGTTGGAAAACAGAAATCTGAAATCTATTGTCATGTCCAGAGCTGAAACACTTGAAAACTTTTGATGTGCTGTATGTCCAATATTGTTCTGAAGCATTCTCCAGTGTGAGCGATTGTGATCAGTCTAAGAGCTGGGGAGAGAACAAGGAACTTGCAGAAGATGCAGACAAAAATCTGAGCCCATTCGTTTAAGTTTGTGTGTTTATCTGCATTCAGTACAAACTCACAGCCAGTTTCGATGGAAAAATCAGATTATTTCAAGATATATAGAGAAAGAAAAATTAAAGCTCTGTAATAAGAGTGTTGTCTAATGCTCTGTATTAAGTGAAAAAAAAAGAAACAGAAATGTTTTGTCACTGGTTACCATGAGATAAAACTTTCTATTTTTAAGTGACTGAGCACAAATAAATCTACCCCTGATTAGTGATTTCCATGCACACTTTCTGAACAACAGTGGTGACTAATGAGAAACTTTCTACCGACTCCAAATAAGGCTGAAAATTACCAGAGTAATCTGAAATTCTAGGCTGAAATTTCTGCATTATGTTTGACTGAAATAGCCAGCCGACCTGTAGTTTTTTGGGCTTTTTTTTGTTAACTGTTATTCCCTAAATTCCATGTATTATCTAATAAAATAGCTTTCTGATTAAGAACAGAAATTTAAGTAATAGGCACATTTCTATGCACAATCCCTCCATGGAATTTTCTTCTTTTATGCAGTGAAGATTGGAAGACTTTTTAATATATGATAGTTGCATGGTATCTTAACCCCTTATCTCATCATAAAATGATATCACAGCTGACTAAAATTATGAACACCCAGACAGTAATTTTGGTTAGAGAAATAATATTATTTAGAAATAATATGAAAAAAGCTCTAATATGATAATCCCTTTCTCAATACTCTTTCAGTGCTGAAAGAGCACTCAGGTGTCTGAATTTCTGATTGCTGTTTGTCTTCCATTTTCAGCCTGGGTTACTTTGTTCCACTTTTTAATTTCAGACTACTGTAAACATAGTAAAACCCAGTATTCTGTCACAAACTCTGTTTTAGTAGAAAAATAATCCTTGTATTCCCTTCTGGCTTCTCATTACTCTGTGTGAAGTAGAAATTTTGTTTCATGTCTCTCTCAACAAAATTCTTCGGTTCAGAATATTGTGACAATGAGCACAGAACTTCCAGCTGCCAAATTTGTGGCTGCAAGGGAAGATGACATGCCTGAGAACCTGGCATGTGGTAGCCCAAGGCTCCCTGCAGCAAGGCCAATCACAGTAAATTAGGCTTGAAACAGGGTTTCTTGAGGCTTGACCCTTCAGAGGGGGAAATGTGATGGTACAGCACTGCTGACTGAGATTCTGGAACAGCCTCTACTTTCATTGAAATCCTACCAGGGAAAATGATCTACATTGTTTTTTTGTAGAAGGAGATCATTCTCATTTTCTTTTGGCATCGATATGCTATATACAAATAGTTACGTTGGAGATGACCAGTCTAGCCCAGCATCCATGTCTCCCTTTTCTTTGTTATTTAACACTTCTTGAGTATCAGTAATTCATAAAATGAGGATTTTTCTTTCCGTAGGTGCTGCTTTGCATTTTTCTAAAGTCAGTTTTGTCTGTAGCTTGCCTGACAAGATGTTCTATATCACAGAAGCTCAGTGCTTCCTGCAGTTCCTTGCAACTGCCCCTTCTCTTTACTGTGCTTCACCACTCTCCTAATTTTTCTATATTGTTTACTCTTCCCGAGCTTATGTAGAAAACAGCAAGGCATACAAAATGATTTTGTTAAGATATTTCTGCCAGACTTAACATTGTAAATGTCCCAGTCACTCATAAACATTTATGACAAATGCTTTATGGGAGATGTCTGTCTTTGTGAGTTAGATACATCAGATATAAACCCTGCCTTGAAATTGGAGGTGTCACACTTAATTCTCGCAGCTTTAAAATATTTTAGGAATGGAATTCAGCAGCCTCTCTCTATTCCCCAGCAATTTTTTTTCGAACAGCTTTCTATGTAACATTAATTCTGAAGGCAACAGCCACTGGAAATAGACATAAGAAAGGATGCAGAATTGCCACTCAACTGGAAATCTGCTGTGGCTTTGGGCTAGCAAATGACTTGGACCTTCAAAGGCCCATGCAGTTACTGATCCTTGGGAAAGACTCGTCTGTCATTTATCAAGACATAGAAACTTTGAGAGCAACAGCCCTGTTGTTTTCTCCCAAGTTCACGGCAAAATAAAATCCTCTTGCACTCCAGATCCTGCTACAGGCAAAAAAAGCCCACACCAGACGCATAGTATGGAATGAAAAAATTATGGTTACTCTGATTAATGTTTAAACAGTCTAATAATATTTTAGTAGTCTAAATGTTTTAATAGTTCAAGTGATCTAATCAGCACAGAGAAGTCTCATTAGTAACATGGTGACAATCATTGTATGAAAAGCCTTCCTGTATAAAAGCTGTTGTTATGCTCTGTCCTAAGGTTTACACTTCAGTCTTAGTCCAGAAAAATGTGACAGGATAGGTTGTTGGTCTTTATCATCATCCCAATGTCCTTGACAGGAGGAACGCAATGTTGATAACAGAGGGGCTTTGTTCTCGAGTACATGGGACATTTTTATAAATTCTCGCAGCACAGTCTGCTTCCTTCTCACTGTTTCCCCTCTCCACCCTTGGTTCACACCAAGGGCTCGTATTATGTGGTGATTTGTCTACCTGTTTTTCCCGCAGTTTAAGGCAAAGCAGTTTAGACAAGTGGCATTTGACCACTAGAAAGTTCTCAAAACAGTTCTGGACAAAGCAAGCCCACACAAACCCTGAGACTTTGCACTTGTCACACCAAAACAAGAACTTTTGAGGTTGGGAGGTTTTATTTCTTGAGTGCAGTCTCAGTCTGGTGGGTCTGCATGTGGAAAAGGCGGTGTTCTCTGAAAAGCAGCGAAGGAGCCTCTTGCTGGAAAAGGCCAGATATTTTAGGACATTGCCCCAGTCTAGCACATCACTTATCCTTGGGCTTGGGCTTCAATCCACGACTGTCTGCTGGTGGCCCAGCAAGCGTGGAAACAAAGAACTGTGTGGTAGGCTAGAGGTGCCTCTGAGATGTTCTAAAGACCTGTGACTCAAAGGGTGGAATCTTAATTTTTTAAAATGTATATACTTATAGTGAAAATGACTTTTTCCTTTTTTTTTTTTTTTTTAGATTGGCTTTTGTGTCTTTGAGTCCAAGGTGAGCTGTATATATTTCTTCCTGAAATGATGAAAAATAAAGAAAAAAAAAATTGAGATAAAACTTCTGTAGCTTAGACTTTCAGACAACCTTCATCAAAGTGAATAAGGCAGAAAATGTGCAATTTTTCTTGTGAGGTAGTTTCTATAGTTTGAAGGGGAGGATTCATTTTGTCTGTAAGGATGATCTCATTACTGGCATGGAGTCATAATTTTTATTTTCCATGAGGAAATTTGAAATTCTTCTCATGGAATGCTTCAGTTTCATAAAAGACATTCTTTACTGCCTGTAGTTAGCAAATTTTTCTTAATGAATTTGCTCCTCAGACAGTGGGACTTACATTAGACCAAGGAAGATAGTTGAACTGAAGAGTTATCCCCTTGTGTACTCATGCAAATACCAGAAATATAGTATCTACATCACTGTTTACAGATATTGACATTTTCTGCACAAGTAAGTGTCTTGAAAGGAATATTTGCTGAGCTTTTACTAATTTCATGTAATGAAATTAACATTTAAATAGTTCATAGATAGGTATTCCATCAATAGGTAATGATAAAACTATTCATCTTCCGCACCGTGAAATCATTAAATGTTTTCCCTTTACTTCCCAAAATTCCTTCAGCAGAAGTGAGCACACAAAAGAGACTCATTGAATTAAGATGTGGTCAGATTATTGAAGGAAAGAGCTTGGCTTGTTTAATCTAAAAGAAGTATTGCGGAGATATGTGACACTCAGAAAATCCTATTATTTTTCTATTTGTTACCGATAACTGATGGCAGCACTCATAGTTACTCATCTTTATCTCGTTGCAGATACTGACATGCAGCAAACCTGTGTATTTCATTGGTAGTTTTGCAGTTAGGATATTTAGAGTTGTTTATAATACCCAGCGGTACAGTTTTAAAATTCAGTAGGTTTAACAGCCTTTAGACTTCTCTGATTCTCGGATTCAGAGGGTTTAGGTAGTTTCCAGAGTGGTGGTTTATAACGATACGTAGGTGACTGGTCTAGACTTGGCAATTTTCAGACTGCCTGTGTTGGTCGTTTCCATGTCGTCTGTTTCAAAGCAAAGTGCACTTCCTCTTTCTCGTGCAGTCTGATTACTTCTGGGGTATGATACTGTGGTTTTTAATGGGGTCAGTTTGGTGCTAGTAGAACAGAAAATGCAATAAAGGTAAGAATTTTAAACCAACAGATACCTACAGGCAAAATTAAAACCCAAAACTGTGCAATCTAGATTGAATAAAGAACAGAATTTGTAGGCTATCTGTAGGATTTCAAATTGTTTTGTCCTTCCACTCTCCTGTAGAGGCTGTGAGTCTCTGCAGAATTACAAAGCGCAACCTGATTCTTGTCACTTTGGGGGAAAATTAGCTTCTTATTGCAAACATTTTTTTTTTTCCTAGCGAATTCACACAAGTGATTTTGTAGTTTATTTGTCTTGTCAGTACATGCTTTCTTTTGGGGACAAATGTTCCATAATCTGCTATCAAATAATGGATGTTACTGGAGCGCTTGAATGGATTACTACACAGGGCATTCATCCTGCCTCAGCTGGTTTGGAAATGTGATTGTTTTGGTAGATCAGTCAGATTTAAACAGAGAAGTGGCAGTTGATGTATTTGTAGAGGAGTGTCCTTGTTTAAGAATCCTAGCGAAGGACCTAGTATGAGACCATTTATTAACTGATATTAATACTGAGTGAACAATCTGATTAACTGATAAAATCTTATATAACATCTTTTAGTTTTCTTCATTTTCCATGGAAAAAAGATCAAGCATTGCATTTACACGAACTCCCTCATATCCTCAACCTCTTTAGATCTCTTGCTTTGCATACGATACTGTTTAACGTCATCCAATGGTCTTCATCCAGTAAAAGAAAATAAATGAAAATAGCATCTTTCTTCTCCCTTTTAACATTTCCAAATGTGATATTCTGGCAGGTTTAGATTGGTCAGTACTTGTACTCAAAGAAGGGAACGAACAAGATGAATTCATAAAACATTTCATCCTACCCCCAGGCCTTGCTGCTTTAGTGAAATGGACTTTTTTAAAACAAGAAATATCTTCTGTGGAGTGAGAGCCTGTAGCTATTATCTTGAAAAGTGGCATTGGAATATGCCATGACTCTAAGTTGTCAAATATTTTTTTTTTTCCCTTGTTGTTTTTTTTTCCCCATTCAGCATTATAGGCGAAACCCAGCTCTGCTGCCAAGGTTTTTATGTTCTCTTAGAACAGCGTAAATTCATTCTTCCTACATGAAAATGGCCTTAGCTGCACCAGGGGAGGTTTAGGTCAGATATGAGGAACAATTTCTTCCCCAAAAGAAAAGAACTCTGAAGTTCATAAAAAACCAACATACCTAGTGCTTAACCTCTCCCGTCCATCTTGCAAGTGCTTATCATAAATGCCTTTATTGTTTTGTACATACGTTTACAACATGGACATTTATAAAGAGGATTAAATCCTAAGCAATCCTCATCTTCTTAGCCATCTTTTTGCTCATTTAACCAAGCTACAATTCACAAAAGAGTCCATCTTTATTTGGTTTTTTGAGCTGCATGTGGGAGTGTGACATGAATATGGGATTTCACCACAATTAAGTATGGTGTAGACACTTGTTTGAAATAGCAAGGCCAAGCCAAATCCTGTGTGAAGGACTTGTAGGTGCTGACAACACATATGTTACACAATGGTCCTTTTTAATACCTCACTCTGCGTTAGTTTGTAGTCAGTGGGGTAAAGTCAAAATTGCCTTTGTCTGGGTAACAGGGATGGAACTCATTGACTGGCTTTGACAATTGATATTCTCCTCCATCTGCCCCATGACCCAGCACAGCCTCTGGCTCTCCCTCTTTTGGTGCAAAGCAAGATTCAGGTTTTCATCTCTGCAGTGTCTCTGTGAAGATCTCCTAGATCTCTTGTCCATCCTCATGGAAATGTAGAAGTATCTTCTGGAAGAAACACCTCATGGGAGCTGCAGGTTGAGATGAGCAGACTCAGAGGAAGCTGCAGGGTCTGCTCACCTCGACCTGCAGCTCCTCTGTGCACGGAGCCAGCTTTTCAGAGGATACCACCTCCTGTTCTTGGTCTCTGGCAGCGGCACCAGGCAGTCTCTGTGGTCCCAGCCCCGTGGCCCTTCCCCACTGTTGCTGCGCAGTCCCACGCTGCTTCCTGCCCTCCGTTGCT
Organism: Todiramphus chloris collaris; assembly: GCA_025345505.1. Classification (NCBI taxonomy): domain Eukaryota; kingdom Metazoa; phylum Chordata; class Aves; order Coraciiformes; family Alcedinidae; genus Todiramphus; species Todiramphus chloris. The sequence goes on along the minus strand of JANVCC010000034.1, from coordinate 825,280 downwards.
GCTCATCCTTCTGCATCCAGCAGCTGCTCAGTCTCGTACTTTGTAAAAATACCTGCGAAAAATTCAGAATAACTAGTGAGGGCCCAGCCTGAAAAATTAACTGCTCATTCCCAGTCTCAATTATCTTGACAGCTGGCATTAGAGATTAATGACTTTCGCTAACTGCAAGAATGTCGTAAGATAATCGTGTCTATACACAACATCTTATTTTGCCAGAATTGTGATTTATGCAGGACAAAAGAAAAGCACAATGCTTATGTCATAAATCCCATCTGAGACTTTGTAAAAAGGTTAAGAGGAGATTAATTTTGAAACTCATAAAATCAAATCTCAGCTCTTACCCAGGACAGACCTAGCAACTCTAGACTGAATTTCAGCATTTCTAGGCCAAAAAACGGTCTCTCTCATCTGTGAGTGCTGTTGGAGATAGAAGGTTTTGCTTGTTGCATTTTTTTATGGACTTCTAAAGGTGAAGCTGTGAGCAGATTCTGACAGGCTGCTTCCAGAGCCGTGAGGCAGGAATACCTGCACGTGTCTCTAAAGACATGCATAAACAAGGCAGCTGAGAGACAAGCGATGTGTGCTTGAGCCTCACGTGTCCCAGTGAGTTAGGGACTGGGCTGCGCAGCTGACACGCTGTTAAAAATAAAGCAGTCTTCCCTAGTTACGGGTTGCAATACAAAAGGTGAACCTAAGTCTCTCTACCTGGTGTGTCACACAGAAGTTAGAAAATAGCAGATTGTGCTGGAAGAACTCCAAGCAGTCAATTTAACCCTTGTCCGATTCAAAATCTGACCTTATCCAGCACATTGTAGAGAGCCGTGTCCTTGGCTCACTTTTAGACAGCACGCTGAAACAGTTTCAGCCAGACCATAAAACTTCACTGGAAAATACCCTTCGAGTGATGCTCGGGGCTGACAGAATAATGTACGGCAGGTCATTTGTAATGTTACCTCGAAATGAGTCTCCCGTGGGTACAGAACTTACAATGCAAGGCGGTGTTTATGTTAGAGCAGCCATTGACTTCCTGACTGCTCAGCACCCAGAGGATGCTGAGGGAGGAAAGCTCAACATAATCCCACCTGAAGCTAGCTTTCCCAAGAGTAACTACCTCAAACTAAATGACAGGGAAATAGCTTTTTAACAAATCTTGTATCATATATTCAACTCTGAGCTTGGTAAAGTTACATCTTTTGCATCAACAGATTCATTTCTAGGAGGGACATTTGCTACCCATCCAACAGTGGTGTTCCCCCAAGTTAGCTGGGGGCCTGCGTTTGGATTTGTTCTGGAAACATCCCTGATAACTCAGGGATGTTTTGGAGCCTGCTGAGCAGAGCTTACACAGAGTCAAGGGTTTTTCTGCTCCCCACCCCACCAGTGAACAGACTGGGAGTGCAGGAGGACTGGGGAGGGGACGCAGCCAGGACAGATGACCCCAGCTGACCCCAGGCGTATATGTATGCTCAGCATAAAAAGCTGGGGGAAGGAAAAGGAAGTGGGGTACATTTGAAGTGACAGTGTTTGTCTTCCCAAGTCACCGTTAGGCATGATGGAGCTGTCCTGGAGGTGCTGAACGCCTGCCTGTGATGGGAAGTGGGGAATGAATTCCTTGTCTTGCTTTGCTTGCCTGTGCATCTTTTGCTTTACCTGCTGAACTGTCTCCATCTCACCCCATGAGTTTTCTCACTTTTACCCTTCTGATTCTCTCCCCCATCCCACCTGGGGGGAGTGAGTGAGTGGCTGGGTGGGGCTGAGCTGATGGCTGAGATTAAACCAGGGCTAAAATGAGACAGGGTCTTAGATGGAAAAGAAAATCCAGATTGCTCGGAGCACTAACTTTAAAATCTGACTGTTCTCACAGGCTCTTCAGTTGTCTAGGTGCTTGATATTGCAGGTTCACCCTGGCATAGCTGTAAGATTTTTTTGTTGCAGTCCTAAATCATGGAAATCATGCTCTTCCGTGACAACTGTGAGCTATTGCCATGTACAGTTATCAGTATTGCTCAAGGAATTATTTTTGTCTGGTTATCAGTCTTATCCACCTTAATTCTGTAATGAATATAATAAACCACTTGTATTTCTTCTTGTGGCAGTAACAAATTTGGTTTGATGCATAAAAGATGAAACCCATCACAAGCTTAATTTTAGTTGTCTTCTTTTTTTATGTGAAAGTTTTAATATTTGAAAATCATCTAATCGGAGCTGTTTCAGTTGCAGGTTAGAATAATCATATACACTAATTACAGGAAGGGGTAATTCCTTTCCTAAACTCTTTTACTTTCTCATCAAAACATCTGTTGTTTGGTGTTTTGCTCGTGTCTTTACAAAGGCTGTGTAGATGCCATTACTAGAGCAGCAGTCTTCAGGAGGTAGATTGCAGGGAACAGTGGCCTCCACGCAAAGTAGAACATGCCCAGAATGATTGACAGAAGTATTGTGATTAGAATGCTTTCAGATCACTGGTTTGCTTACTCTCTTACTGACCTGTGAAGCTGATTCTGGTATAATCCAGTGGCTGGCCTTGATGGCTGCACGATGTTGGTGCATAGCAAATGGAACCAAGTAACTCCCCAGTGCCCTTCGGAACCCCAGGTCTGGAATAAAAGGAGTTTTACATTTAACTTTACTGTAGACTAAATCACCCTGCATACAAAGATGCTGAGCAGGCTGAAACATCTTTGTGATGAGGAAAGGCTGAGAAACCTAGGGCTGTTGAGCCTGGAGAAGAGAGGACAGAGGGGGTCTGATCAATGCTGATGAGTAGCTAAGGGGCAGTGGGCAAGAGGATGGGGCCAGACTCTTGTCAGTGGTGCCCAGTGACAGGACAAGGGGCAACAGGCACAAACTGGAACCCAGGAGGTTGCATCTGTGCAGGAGGAGAAACTTCTTTGGTGTGAGTGTGGCAGAGCCTGTGCCAGGCTGCCCAGAGAGGCTGTGGAGTCTCCTTCTCTGGAGAGATCCCAAACCCACCTGGACACTGTGATCCTGGGCCCCCTGCTCTGGGTGACCCTGCTGGAGCAGGGCGGGTTGGACCAGGTGATCTCCAGAGCTCCCTTCCAACCCCAGCCATGCTGAGGTTCTGTGATACTGGGAAAAGAAACAGTTGTCCAACTGGAAGGTAAAACTGGTTTGAACAGCTACTTTCTTTCACGGCCCTTGTAGAGAACGTAGAATTTATGTTCCCCGGAACTACTACTGAAGTAAATTGGAGCATCAGAGTAGAGCCCTCCATTAAGAAAGAACAAAATTCCTAAAATGGACTTACATCACTTGTTAGTGTTTCCAGAAGAGACTGAAAAAACTTAAGTTTACAGTGATACAGGAAAAATGTGTTTATGAATTTTGCAATTGATTTTTTTTAGTTCCTACATAAATGAAAGATTTTAGGTGGTATTAGGATTTTTCACAACATGGTAGGTGTATTTAGAGGTTTTAATTTGAATTTAAAATACCTACGTGGTGTTGATTTATCATGCGGTGTTTGTACATGTTGCATCCAATTCCCGGCGGATCAGACACTTGGGGACAGCCAGCGCAAGTGGGTTGTAAATGGTTCCTTGTGCTTTTATAAGATGGACGTTGAAAAAAAATAATAAAGATTAAATCAGTGACAGTTATTACTCAGTGTGTGGTAAATAATGGAGCTTCTCCAGAGCAGATGAGCAGCAGAACATGGGCAGATCGGTGCGTGGGCAGGATGCACATGGTGCAAGCATCCCCCTTGAAGTTAAACCAGCTGGTTTATGTGGCGAGGTTCTGGTAGCAGCGTGGGGATGGGCAGCAGTGGCAGACTCTGCGAGGAGAGACCAGGGGCTGCCCCCCTGCCAGACACCTCTGGTTCCAGCCAGCTCCACACACCTCTGGGCAATCTGTTTCCACCTACACAAGGTTTTTTACACCCTATAGAGACTGATCTGGGAGATATTTTTAGGGTTAAGGAAGCAGGCTAAATAGAGTCAGAGTTTATTGAAAATAACACGTTTCTCAGCTACCATCAGTTCTCTTTCTCTGGACCAGCACATGAGCATTTTTATTTGCCACACTTCAACACCAATCTCTGTGCGGGTTTCTCTCACCCAGGGATCGCATCTAAAATGAGGTCCCATGTTCTTGGACCTTTAACACATTTTATATCTGATGGTTATCACTGTTCCTTGTAATCCTCAAGACTGGAATATGTTGACATAAGAGAACAGTGAAGGGTCTTTTTTTTTGATAGGTTTCTTTAAAAATATATTAATGAAAAAGCAGCAGTGACTTTTTAAACAGGGGGGAACTGGAAGGCCCATGGAAGGTTCTGGAAGCAGCATACTGGTGTTTATATATTACTACATGACTTAATACAATCAATAAACATAGATCTGTCCTGTCTTGTAGTGCAGCTGTTTGTGTCTGTGTATAGATCTGTTCATACGTTGCCTCCTATATGAATGCATACACATTAGGGATGACATTTGGGTATTAAAATACAGCTGAGTCTTTTCTTTATTCTTCACAGATGGAGGGAAGGCAATTCACCTAAGCTATAGAATTACTTAAAATGTATTTATTCTGCTTTCCATCACAATCACTGAACACCAGAAGAGATGAACACTATAAATCTCTAGACAAAATCAGCTTGCAAATGTGTTTTCAGTACAACAAAGCTTAATGTGCTATATTTGTGCAATGTTTTATAAAAGATCACAGTAAAATAAATAAAAAAATAAGTTCTTTTCTGGTTACAGGTTTCAATATATCATACAATTTCCCATGATGTTTTCCTGCATGTCTTCACAATGAAATTTTATTTTGATTCTAAAAAAATAATGGAAAAGTTAAAAATGAAATATAAAGTACTTTTTGGCATGATAAGTCCTTTAAAAAATACCATATTGCAGTATCTTGTGATAACCCTGCTATGAATCCACATTACCAATATATACGTTGACTTCAAAATAGTAGGAGTATTTTGGAATATATTTCCAAAAATCTCAGCCTGAAGTATTGTAAAATATTTTTATTATGAAGGGTTCTAAAAAATGATTTAGTGTGGGAGCAAGAGAAACAAATTATATGAAAATATGCCAAAGGGCTACACAAGAAAACTGGTGTAGCTTCTTAGAAGAATGATGATTCAGAAAAGATCTCACTACTTATTAGGTTGCCTAATTCTTGCCAGGATTAGATTGTGTGCTCTGTTAGTAGATCAGCCTTGTTGCTGGGAAACTGAGATGTGGATGTGGAAGAGGTTACACGTCAGACATGGAACTTGTGTCTGAAACTAACCCCTTAGCTTGACCTGTTGGAGCAGCTTTCAGGGCTTGACCCTCATGCCCTGCTTTCCACAGGATAAAATCCTGTAATCTGTCCAAAGATATTCTTTTAAAATTGTGGTTATTATTTTCCCCCCTAGAGGATTTGATATTTCTAACCTCCAGAAGTTCCTGTTTCTTAAAACCTAGACAAAATACCTCTATTTTATAAGAGGGAATAAGAAATAGGTTTGAGTCCAGAAGAGGTAGTGTCAGGAAGATACACCCCGAAGGTCTGAGAAAAGCACCATTCCTGAAGTCCTCCAAAGAACTGTACTGTGGCAGCTCATCCTTTTCGTTTACAAGCTCATCCCCAGCGTTTACAAGCGTAATCTGCAGAGGGGATTTTGTGGCAAAAATATTAAAGGACATTGTCTTTCACAGCAATTGCAGACCAGAGAAGAATCATGTCCTTAACCTTTTTATGGTCTACAAAATACACTGAACTACAATTTGATTTTTATATGTAATGGAAGATAATTTTCTAACTCCAAAGTATTTACTTAAACATACAGCATGTTGTTTTCTGCATTGCAAATAAATATTAAACTCCCGAATTACACCATTCAATACTCTAATTTTTAGATTAACTCTTCAATTGTCTTTCTGTGAAATACGCATTTATAAATAAGATTTTTCTTAAATGTTTCAAGGTTGCTTACCTTTAGAAGTTTTAGACCAATAGGAAAGCAACAGGCAAAAAAATTACTCAATTTTCTTCACAAGAAATAACTACTACCGATTAACTAGTAATCAACATTGAATTAAAAAATTATGAAGTAAACAGTTGGGGTTTTTTTACTAGAAAAGCCTGGCAAGTAAAGCAGAATAAAACCCAACACTTTCTAATTTTAGAAAAATTATGATGTGTTTTTAATATCAACCTTCCTTGCTGGTAATAGATTTGCTGAGTGTCTTGCTACAGATTATTTATTTGATGATATATCTTCAGTGTTGCATGTCAGTAGTTGGGTTCTGGGAGGAACTGGAAGGGGAGAATTGAGTAAGGTCTGTTTAAGGGACTCATTAAAACCCTATTTGGGTAGCCAAGAGCCACAGCAGTATCAGTTACACCCAAGTGAACCAGGAAATTCAAATGCTCAGCATTTGTTAGAAATTATAATCTGGATGGCTTCACTCTCTAGGACTGCCTCTCAAAAGTTTATGGGGTATCAAATTTGAGTGTCTTTTCTGAGAGGTCACTGGCCTTACAAAGTCTGGAAGGACTTCCAATGTCACTAACTTCAGACTTCAAATATTTGCAGCCTAAAAACACAGGCAGCAGGCTCAGCAATATGCTGAAATATTTTGTTTTGTAAACAGGGACACAGTCTTTATCCTACCAGTTTTGTTCCATATTACAATGCAATTTTCTTCCTAAAATAAAAATTTTAATCTTTTAACAGAGAACTGCCAAATAAGATCTTACCGCATGCAAGGAATATATGACTTTTTCCCCTCTTCCTTTACTTTGAATATTTTGAGATACATTTCCTGTAATCATTTTGGAATGACTTCCCTGATGGGTGGAAAATTCGGTGCTTACTGATGTCTGCCTTTCAAAAGAGGAGGCAGATTGATTAAGTTGGCTGACAATTGTCAGCACAGTGATGTACAGTAAGGTGCAATTATACGCGATACATGTGTTTCTGTTGTTTGCAGTACACTGCAAGATACCTAAAATTGTGGGGATTTTGCAGGAACATGCAGTCAATAGGCATTAACTATATATTTATACGAATATTTATATTTTATTAAACCGTTGAAACCTTAATGAAACTTTCAAACAAATGTATGTTGCCTCATTTCATAAATGGTCCTTATTATGTTTTCTCGTTAAAATATAAATTTGCACTCTTACAGAAGAAGCTAAATTCAACTCATTTCCTTTTTCCTTTAGGCAAAAAAAGGAGTTTTGTTAGTGGAGGGAGAATTTAATACATTTTGAGAAGATGCCTGTGATAGAGGATAACGATCCATAGTTACTAAGATGTAGTCTTTTACAGAAGCCTGCAAATGCTGAATGGAAACTCTAGCAAACTCTCTGAAACCTGCTTCAAACACGTAGCTCAGCAGATGTACTCTTGCTCTCAGTATGTCTGTTTTATTTTCCCAGTGTCTTTATTTCAATTAGCTGTGTAAGGATTATTCTGTTAGTGTTTCTTGTTACCACAAAACTCATTTAAGAGAAGAAAATCTGTGTTGTAGTCCTGTGGGCTGTGGCAACAACCAATGTTCTTTCTGGAAATTTGGAAATGAGCATTTGTTCGCCGCGTTCAGCGTTCTTTGTCGTATTAGTGAAGGAATAATTCAGTAAAGCACATAAAAGGACTGGAGAAGTCTGATTCCAAGATGATGAATATAAACGGTATGTCAGATTCCTTTAATATTTTAGAGTTTTGGTATTAAATAGGTGATCCCCAATGTGTCTTATTTCTGAGCTCTGGCACTCCCTGCTGTTCTGTAGACATTTCATTTATCCTCACGCACTCTTTTTTCAGTCTGTGAATAGTCCTGCATAGACAGTGGCTGCTGACAGCAAATAGACACTGTAGTCAGGGAACTCGTTTTGCTACCTCAGGGTGTTATTTATCTTACACATAGGTGTCACTGCAATTTGCCACTTTTTCCTTGTGTTTCATCTTCATCTACCTAAAGCCTTATCTGGGGAAATACCCCAGATCACTCCCAGTGCTTACTTACCCGTAAGAGAAAGCTTGCTTCAAAAGTAACATGAAAAGATCAACTCCTTTGAGGCTTTATGTCAAATGATTTCAGAAAATGCTTTCTTAGATAAACTAATTATTGCAAATTAATCTCTCTTCCTAATAATGGATGAGAGATGATGTGTACCCAAGTGCTTGCTTTTACTCATATTGACATAACCATGTGCTGTTTCCTACAGTGCTTTGCTTCATTTATAGTTTTGATGCGGCTGAGTTGGCACCATGCCGCATTTCAAGGCAAGGATGCCTTATTTCCTTCCTTTACTTGCCTTCGTTTTGTCTCCGTAATTGTGAGTGCCATGTTACTCTTGAAGTTGCTGGCAATACAGACAGCAGAGGTCTCAATTTAGAAGCCTTTCAGTAAATCTAGGTTGATGTTTTTAAATAAGAAATCTTTGTAAGATTAGATCAGTTTCAGTCTCTTTTGTCATAATTTTTCTCTTAAGTTCTTGATTAATTTTTAGTCTGTGCTTTTTGATTACTGATACAAAGCTTCTGAGGAAATTGTCTGTTAAGCTACCATGAAGATATCTGTTACCTGTGTACAGCTGTTTCTTTGGGATAGCCTTCAATTATGGATTTACTTAAATTTCTGTATAAAGTCTGAAATTAGGGAGTAGGTGTAATCAACATCTTGAACCATTCTTTGAGACAGCTCACAGGATGTTGAAAACCTGTCACTAAGGACCTAGGAGGGCCTAAGAAGCAATTATTTAATCAAGAAGTTATTTGATGTCCAAGGTTGAGCAGCTTGTCCTCACTGTACCCGAATTATGCAAATTGAATTATTTACATTGAATTAAAGTAAAAAAAGCCATCAATGAGACACATGAAGCGAGGGGATTACTGAAAGCATCCTTTCTCCAAGCAATTACGCTTCAGTAGAATTCAAATTAAAATAGCATTTAAATGTTATGGAATTTTTTGCAATCATAGACACATCAACAAAACACTCCAGTACCTACTTCTGGACAAGAAATCACTGGATCTGTATGTTGAAAGGCATATCATCAAGGTACAATGTTCTGGCCTGAATTAAAGGACCGTTCGAAGCCGCTGGTGACTGGTGGCAATATGCCATAGGGCATGGTCCTCAGAATGGAGGCCCAGCACGTTTACTTAGTCTGCTAAGGAAAAAGCCTTACTGGTGGACTGCCTACAGTAGGATATTTTTAGAAGTAATATTAGGTGAGGAAAAGTAATGCTGTGTTTTTAATGTGAAAATAATTGGCAAAAGTCTCTTTAATTTCAAAAGAATGGGTCATGCTCCAACTTACAGAATGTAGCTGAGTTTCTAATGAGGGGGAATGTAAGGAACTGTTACAGTTCCCTTCAGCACTGGATGAAATAATATAATAAGCTTTCCAGTAATTCAAAATGCGATCCGTATCGTGTTTCTTGCAAGGAGAAGCTCTCAGAATATTTACCAGGTATAATGCTTTTGTTTCAAGCCAGCTGTTTTTTTGGTGCGGTCAGTTGTACAGCTGGCACTGCCCCAGGGTACCTGGGTCTGTGTGGTTCTTCCTCCACGCTCCACAGCAACGTTTTCCAGCACACAGACAGTGCTTATCAGTTGACTCCTGTGATACAGGATCTGGCAGGAGAACTTCAGAAACTGAAAGTCCCACTTGGAGACATCCTGGGACATTTAAGCAGCTGCTTTGTGGTGAAGGTGGTAGGAGTTCAGTCAAGCACCTTGGCTCAGAATGGTTCGTTGTCTCAGAGCTGTGTGCAGTTGCCAGTCTGTTGGTTGCTCAAATCAGCTCATGGCCTCATTTATGCAGAGACTCACTGGGCAGTGCCTGGACCAGCCGGCAAACTGGTGACCCAGTGTGTTCTATGTGTACACAGACAAGTTATAACTATAGCTCAAACCTGAAATTCATCCTTAGAATTCAACTTAAATGTCATCCATCCTGCAACCCATGACAAGATAACAAGAAGGCTGTTGTCTACTTGATAGCCACAGGGTTAGGACTCTGCCTGTTTTTTCAAAGGCTAGAAAAAGGTTGTTCTTGTCTAATATGACTGAAGGAAGTTCAAATAGTGAAGCCATCTCACTCATTTCCTGTAGCTTTCCTGAAAACTATGTTCATATCTTTCCTTGCCTGAGGAGATCAACCTATATTCCTCAAGGGGAATGACCAAAAGACAGGCTATAAATTATTCTAGGATAGGAGCACATTTTGTCAGTCTTGACAATTCATATAACAAACTTCGGACTGTTCATTACTTAGAAATCAATGTCAAAGTTAGTGGGTCGGAGTGAGAAAGACAGCAAGTATGTGAGAATGTGGAAAATCAGAAGAGAAGGAATAAAGCAGCTTCCAATTCCAGGCTGCTTGATGAAGGGCATATGAAACATTTATCACCCAGTGTGCAGACACAGTCCTTGGGGGAGACAGAACCAGAGCTCCCCTTGCTGTGCTGTATGTACAAGGCATGTGCCAGGCTACCAAGCACTCCAAAAACACAGCAGCTGGAAATGGAGAAATACTTGTTTAATGAGGGGCAACTCTAAAATACAGCCCATGAGCAGTTTATTTCTTGAGGTGACAGATTAAGGAGGAGCCATGTGGAGACTTTTAAAACTGCTTTTTTAAACTTGGAAGACTTTATTCTGTGTATGTCCTCTACTGGATCTTTAACTGAAAATAGAGTCCAGCAAGAAATCGTTTTACTTATTTCCTTTCAGTGTTCCTTAATTGCAAATGAAATGAGTTTCATTTCATGATGTGTCATTGACTGGGGAACAGTCACCAGATTGTGAAGGAAGACCAACCAACACTGAAAAAAAATGCTCCACTAAAGTCTTCATACACAGATTTAATTTATATTTTGCTATTAAACGTAGCGCTTTCACTCTCACCTTTCCATTTCTACCAGCTCCATATAGCTTCTGTAATGCTAATAGAATAGAAAAGACCTAAAAGCCCTAAACTGAATAACTATCTAGAAGAGAAGTAACTACCTTTTTTTCATGGCTTTACATCCTCCTACCCCTTCTGCCATATCCAGGTTCTGGCGTGCACACAGATTTCACTGCTGCTTCTTTTCTGAGCCCTGATTGTTTGTCTGGGTTGCGCTTGCGTGGCTTTAAGAGAGCTAGTATGTCTTTCATACATTCCATTCAAAATTCAGCTTGCCATCACTTCTTTGATCTCAGACTCTGGAGGACATCAGTACAAGCTTTTTCAGGAGTTCCAGTCAGAGTTTTTTTGACCTGGAGAAATTGCTACTCTTGACTAGTGTTTTGTCTTTTTAATTTTGTATTTTATGACAGAATAAAGCCCAGTAGTCAAGGTCAGCATGGCTTTCACTGAGCTTAACGAGAAGATGTTCCTGGCCTGTGAGTAGGGCAAGTGTTATTTTCTTTAACTGGGCTGCTGTGAATACAGACAGAAGGTGATGGTCTAACTCAGGGAAAACAGCTTTCCTTCTTACAGCTTTTAAGCATTCATTTGTAATCTGACAGTTTCTAAGTTCTCGTTTTCCACTTGAGTTGTTAGTCTGCATTTAAAAAACACATTTGTGAAGAACAGTACGAGTACCATCTTCATTTGGCTTTTGGAAGCTCATACATGTTCACATTTCTTGCTGAGAATTGTCTTTACAGCTTGACTATGTGGCACATCTAAGTGCATGATGGCCAGAAAAGTGGTCACAGAGCTTTAGTTCAGGAAACTGCTCTTCATCTTTTCAACAAAGTACGCAGTGAAGAATGATAAATATATTAAATATCATTTTTTAAAAAAACTCAACAATAAAATACTAAGAAACAAATGATGCTTGAACCTAAGCCCAAAATAACCAGGAATACAAAAGCTTGTGCTTTGGTAAGGTTTAATGTATCCACTGTTCCTTTCAGAAATAGGCAGTTTCTCCCTCATCCCCTGCCAGGAGACTCCTCCTCTTGGGATTTCAAAAGAATTGATTTATATGGGAATGAATTCTATGCAAAATCAAGATAACTTTTCAGCATTTCCTCATTTTCCCAGAAGCATAATCATAAGCTGAGAACCACAGACCTGAAAAAGTGCTGTTGTAGTTCCCAGCTATCATGAAAAGTGGTCTCAGCAGAAAACTAAAAACCAGTATGTAATTTTATTGGTGAATGCAACACTATTAGTAGCCTATGTCTTCAAACTATATTTTAAAATTGAGAAGTAAAATCCTCAGTATTAAACACCCTAATTAAACTTTACAGGATTAAAAAAGCCCCAACAAAACAAAACAGAAAGAAAAACAAGAAATGAAGAAATGTATCCAATTTTTTTTTTCATAGAAAAGTGCAAGCATTCCTTTTAATATCCTGGATTTGTATAATTCATGTAATATAAAAAAAGCCTCTGGTACAAGGTTTCAGTACGTGAGAGTGAAAGGTGTTCTTTTCTTGCTGTTTTAGCTCTCAAGTAACAAGGCAGGGCAGTTGCTTAAGCCAGAAACAATTTTTTTGATAGAACCTTAGCGCTTTATTTATCCACATTTAGCTGATTCTAAACTGGGAAAAATCTGGCATGTGCATTTAAACTCCAAGCAATATTACAGCACTAAGCAGGACTAGGAAAAACACCTTGAGATATTTGTATTGCCGTTATTGGGAATACCTATGGAACTCTAGCTTCCAGAGTTTTCTACTGAACAGTACTACAAAATTGAGATTAAAATAATGGTTTTTGCTCTGAAACCTATTACAAAGGAAGACTGTGAGTATAATAAATTTTTCACTTTCAAGAATAAGCAATGCATGACATGACACTTATTTTCTTTCTGGGAAAGAACGTAATAGTTTGTGTTATGTGGCAGCAGTTGTTAATACTTGTTTTAATTATGCATCAACTTTGATTTAGTAATACACTTCAAGGTAATGTTTCATATACATATTGTGTAGGAAATGATACAGTTCAAGTCTGATAGAAAAAAAAAAGAAAAAAAAAAAAGAAAATTAGCTATCTGGAACATTTTCTGTAAGTTAATTTATGTAAACCTGTAGTAATCAGGAACTTCATGATATAAGACCAAGAAAATACAGGGTAAAGAACCTCATTTACAAATGGGTAAATAACCCATTTATACTATCTTACTGTATTTTCTAGCCAAATAGGAAGTTCAAATATACCTCTGTCTAGAAACAGATAATATTACTATACTACTGATAGCTTTTGAGCTACACACATGTTTTGAAAACATGACTTTTTTTCATAGATACAACTATAGTTGCTTTAACCCCTGTTTTTCACTTAAGATAGAGGCATAAAAAAAGTCTCATGTCTTCACTGTCAGAACAAAATCAAGGCTGCTCTAACATTCTAAATGAAGGAACTTTGTTTTGGGAAAAATGTCCATGAAATATAGGTTTTCAGTTTTGAGAACTATGGAAAAACATAGCTGAAGGTAGAATGAAAAACAAAACAACCAAAAAAGACTGTACTTATACAGCCATACAAAACAATGAATAGCCAGGAATAGTTTATACAGTATCCAGTGTTGGGCAAGGAATGTACCTCCCACTTTCTGTTTCTTCCTAAATGAAGAGAAAAAGAGGTGATGCGCAGTAGAGAGATAGCTGATAAATATTTCCTGGGCTGGCAGGGGGCCAGGGCATTGCTTCTGTACTGCACAGACTGGAATCCCAGTGTGAGCTCCAGTCAAAGTGACTGAGACCTGTGGGTGAGTCCACATGGGAGCAGGACACCTCGAGCCGTCGGTGGCCATAGATAGCCTATGTACCTGATGTATAGCAGATGTACCATAGCAGGTACTTCTGGAAGTGGCTGTGGTCACATCAGTGCCACAGCAGGTAGACCTCTGAAGGGACCTTCCAAGCGATGGCTTTTCTCTTCCCAAGTCATCATTACGCTTGATGGAGCTTTGCTGGAGATAGCTGAACACCTGTCTGTGATGGGAAGAGGGGAATTAATTCCTTGTTTTGATTTGATTTTCTGCGTGGCATCTGCTTTACCTATTAAACTCTCTTTTATCTTACCCCATAAGTTTCCTCACTTTTCCCCTTCAGATTCTCATCTGATTAATTTCTCCCGACTTTCACTGTGGGCTGCAGGAACAAATGAAAGCTTGAGGACTTTTTAGCATCTCTTTTTATGTCTTTGCATATATATTTATATATTAAAAGGTTACAAATAGATATAAAAATATTTTTATTTATACATGTGCAAATTTATATCTCTATTTTACATCAAAGGATATCTTTAGAAAAGTGCATGAATACAAATCACTTTATAATTGATGATGAAATTCAGGATTAAAGTTTGAATGTGAATAGAAAGAAAATCAAAGGAAAAGAAAATGCACCCTTGGAATCAGCAATTTACAAGTTTGCTGAACAAATCTAGATGGACTAGATGACCTTTAAAGGTCCCTTCCAACCAAAAAAAATCATGATTCTATGAAATTCTGGCCTATCTGGGCCGGTGTGAGTTGAAGACAGTGTTGGGACTGTGGCCACAGAGGGTGGAGGGGACCTGGGTCACTTTGAACATGTTTGTGGTCCAGTGGGACAAACGGAAATGGAAATCCATCTGTCAGTGCTTCTGAGAATGTCAGGGGAGTGTTTGAGAACCTTTTTGTATGCTCAGCTATTTCAGCTTGACCCAGCCAAGCCGGTAAATGTGTACTTGAACCCAGGTACGTGGGCAGGGGTTTTTAGTGAGTGTTCTCATGGCTCAGAGTTTCGGGAGATCTGTCAAAGCTGGCACCCTTCATGGTATTGTATCAGGAATTGATCATTGTGGGATCACTGCAGAACTGTTCCCTTTGTAAACACAGCCTGCGTGTACTGTGCATCTTTACTGTGCATGCTGCATCTTGGTTACCTGAAAAATAGGCATAACTGCACTCCACCTTACCTCCTTTTGCTTATACCGGAGTCCATTTGCAATTTCAACTCAGCACAGAGTTTCATCCCTCTGACACGATGCAGTGGTGTATTTTTTTGACACGGTGGGTTCCCATCTGAGTGAGGGCCTTCCAGCTTCTGCACTGATAAATATAACCTGCTTTCGCACTAAAGGCGTTACCAGACTCAGTAGTTTATGATATTATTAACTGATACTGTCGATGTGCTTTCCAAATGGACTAGTTTAACTTCATCCAAACACTTACCTGGAAAGCTGCTTTTTAAAAATGATTAATAACCCACAGTGACAGCAATTCCCAGAAAAATCTGTGAAGACCTTTCACTTCTTTTCACATAAAAATACATGAGATACTAATTTAACAGTTAGGTAAGACGTATCTCCGTAGTGTCATAAGTCGATTAAATGTCTAGTTAATTAACCTCTTCCTTTTCATTTAGAGTTCGTCCAAACTTTCTGACAATTCTTCAGAAATAAGTGAATAAAATACTAATTCGTAATCATCTGGTTTAGCAGAAATCACACTTGTCTGATTGCTATGATGGGAAAATGGGAAAATTGCTATCTAGTTGCCTTTATTTTTTCCTTGCACGAATTTGGCCTTCATATAAAGCAGAAGATTTTGATAGTGAGTCTTCCGAGAAATTCTGCTTCAAGTCTAAATCCCTGTGAATAGTAATGGTGGCCGTTAGGAACAGAAGATCCTGAGCATTCTTTAGCAAAAGGGAGCTAGAAAGAGCAATATGCACATTCATTTCAGGGCGACTTAAAATCCACCTCATACTTACACCTCGCTAGTCACAATGCTCGATATTTAGATCCTCGTATATTTACTCCTAGTTGTGTAATGACACTCACTCTCCTTGTTTGGTGGCCAAGCACAGGCCATGGACTGGGATAGCATCTCTCAAGCTGTGTTTGAGCCCTCCAGTGGCCACTGCGGGCTTTGTCTGTAAACCGCTAACGAGAGCACCAGTGTTGATTAAACTAGACCCTGCGTCTCTGTGTGTTGGTAGCAATATGTTCAGGCGAACCTAATCTGGCAAAATGTTTTGTTATTTCACCTGAAAGAGCAAGGGAATCATCTTCCATGGTGTCAAAGCTCGCTCTCCCAGGGCACCACGGGCAACACCACTGCTGCATATCCAATTCTCTTTCTCCCAACACCCACAGTACGCATTTTCTCTGGGTGCTGGGGCTGAAAACATTGTTCCCCATCACGGCACCAAGCACCTCTGCCCCTTTCTGCCCTCAACCAGTCCCCGAGGGCCGGGGAGGGGACGGGCAGCAGCTCTGGGCTGCACTCCCTGTGCCGTCACTGCCAGCAGTACAGCTGCTACACGAGGTGCCTGTGCAGTTATTTACACGCAGTCCTGGTGTGACTTCTATTCCCAAGAGGTCTTCTCCCCTTCCAATCACAGAAGGCTTCAAAGCCTCTTTCAATCAGGAGATTTCTGCCTGTTTTTACGGGAAGCGATGCAGGTAAGTGCCGTTCCTGTAGCTTCACGGTGCCGCTTTGTTAGTGTCTTCCCTGGTCTCGGAAAAAGCACTTTTCTACATCCCTAACAACAGCCTGCTCGGCCCCAGAATAACTGCCGAAGGGTAGCGACCTGCCTGCCCGTGGGTCCCCCAGAGGCCTGGGCACTTACAATCTGCTGCTGCTTTATAGCTCCTTCCTCCGAGCTTGCGGGACAGAGAGGCACTTTTTCTGCAGCTGGGGCAGGGCCGTAACAGCACTGCCAAAACTGCCTGGCTTTTTAATAACCCAGGGCTCTGCAATTTATTCCATCCTAATATCTTAAAACAGACTCTCTTTTACTTGGTGGTTTCGTTTTGCTTTGGGGTTTTTTTCCCCCCTCTTCTTTTTTTTTTTTTTTTCTTCTTGTTGCCTGTATATTCAGCAATTCAGGAGGCACTGATGTATTTCAGAAGTTACAATAGACTGTATATACATTTAATAATCTTTCACTTGTGGTTGATTTCCCATAACTGTTTTTTTAAATGACTAACAAAAATCCATGGAAGTAAGAATACATTTTTTTTTTCCCTGATCATCTCACCCCTTTGTCTGCACTGGAAGAGTAAAATGAAAGGTTTTTCTGTCTGCAGATCTCCCTAGCCCCCAAATCTCAGGAATTAGTAATGTAAAGGTGTAACTAGGAGGGTGGGAATCTTCACTAGCCATGCATAGTGGCCAGAGCAAATTTTTCCTTTTCCTTTTTTTTTTTTTAAATTTACTTTAACTTCAGTGAAGCATTTGAATCATGGCAGGAAACACAGAATTAATCAATTGCTATTACTTCAGTTATATCCACCTTAATGAGGCTGCCCTCTCTATCTTCCTTCATTGTCTCCTCCCACTCACTTTGATTGTTGCATGTTTGGGGTCCTGGCCTGGTGGCTCAGCTTCCATGTGTAGCAGTTCTATCAGAAGCTCAACCATTCTGGTGCCTGTTGGATGCCCAGGGATGTGTTTCCCACAGAGGTGCTTGTGTTTTCACTGTTAATAACTTCCTATATCAGACTGTCAGCATATGCCATCAAGAGGCTTGATGAACACATAACCAAGCCAATCTCCTTGATGTTCTCCATATCCAAGGCCAATTAGCAGTTGTCACTAGGTTTTCTATCACCTTCTGGTTTGTAAATGTGCTACAAATCTAATGATTATGGAAACTGTTAAATCAGCAACTAAATCTGTTACTTCTCTGGAAGCAATTACTGGACTAATCAGGCCAGTCTGAGCTGGACAGATGCAGCCAAGGTCTCGCGGTTCTGCATGATACTTTTGGGTAGGATTTAGTCCATGGTGTACATTCATCCAAATAGATTTACTGATCCTCAAGTTGGCATTTCTGCTTCTCTAAAAAGCATTAAGCAAATTTTATTTATCCTTTTATCTAATTAATGTTGGAGGAGGAAGACATATGTCCAAAGGCAACACCTTAAAATGACAGAAGGTCTTCGCTGAGGTAATCTCTGAAGAACTGAGATACCACCTGAGATGTTGTGTATCATGATGAGTAAATCCATAATTCTCGTAACTGTAGGTTGAAAAAATGTGCAAGGCAAAGTACAGATACAGAAGGAAAACCTCCATGCTAAGGGATAATTTCCCCCATACATTTACTTTTGTTGTGATTTGAAGACCAACTGACAGGCTGGAGGATCACAGGTGAGCACCCAACACACTTCCACAGCTAGTTACAGGAACTGAAGGAACCAGAATAAAACTTAGGAAGGTTTGGAGCTCTTTTTATATCATTTCAGGTTGGGTTTCAGAACCACAAACATTGGACACTCTAGATTTTATTTATAAAGGAAAGGTGTCTTTACATCATCATCTAACAGTATTTGGTGACTTAAGAATAAAACATCAAATTTGAAAACTGGTGACAAAAGTAATGAGACTTGGCAACGTTTCAGTCAATAAAGGCAGCAGAGCTGGAGCATTATACTATCCAAAGTCTAATATTATTCAATAACTGTAGTATTATGCCACATTATCCAATTATCTGTATTCATGCAACATGAGTTTCCCAATGAAACAGGTATTACAACTAAACCCATCCGCTGCTGTGCTCCAGAATATACCTGCAGAGTTTCAGTGAACAGAGCTTGCAGATCCCTCTCCTGATGTTATCCACCGAAACACAGGGATCTGAACAAGCACTAGATATTATTTGTCTAAGGATGTTTTGTGGAAATTCATCTTTCTTTTTAGAGTACGGTGGAGTTGTTCTTCACTGATGGGCTTCTGTGCAGTAATTCTCAAACACTGCTGCGTGTAACCATGTAAATGTTATGGAATAGTTGAACACAAGGTGTAAACATTTCAAATAGTCATGTGAGTAATGTAACTACTGAGATGTGCATAGGTGCACATAAGAGGCATCCAGAGTACAAGCAGTTACAAGATAAAGAACAAGACAAGAAAATAAGGGTTGCAGATATGCAGGACCTCCTACCCAATACACAAGAAGATGAACTGCAGAGAGCAAATAAAAAATGCATAGTATCAGGAGTGGTTGAGATCCCCTTTTGGGGAGGGATGAAACCATGTAAAAGTGTCAGGGATCAAGGAAGGAGAAGCAGCTGAACAGCCTGTTGCAATTGTGATTCCCTCACCAAAGAGCTCTCAAGACTGCTCATCTTGACCTCAGCCACAGAGACCAACGAGGCTGTTACTCATGTGTGCTGTCTGCGCAGCATTAGCTCCGTGGCATTTAGGTTACAAGTGTTAAAGAGTAACAGTTTTCTATATGTAGAGATGTTGATTAATAACTTTAATTACTGTTGATTAAGTGTAAGAACTGAAGTGTGTTGTTATTAAATTAATTTTAAACTGTTTAGCTAAAACATTTAAGGCTGGCCTGAGCTTGTGGTTTTCTCATCACACCATAGTGCTCCAGCTCGTTAGCTGGTATGGCTATGCAGGTCTGTGTATGTGTAGATGCATATCCTGTCCAGCTGCACACACGGAGCAGCTACAGCACGCAAACGTTGTCACTGGCACTATGCAGCCTGCTCTAGTGGGAGCTGTCCCTGCCCATGGCAGGGGGTTGGAGCTAGGTGATCTTTAAGGTCCCTTCCAGAGCAAACCTTTCTATGATTCTGTGATTACCCATGTGAATTACCAACCAGCCAGGCTGTAATGTCCCGTCTTGAATGAAAGAGTATTGTTGGAGATGATGTACAAAGCCGTGGTAAAGCTGCTGATCTCCCTTCATCCTCAGACCTAATCATTTCATCCAGTGGGGCAATCAGGTTGATCAGGCATGATTTATCTGTGGTAAATCCATGATGACTGTTTCCAGACACCCTCTTCACCATCTTATATCCAGAAACAGTCCCATGAGGATTCTTTTCCTTCCCAGGAAAAAAAGTGAGGCTGACCATCTCATAGTTCCTTGAATTATCCTTTTGCCCAGTTTTAAAGGTGGGTGTTCCTCTCTTCAGTGATTGGAAGATTGTGTGACTTGGGCACACCACTTAAGGCACAAAGGACTTCCACAGTCTGGAGTAGCAGTGTTTACCCACGGGTGAGGATGCTACAGGCATAAAGCCAGTGAAACTCAGAAACCAGACTTCCCTACCTACCGCCACTCACAGTTGCTATCCCTGCATGTGGAGTAAAGTTCTGTCTACTTTACCCATCTGGGCAGGCTGATCTTCTTTCACTGTCACATTGCCACAAAAATGTGCATTCATAAGAAAACACAAGCTTTCCTTGTGCATTTCAAATGGAAATTTCAAATTTCCTGGTAGACTCAGCACAGGAAAGACATGAACCTGTTGGAGCTGGTCCAGAGGAGGCCACAGAAGTGATCCAAGGGCTGGAACCTCTCTGCTGTGAAGACAGGCTGGGAGAGTTGGGCTTGTTCAGCCTGGAGAAGAGAAGGCTCTGGGGAGACCTTCTGGGGGCCTTTCAGTGCTTCAAAGGGTTTGTCAGAAAGATGGGGACACACTTTTTGTCAGGATGTGTTGGGACAGGACACGGGGTGATGGTTTTAAACTAAAAGAGGGAGGTTTAGACTGGAGAGAAGGAGAAATTGTTGATGCTGAGGGTGGTGAGAGCCTGTGCCAGGCTGCCCAGAGAGGTGGATGCTGCCCCATCCCTGGCACCATTCCCGGGGCTCTGAGCACCCTGCTCTAGCTGCAGATGGCCCTGCTCCCTGCAGGGGGGTTGGACCAGATGACATTTGAAGGTGCCTTCCAACCCAAACCAGTCTATGATGCCATGATTTCTTTATTGCCCACCTCAGAGCTGTACAAGTGTTGTAAGTTACTGCTTGCTTCAAAGTCACTTAGATAACACAAAATATTTCCCCGCCTCGAAGGTATAGGTGGGACAAGCTGCTAGATCATAGGAATTTGTGACTGGATCAAGTAGCAAAGATTTGTGGTCTACTGCCCAACCGAAGATCAGAATGACTTGCTGCACTGGTCTCGAACTGGGAACCAGGTTTTCTCCCTGAGGTTGTTAAATAACAAATCAGACTTAACTAATTAGAAAACTCTGCCATCTAGTGACCGGTCTTGGTATCTGAAGGGTTTGCACACTCCTTCCGATGAAGTTTGAGGACATCCTTGTAGGCTGTAGGGAGCAGCTCAATCTGATGAGGTAAAAGGAAGCTTTCCTCTCAGTAGGCAGCATTACTTTTCCTAGCTGGAAATGATTTGATGTCTATCCAGTATTTATCTGCTAAGATTGCTGTCAGAAATTTAAATTCACATTATTTTCTTTTTTTTTTCCCTCTTAATAATAAGTTTCTGGAAAATAACCAACATCTTTCTGCTGCACCTTTATCTTTAACCTGTCTTGCTATTTGTTTCAAAATGCCATTTTTCTAGGACAGCTCCTGACAGACAGGTACCAATATGATACTAACGATATAACTGCATGGCTAGAACATGTTATTCTTTCCCTTGTGGTATGTTCAAATAAGAGATTAGATGACAGGCAGTTTTCAATGATCACCCACTCTCCATTTACAGCACTTTTCCCTGTGATGTTTTCTCTGGCATAGCAAGCGATGTTGTTTGAAAGCCAAACATTTCTTTAAAATATTCTTTCCCTCTTTGATGTTAATATTTCTCCCCCCCAGTCTTGGGCTTAAAAATCAGTCATGCTAGTACCAGATTCACCTCTTCAACAACAGGTTGGGATATGAAGCAGTTCCCTACTTGGAGATATTTCTTGTTTTGCTGTTGTAGATCCTAAGAAAAAGGGGCTTTGATCAATGTTTGCTGTTGCATCACTTGCAAAAAAAAAAAAAATCTTACTGATGTTTTTTGACAAATAAATAGAGCTTGGCCCTTGGAAAGTATGTAGGAATAACATCTCTTCTAAACTGTCCTCATCTGATTTTTCCCAGATGATATGGTGGTGGGTGGTTATTCCACTCTTTGTTCCTAAAACGGTGAGTGGGGATGCTCAGCACAGCTTGATATGGTGCTTCTAGGTCTGTGTAGTGAGCAAACTGTTTTACACACTCCTCACGTTGCAGCAGAATTGCTCTGGCTATTTGGTTGTTTCATCTGCAACACATTTTCTTCCTCCAACTTCTTTGCCATCTATCCTACTCTAATACTGGGGTTAGATGAGTGACTGTCATTAAGGTGTCTGATTCATATTCTTAAGATGAGGAAGAACGTGCAAGGTATATTTTCCATACGTATACAAGTTACACTATTCAGCCAACAAAATTGGGCTGCTTCTTTCTCTGATGCTTATACATTTTATACTTCAAATAACTTGGCTTATCTCTAAAACAAGCCTGATTTAGGATGGTGAAAAGATATACAATAAGCTTTTTCATTTAAGTGGTATAAAGAAGCAATTGAATATCATTGAGTAACTATTACTTTCAGGTGGTACATCCTCCTTTGTACTAAGCTTTACACCCAGCCTCTCAAAATGTAACAGTGCTATCAGTCTGTATTAAATAGGTCTGTGGATGCTGTGAGGAATGGCACCTTTTAGAAAGCTTCGTTTTGGAAAGGAAGAGCCCCACAATATCTTGTACAAGCCTCAAATTGAATAGGGATGCTGAAACTGTGGAAAGTTTGCAATCACTATGCCAGATGAAGCTCAAGAGAGTTCAGCAGTGTAGGTGTTCAGTTTTATGGTAAGACAGACCAGAGCTGTTCATGTTTGGAGGGGGGAAAAACAAAACAAAACATAGAATGGTTTAGGTTGAAAAGGACATTAAGGATCATCTCGTTCCAACTCCCCTGCCATGGACAGGGACACCTCCCACTAGAGCAGGTTGTGCAAGGCCCCATCTAACATGGTCATGAACACATCCAGAGATGGAACATCCACAGCTTTTGCGGGCAGCCTGTGCCAGTGTCTTACCACCACATGACCCCTGTATTATTTTAACATTGTTATCCCCAATTTTTGTGAGATGGATATCCAAGAAAAATACCCACAGCGCTGATCATGACCCACTGAGCTCTATTGTTTAGCCAGGTCTCAACCCATCTTACCGTCCCCTCTTCTAACCCACACTTCCTGAGCTTACCCATGAGGCTATGATCCAAAATGATGCTTGAGATCTGTCAAAATATTAAAGCATCCTTGAAAGGAGCCAGAATCATATTTGTATTTAGGCAGTTAAACTAAAAAAGAAAATATAAGAATAAAAAAAAAAGAATACTGAAATGAGGCAAGCATTTTAACCCGTCTTTTGCAGAAAGGAAAGTCAAAAGAATGTAGACAGAATCAGAAATAGATGCTAATTTCTGGGTAACTGTGCATATATTGTTATTGATTTTGTGATTTATTCAGATCATATATTTGATTTTTGAAGAGCTGACCCTGCTCCTTGAAAGCTTTCATTGTGACTACTTAAAACATGGAACAGTTTGCAAACGGCAGTGGTGCAGCACAAGGTAGTCTAATGGTACTATTCCAATTGTTATTTCCGAAAATTAATCCTAAGAAGGAATAAAAAATATCTCTTCTCTGGGTCCCAGAGGTGATGAAATTGAAACTTTCATGGGTAAAATAACAAGAGGCAATGACAACGTGCTGTAGCTGCTGAGCATTGCAATACGACTTTCTGGTCCACTCAGGAGCTGTTTATCAGTTGTAGTGCTAATGTTTCCACAGCATAAAATGCAGCACCTGAGCAAAAAAAAGCCCTGCTAATGAATGCTGGAGTGGAGACCTAATACCCAGCACTCAGCACTAAACCAGCATCGATAGTGTGATTTGTGTCAGACTCTCTAATGCTGAACAGTCCGCTGTCGACACATAATTTGCAACTGGACTGTCAGGCTACTCACATTTTACTTGTTTAGAAGAAGAGTTACCATTTAACATGCTTGTGTGGTTGTAATAATTCACATAATAAACCAAATAGTATTTATGTGATATTTTAAGGTTTTTCCTCTGATACTGGTAAGTTTTTTGATGACAGGTACCAGCTAACTCCTGAAACAGCCTTCACAGCATACACGTGTGTATGTGATTTCTGCTGTGTCCTGTCTCACAAACCAGATCCTCTCCCCCACCCCCAAGTAGTAGATTACAAACACGTGGTGGATTACAGTAGTTGAACTCATTGGTGTACAGAGCTATTTGCTTGGTTTGTTTGTCTTGTCTTGGTAACAGTCTTTCTGAATTTTTCTTAGCCCTTATAAACCCCAGTTGTGGAAAATGAAGTGTTGAAAATAGCTCTGTATAATCATGCTTAAATGATCATGGCTATTTTTCAAATCAACAGAGAAATGTTTAGTAAGTGCAGGTCACCTGTTCAGTGCAATGTAATTTTTTCCGAAACAATTCTAATTAGTAAGCTGTCGTCTCTTCTCAAATTCAGAATATTCCTTAGCTAGACTGTGAGGGAAAAAGTGTCCTTTTAATACTGGAAATGAACGGAGACCTATATGCTTAATAGCATAATTATCCAGCCTTCTATCAACAGACCATTACACAGATGAAATCAGAGGTGTTGCAAATACCAGTTTATTCTTGCAGCACTAATCAGAGAAGATTGTATTAGAAGAGAGAAATTCCTTCCACCTTAATGGAAAAATACAAATAGAAACCTTAAAAAAAAAAAAAAAAAAAATTAAAAATACACATGCAGACATTCATTCAAGTAGTTTACCCAGTTCCATTGTGCTGTCAATATCCATTGCCTGGAACAGGCCTTTTTCTGTAAGTTTTCTTTTGTAATCATGCACTGGGATCTACCATTTCCACTGAGAAATCATTTCATCAACTCTTTGTGTATTTGCTTCTGCATTCAGCACATTCCTAAATGTCCAGGGTTTATGACTCCTGTACTGTCATTGGCAGTAAGCAGCCATGGGATTTTTACTGATTTTCCAAGGCCTCTGGACTGAAGCTTGTCAGGCTTGCTTTGTCTGAAGTTGTCTTAATTTTCATGGACCTTGGGTTCAATGTGATGAGCTGACAGCAATGATTCTAATGACTATGTAGCTCTACTTTTCTTGTTTTGCTGATGTTTCTTTAGTAGAACCACAATTTCCAATATAGATAGTACTGAAAAGTAGTTACTCTATGTTGGACAGAATATTTATGACTAACATAATGCTGTAGTGCAGAAGAATATCAACACAGTATAACAGAGGGAGCACTGAAAGTGGAAACACAGGATGGTATGGAGAGGAGCAGAGGGACGGGGTGATAAAAAATGGGACACGGGCTGTCACTGGACACCTCAGGTCTATCAGATCAACCAAAGATCAGGCAAAGAAATGCTGACCTGGGAGTTTTAAGGGTAACAAAGTGGGCAAAGTACACCCACTCAACATACCTAAGGCACTTTGCATGTCATAGACTTGGTTATAATGTGGAGCTGCAGTTGAATGAGGAAAGATCAAGGCACAGAACATGACAGAAAATGCTTAAAAATGACACCTAGTGACTCTTAGAGATGAGGAATATCATACTGCTCCTGGTGAAGGACCTGGGGATGCTGACAATGTACCACGCTTGTCCCTCTGCCAGCCTGAAGTCAGCAGCCCTAGGGCACAGAGGTTCAGGGGAAGAGTGACTATAGATGGCATCAGGGGAAAAAGGGGAGCTAGTAGGCAGTGTGTGTTCAACAATTTAAACTGTACTATTATTGTTTGTGATTCTTTGGCATTACTAATTCTCTCCCTTCCCTCCCTTCCCTCCCTCTCTTCCTCCCTCCCTTTCTTTCTTTCTCTTTCTTTTCTTTCCTTCTTTCCTTCCTTCCTTCCTTCCTTCCTTCCTTCCTTCCTTCCTTCCTTCCTTCCTTCCTTCCTTCCTTCCTTCCTTCCTTCCTTCCTTCCTTCCTTCTCCCGGTCTCCCTTTCCTTCTCTCCTTCTTTTTAGCTGCTGGGTGTTTTTTGAAGCTGATTCTGTGAAATGAGATCTCGGATACTGGCAGTGTTGTTAAATTTAGTGTCTCTGAAATATTGTATATCAATATATTGGCTTGAAGGAGAAGAATAAAAGGGGAAGGAAGGATGAAAAGGAAATTTCTTTTCTTAGAAATAAACTTTATAAAACATTTTGCAATGAGAAAATTAGGAAGGCTCTAAAATGTCCTTATAAATCTTGTTTGGTCTTCACTTTATTTGCTTGAATTTTCTACTTGGTATGTGACAAAGTCTCTGCTTACAGTGCAAATCCCACTGCTGTGTTTCTTTGTTTCAAACACAATTTAATATGGAAAATAACAACAGCAGATAATTCATTTTGGGGAAGTGACAGCAGAAATATTTATGACCCACAAAGCTACAAATGTTTTAGATGAGATCATTTTACTTGGGAAATTTAGAACATTTTACCTAAACTGTAGTAATACTAAACAATCATCATTATTGTAATTATGCATACACACAGAAAATCTGGCTTCTTCACCTGCAGCAAGTAGTATTTTCATTAATTATGTTGCATTCAGGCTACATAGTCAATCAAGGAAAGTTTGTGAAAATTGCTCGGGTTGGATTATGAAACCATGGAAAAATCTCTTTGTAATGAAGAGCCCACCTTTATCGTAAATTTGACTCAATGGCAATCCAATATGCCAAGAAAGGGACTAATAGATTTAAAGATCTAATTTCTGTGTGTTTCTAAAGCAAAGTGTCCCAAAATAAATTGGAAATGTTGTGTATAATTATATGAGGCTATCACTTAAAAGAACATATGCAATTTACATCAACCCAATCCTTATGTGAGTTTTAGAGTGGTCTCTGGGGTATAATAATCTAATGGCAAGGCGGAAAAACCATGGATTCTGGCCTGCTTCTTCCTTTACTCTCATGACCCCTGATTTGGATATGCATTTAGTATTCAGTAAATATTCAGACAGAAGATTGACTGGGATGAAGGAAATATTATGTTAATGAGTGCTTAGAGGGTTTTGAATTGGCAATCCACAGCAGGAGTTCTCAAGACACTTTCTAGCACCGCTACCTCCATAATATCTTTACATTACAGGCTATTAAAAGACCAGTCTGCTAAAAATAATATAATTCAAGCATCTGATTGCAGCAATATGTGCAAAATATACACTTACTGATGTTCAGGGAAATGGTGATGGTGATCTATCTGTTAAGCAGGGGCTCAAGGGACTCTTTAAACTGCCAGATGTAGCACAAGATTATACTTAGGAGAGAAGAAAAGTGCAGAGTACATTTGGGAATAAGTTCAGGGGAAAAGGGAGACTACCCTGTAATGCAAAGGCGATGATGTGTAGGTATAAACTGCAACGTACAACTGGTTGAGCATAAGCTTCAAGCGCAAGACTTTAGGTCATTTTGGTCCTGGAAGACTATGTAGGATAATAGCGAGAGTAGGACTGAGATGATCCTCCTAGGTGCAGTGATGGGTACATAAACTGTGTTCCTAGTTCTGGTGTTTACAAAAATATAGTTGAAAAATGGTCCAGAAAGAGTGTTTCTGGAAAATACGCCACAGTGAAAACACCTAGGAAATTCTAACATATTCAAGTTAAAACAAATAGGTGACTTGATTAATAATGAGAAGTATCTAGGGGATTAAGACAGGCGAAGTTAACTAGAAAAAGCTGTGAGGTACAGCGGACTCTCCCGTTTTTTAATTTCTTAATATCATTGACTGGGTAGAAAAGGCCAGAGAAAAGATGATGTGTTTTGGAAAGAGGCCACAGCTCAGAGGATGCATCGCATGGTGGAATCAGGCTGCGACATGTGCTTCAAGAAGCAGATCTCAAACATTATTTTAGTGCCTAAAGATGGTATCTTCTAGGTATGCCAACCTATTTAGACAGAACCTCATGTAACATCTTGAACATAAGTTACTTTTTGCGTTTCCTGGCTTAGTAACTATGGTCTTCTGGCCTTCTAGACAAACCTGCAAAGCCACTGGTAGAACACATGTGCAGAGAGGACATAGATGGCTTTACTACTTCTACAGAGTGGCATTTTCATGCAAATTAGATTTGATAAATCATTCTATATATTTTAAAAAACCTGAAATATATTTTGATTATATAAACGAAGATCATAATGGATGTTTTGTTAGGCTTTGGGTTGCTTAATTAATACTTTTAAAGGCAGTTTGATTCAGTATCAGACAAAGTTAAATTAAAAAATGGAGAGACCCCAAGTAAACCAGCTTTAATATTTTAGTGTCTACTGCCTTGAGGCACATTTGATTAGCAGTCACTTCATGCTGTGCTTGGAAGATCAGCTCATACACAGCAGCTGAGCAGTCCTCTAACCCAGAATACAGATTTATTTCTTTTTTTTCTCCCTAAGAGTTTTTCAGTAGTCTTAGGGTGTTTAATAAGAAGTACCCATGTGTGCAAAGAAAGTTTGAAAGAATAAATTCAATATTCCTGGTTTTTAACTGAATAACTTTACTGGACCAAATTTTGATAGAAATTGTCAGCCTTTTGAAAAAATATATCATTAATCTGTAATCAACCTCTGACATACTCATTTCTTCAAGAGACCAGATGTTGGATGGGTAATTTTCATGAAATTAAGAAATCAAAGTTATAACTATGTGCCCTCTTTAATTTGATTCAGAGAGGAATTAGAAATAAACTCAGACTGTAGTACTTAATAAAATATGACATTCGCATAACCTGAAGCCTTTCCTCAAATAAAACCAATATATAAATAGAAATTTCATAAATAAGAATGTCTCAGTATGCTCTTTCAAATAACTTCATAACTTGTTAGACAAGGACATAGCTGTCTTCTCTCTCTCCTTTCCTTTGAGTAGATAAAAAGTAGTAGTAGATGCAAAGAAATAAAGCATAATCAGCGTGATCCTTTTAGTGTAAGTGACCCAACTACTTATTCTCAGGTTACTCTTTTAATTCTGCTGGGGTTTCGTGTTCTGAGATGTAAAGATAATACAGGTATGATTTTGGAAATGCAATAGCTATGACAATTTTTCAGTTAAAACTGGAGCATTTTTCATCAAATTGTTGTTTCTGTTATGTTTGTTGTTTTTCTTTTGAGCTTACATGGTAAATGTTTTTTGAAAATGTTGCAGACTCTTTTTGATTCTTATGGACATGAAGATGATGTTGATGTTGCCATCTGCTATTTAAATAGCAGCTCCTCTACCTCCTGAAGAAAGGAGATGTGAATCCATTTCTTCATCCCTAGAGTGGAACACAACTGCCCTTATTCATTTCTCAATGAAAATAGAACCATAGTTTAAGACAGGAACTTATTAATCATGTGCTGCATCAAATCTGCAGAGAGAATTTCAGAAAGCGCATTTTTAATTGCTGAAGTTGGGATTTAGCCAGGACACAAGGTTAATAAGCTAATTCCTCAAAGGGGTATTTAACTACTGTGTGCTATCAATACTTGGGCTTTGCATTCCATCTGAAAGATAAGCCCCAAAACCAAGTGAAGTTCCTTAAATACTGCCTGACACTGCTTTCAGAATTGACTTGCAGGATAGAGTTCCCCTCTTCAGCTACTGTGTGAGATTGACAGAGGGCTTCTCTTCCAGTACTGAGCATAAGTGACCTTGTGCAGCCTGTGAAAACCTACAGGTAGGATTGTCTTGAACACATCACCTTCCCATGACCAAACTGAGTTAGAAAGTTTTCATTTGTTGAAGTAGGATGTAAGTTGAAATAACAGGGAAGTGGTTGCGTCCCCATCCCTGGAGGTGTTTAAGAGTTGTGTAGACAGTGTTGAGGGATATGGTTTGGTCAAGGTCTTCTCAGTCTTAGGTTAATGATTGGACTAGATGGTCTGAAAAGTCTTTTCCAATCTAGGAAATTCTGTGATTCTTTTACATTTCAAAGAGGAAGACTGCTTTGGCTGACCTGCTGGTGCTGTGCATTTCTTTTTCCAGTCAAGTTGCAGCAATCACAGCTGTGGATGTTCTGCTGCTTTCCGGTTATTTCTGATGATCTTCTTCAGCAGACAATTCTGTGTACTGACCATAGTATTTTCTTAAAACTCACTCCCAACTGATTTATGCTTCATAAATCAAGTCTTTCTTTTATCAGTTTCCTTTTATTTAATCATTTTACTAATTTCAAAACACACTGTACGGGGGTGGACAGCAAATTAAATGTTACTGTAAAGCAACAAGACAGAGTGACAGAAAGCCATTTTAGGAACAAAGAAAAAATCTGATGCTGATAAATAAACCTCTTGTTTTAATTAACCAGACAGGTGTGCAACACACAACCAAAAACAACAGGTAATGAACTGTAATGGTTTGTACTGAGAAACAAACCAAAAACCTTATAACTTACAAATATCAATATTGCAAAATCGTGTAATACCTGAGGCTTTTACACAGTTGCTTGACCAGTGATCAGGACCAGCTCTGAGTATCACAGTTAACAGCAGTTACCAATTGCAGCAGCCAGAGGCACAAGAAAGGATGAACAGTGATACTGAAGCGAGCCCCTGGGTGGGGTTAAACCATGACACAGTCACAGAATGAACCATAAACATCTGAGATACTCTGCCGTGCCAGCTCATTACTCAAAGGCAAGCATCCAGGCTGCAGATCTGATACCTTGTTCCTTAAGACACGCAGAGGGGGTTGAAGTCAGGGAACCAAGTCATGGACCCGTCTCTCCAGGATGCATTCAGCAGTCTAGACAGGTTTGCCCAAAGCTGAGTAGACTTGCAGTGCATAAATGTGACGCAGCGTTTGCTTTCTGCATGGCTCTGAAAGGCGAGTTACGGATCGATGTAAAAATGCAAATCATTAGTTCAGGGAAAAAAGGCTCACTGTAATGAGGTAGTAGCAGTTGCTTCTGTCTTTATGCTTTTCATTGAAGAGCTTGAGGTGATCATGGAGCTGCTGCTTGTGTTCTTAGATTTTACTTAGATTATTCGAGAAAAAATATAAATGATTCAGTAACTGTTGTACTTATTCAGAATGCCTTGCTGGAAAACCTGAGTTGGACCATAGGAATGGCAAAGAAAAATCTGCCTTCTTCCTTATATGTTACATTAGACTGTAGTCCATCTGTTGTGCAAAACACCTCATATATCATGTGCTATGGAATCCAACTATAAATGCAGTTCCAGTCTGTTAGTAGAGAGCCAACCCAGTTAAAATACTTCCTTTAGTCCAATTTTCTGCCCTACTGGTTATAAAAGTTTTAACTCTGGTTCTGAGACTAATCTGACAAACATTCCTTAGTGTAAACTATGAGGACAAATGTTATCATTAGAAAGGAGTATTCAGAAACATATGTTACTTTTGCTCCCAGTTCAGACTATAAAAGCATTGGGAGAGTGTATGAACTGAAATAATTGAACACGGTCATAGAGTGATTTTTTTATTGTCAGCAATATATTAATTTATGTCTACCTGGATCTAAATTGTTTTCTCTTTCTTTCCTGGATAAAACAAAAAAAAACAAACAAACAAACAAAAAAACCCAAAACAAAACAAAACAAAAAAACCCAAAAAAAAAGGCAAAAAGAGAGGGGAAAAAGCCCCCGATAGAGAGGGCCCCATTGTCATAGCTGTTGTGGGAGCCAAGGCAGTAGGATGTTTCAGGAGAGGCCCAGGACTGACTGCTCATGAGCTGATTTTTCTTCTTTACCATACTGATGTCAAGTCTGTGTTGAAAAAACTAGAAATACAATGGACAGTGGAAGAGAGTTCTTTCCTTAGAATTCAGATTGAGAATTTGGAAGTGTTCAGCAATAACATATGCTGGCCTAGTTCTGCTCAGATACTTAATACCAGTTTATACCTGCTGACTATTTATCACTCTCATGGTCAAATAAAAAGCCTATTTCTTCTGAGGCTATTAAAAAATGCCACTTTAGAAAAAAAACTAAATGTAACCTTATTTTGCAATAAAACCATTCTTCGAGGATGGGGAAGTGGTAGGGTGGGGTCAAGATGTAATCTCTGTGAAAACAAAATCTCTCCTGGGGCAAGTAAAAATATGCAGATTTCCCAAGTCCTATTTTTGCATTTCTTCTGACAGATTTGTCAGTAACTTCTGGACAACATGGGAAACTTACTGGAAATGAAGTATGGGTCTTCATAAAACATGGATTGAGACACAATGTTAAATAGCAAGGGAAAGAAATGTTTAATACTTCTGCTTCACATAATTTAAAAAAAAAAAGAAGTTCTTTCTAAGCATTTCTTAAGAGGTTTTCATTACAGATTAAGCAGTATTTCTGTTAATCCTGAAACATAAAACCAGATTAAGGTGTCTATTATGACCACCTTCCCTTTGGTAGTCAAAATTAAAATGTGTCCATACATTTCAGAAAAAAAAGGGGTACTATAAATGGTGAGAAATAAGAAAAGCATTGGTCCCATCATCTAACGTACAGGAACAATTAAATATATCCTTCCAACTGAGTTTTGTGACACCTTGACTTGTTTTGCCTCAGATTACAAAGCTCTGACAATCAGATGACTGTATCTCAAAAAGAGCCAGTGGATTGCCTTTCCCCAATTCCATCAGCGTGAGAACCATGTGATGTTCACCCGTGCAAATGATAGGCAGGATACAGGTTGTTAAAGGAATGTGAAAGTCAGCTTACTGTTCACAACAGCCGCAGTTACACCACTGGCATAGAAAACAGACGGATGGCAAATACCAGGAATTCTTTCACAGAATTATATAAGTTACACTTGTCAAATCTGACAGGATGGGTGGTTTCCAGTTTGTCAGTGTTCACTCATGGCAAAATCTAATTGTGATTGTAAAGTACTGTAAGGGTGTACCTGAATAAAAATAACCCATTGCAATGCTATCGAGCTTCAGTATAAAGCTGAGTGACCACGAGGGTCAAGCCTTTTCTTCAATGGATGGCATCTGAGGCAGACTCTGTCCATTCTGCCATTGAGCCCAATCCGAGTGTTCCTGAATTCAGTTCCTGAATCCAGATCCTTAATCCCGTTCCCGTCTGCCACTGAGTGCAGTCTGGGACTCCCCCTGTGCCTGCTCCACAGCAGTGATGGTGATGTAATTGCCATCAGGGTGTTGGGTTTGATATTGGGTTTGTATATATTTGTATATATTCCATTCTATTCTGATTTTTTTTCTTTAAAGCTGTTTTAGTTTTCCAGTCTATAGGTCTCTCTCCCTTAGTGCCTCCTGCTTACCCTTTGAGAAGGAAGAGGAGTTAACAGAGGGCATCTGTCATTTGTCTCGTCACCAGCCCAGCCCTAACTCTTGGCAATTATACAGTTCTATGTGTATTTGGTGCTTCAATGGAGACACAAAACTTAGGTTTTTCTATTGTCATTTCTGCTGTCTAGTAGGTTCATAAGAGTGAAAAAAGGAATGAATTCAGTAGTCTGCCCACTGAGTAGCAGGTGGGAGCACTGGCAATGTTTGTTCTCCACCAAACCTTACAGCGGTGGTATTTAGGAGTGATGTAATCTCAAGAATAAAATCCCAGTTCTTGGTGACATAGTATTTTAGGTTTATCTATTAAATGAGATGGGTGGATAGTGATTTCTATTCCACGATTCCTGTTCAGTGACAGACACACATGCTGGGCAGAGCGCACACTCATAGCAACCCAGGCCCTGTCCCTGTGAACCAGTCAGGACCCATACCATGCAACCAGGGGACCACGGCACTCATATCTGACCATGCTATGTCTCCAGTCTTTGTTAGTGGTCTGGCCTCTGCATGTAATGGTCCAAGTGTAGTCTTGGACTTCTGCAGGGTGTAAATACAATGGCAGTGGGTAGATGTTCTCCACAAGACAAAGTATTTTCACTGTTTATTGTTTTATAACTTGGATGGTTGCTTAAACCACCAGTGGCCTCAATGGTGAAGTCACCCCAAGATAATCTCTTTGACTCTTCCCTTATTTAATGCAAATCATCTGTTGTTATCTGTTTTACTGTCACATTTAAGGTTGCCAATAGGCAAATAAAAACTTTTATGAGTATAGTAGTTCTTAAAGAAAATGAAGCTGAAACTAATGAGGACAAGAATTACTGTATCATGCTGCTTTGATTATCATGAGCATGAAGCATGAAATAGTGCTAGTATGGAGAAAGTCAGAAAATAAGAGAAAGATCGCATCATATAAAATTTAGATTAGAAGCTGCTATTCAGAAGAGTCCAAATCTTTTTCTGCCTGTGAGAAGGTTGAAGATAATGCATCATGTTTGAGTTACAAGAATTAATTACAGTAATTGAGAAAATTTTTTTTGGAAGGTTGATTTTTTTTCTTTATTTCTTTGAAGAAAGACCTCTGAAAATCATCTGTTTAAGCCACCTGTTCAGAAGAAGGCCAGCTCCAATATTAGATCAGGTTGCTCAGGTTAATACCCAGCTGAGTTTTTAATATACTCAGCTGAATTATGAATATTACCTAATAAATCCTTTCCTAATTTGCTAGAGGGAATTTGTGAGACTAAAATTAAGAGATCCCAAGACCTAATCCAAGTCATATTCAAGTCAATTGGATCCTTTCTGGTTAACAGAAGTTTTATTTTCTTCTTTCCCAGTCCTCCTGCACAGTTTTCTCTGACTTTTGTAAGAAGTGGAAGGCAGTAGAAACAGGGAGAAAATGAAAGGAAGTCCACCAGAAAATCTTTCAGCATCATTTATATCCCATCCTTAATTGGCTCGGGTGGTTACCTGGTTTTCTTGTAATTAGTAAGGCAGCATTACAACTGGAAGATAGCTCCTATCACTGAAATAAATTCCCTGTGTAGATTTAGTTGTACTACTACTTCCTGAGAATAATGAACTGTTCCTTTGCCTTAGATATATTTTTATTTCCACTTTAATCACTTAAGCCAAAACAAGTATAAAATGAAGCTTGTCTGGTCAGATATTATGATTCCTTTGTATTGTGTTTCTATATGGTACCTAGTTTTCTGTGGAGGTAATTGCTTTGTTTTAAAGTGTGGAACAATTTTGGAAATACATGACCCAAGGAGAAGGTGGGTTGGTAACAGTTAGGTTAATAACACTACTTCTAATGAATTGAAACATTTGTCTAAATCCTATGTGAAAGTTATGGAGAAATAAAAGTGGGTTTGATTTTAAGTTACCCGGGCATAGAAATGTTTTATTTTGTTATGGTTTGATCAGGTTTTGCTATCATAATTTTTCACTTTTATGAGTTAGACATTTTAATGGCATTTGGGGGAAAAAGTAAATGATTAAATAGATCGTATGGATTATTCAGAGATAAATAATCCATCAATAATAGAGATAAATCATAGAATCATAGAATGTATTGGGCTGGAAGGGACCTCCAAAGGTCATCTAGTCCAGCCCCTCTGCAAGAATCAGAGACATCTCCAACTAGGTCAGTCTGCTCAGAGCCTCATCAAGCCTGGCCTTGAGTGTCTTCAGGGATGGGGCCTCTGCCACCTCTCTGGACAACCTATTCCAGAGATCTAGCACCCTCAGATTAAAGAACTTTTTCCAAATGTCTAACCTAAATCTACCCTTATCTAGATGAAAGCCATTACCCCTTGTGCTGTCACTACAGACCCTTGTGAATAGACCTGCCCCTGCTTTCTTATAGACCCCTTTCAGGTACTGGAAGGTTGCTATAAGGTCTCCCCAGAGCCTCCTCTTCTCCGGGCTGTAAAAAAAAAAAAATTAGTTCTGATCATTTAGAGATCACAACTGGATATCAGTATCTTATCTTCATTACTTTTTCTTTTGTTTCCCCCCTCTTTATGAGGGGTAAGAGCTGTCTTGAAGAATTATCAGTAAAAATAACTTAGAGATAAAGTAGAAGAGAGAGGAAGATGAAACAGCTTTTTTAGAAAATCAATGACAAGGAAGGAATGGATAGCTATTTACAGTGACTGAAAAAGTTCATGGTCACTCTGACACTTCCAGATCTTAAGACATCATGGATGTTAACAATAGAAAACAAAATCTCATTTTAGGCAAAGTCCAGGACACTCTTGTGAGGGAAGGCATACAAATACACTCAGTTGCTAAACCTGTGTTTTAAAAACTGTTTTATTCCGTGACCACTCTTGCAGTTGGTAGTGTCAATAGCTCATTCCCGCTTGGGCAGATTCAGTGAACACAGTTCAATCCAGCAACTTTGTGTGCATCCATCACTTCTCAGCGTGTCGTACGCTGTGCACAAAAACATCACTCCTACCTGACTGGTAGGTGGAAGATGTGTTGGGAATCTCAAAAAAACCCAACCAAACAAAGCAAACAAAACCCCACGCACACACACAAAACAAAAACAAAACCAACCAACCAAACAAAAGACCCACACAAAACCCCCCCAAAATTGAAAAAAATTGCATGGAAAGGCAGAAAAGGAAAAGCAGTAGAAGGAAAAGATTCTCAGGTTGCAAAAGAAGAAATAATAGACCAGAAGAAATGAGAAACAACATAGAAGTGAAGTGGTGGATCAAAAAAGTATCAGGAGGGGGGAAAAAAAAAAAAGGAAGTAATTATACTGAGAAGATCCTGAGGTTTACCAAAGAAGCATGTAAAGGTTAATCCTTTTCTGAACATGTCTACGTGTCTGTAATATAGTTTTACTGGAGGAGTCACATGGGGCCTTCCAAGTGGAGGGAATGGAATGGGAATATATCAAAAATGACAGCTGATGAAACTGACTGCACTAGTCATCAAGAGTGGTGCTTGGGAGAAAGAAGTGTTGCTGAATCTGGGGACTTCATAAATTTGTGTAGAAGCAACCCAAATGGAAGTGGTGTTTGGAAGATGACTAGGAGATTTTATAGCTGCACTCAAGATGGAGAACGCACAGGAAACGTACACTGAAAACATGATGAGAAACACCAGAAAGAGAAGATTTAAGTATTATTCTCAAGTATTTAAGGTAAATTGAATGCTATTGATATTAAAATTTCAAGTAGAAAATTCTGAAATTGGGATTGTTCCCACAGCAATAGTTATGAATTCACAGGCTTAAGAAGCTTTCTATCCGATTTCTAATAGACCATTACAGTCCTCACCCTTTGAGTCTGTCTTACAGACATTTCATCAATAATGCAAAAATCTACACAGTCAACAAAGACTAGTTAAGATTTCTTTAAAAGCTAGTGTTCTCTAGGCATTTTATGCATTTTTAATGCTTTGAGAGATGATCAGTGCCTTCTCAGTGTTCCCAGATAACATTTTCACTGGTAACAGAATAATAATACTTCATTCCTTCCTCATACAACTCCCTATATTCCAAGAAGTTTTAGTCTTTCTCTTGAATTTTTACCAGTTTCATGAAGACAAAATTTTTATCGCATCCTGTAGAAAATACCATAAAATGTATAACACTCTTACAAAATTCCTTTACAGAGCAGATGGAAGCAAAGCATTAAGTGATCTTTGGGTAGAGTAAAAGGATTATTTTTTGTGAATCATCAAATCGGAGACATCTCCAGTGTGACAGATGGAAGAATCAACGTAATTGAAATAATAATTTGGATTAGCAATTCAGGTATTCAGCTCTCCTGACAAATTTGATTAGAAAGGGAATAGCTACTGGTAGCAACTCGGAGAAGAGCTAATGGATGTAGTTGGGATTTATGATAATGAAATTGGCAGAAATCATCCTTCAGCCTTTTCTGTACTTCAGTTTTGTCTCTTTGCACTTCACCTTTGTAGTAGTGCACATATTTCTGTGTAGAGTAGTATAATACAACTGGCTGACAGAACTCCTGTTTTCCACATCAGAGTTTTTTATTATTATTATTTCTTTTTTATACATAAAAATATATAATATAAATAAAAGTTATATTTAGTAAGAAAAAGAAACCAGGAATGGTTTCCATAGACATCATCTGAAAATTCCTTTCCTTTCATTAAGTTGTTACCTCTGTGAGGTACAATTATTCTAATGTTCATAATATATAAAAGCTTTCTGATCAATGTATTTTTTATTAATAACTTACCCTAGTTAATGCAAATTGCATTAACTCTCTTCAATGATAAGAAATTCTGAACTTCAAAGATATTACTTATTTCTTCTACAGCCATCTTTTTTCCTTTCTTCTGTACTCAGTCTAATATTCTTCATGCCAATGTGACAGCTACATGTAGAGTATGAAGAAATTAAAGTCTAAGAGTTTGCCCTGTAATATTTTTGTTTGATAGAAACCATATAGGAACAATTAATTGCTACTGACATTTTTTCATTTGAAATACTTGTGTAGCTGTTTAATAACAATGATAGACAAAATGCTTTTCTTTGCTCCCTCAGCTCTTGCTCTGTGGAAAATACTTGATTCTGTCTCCAAAGACAGACAGATATCATGCCAAGCAGAACCCTTTGGTTCTCAAAAAGGAAAAGTGATAGGGTAGTTCAGCATCACCTCAGTGAAGTCCTCTACAAAGCAGGTGTCCTTGGGTCAAGCTCATACTGCATGTGGGATGTACAAAGACTAGTGAATAGATTATTCCATGTTCCTGAAAGCTTACAAATATGATTTGTCTAAAGGACTTACTAGGACTCTATGCCTGTGCTTTAGGGGAATCAAATTTGCAAGCTTTCAGAAGCACGGAATTACATACACTGGTCTTTGCACATATATAATATGAACATATATATATATATTCTGTTAAAAACAAGGAGTTCATTGTACATGGACAAAGACATCAGAAAAAAGACAGTAAACTTGAAGTACATTCCCTGAAGGAAGATTCTTTGTGAAAATGCAATTTCCTTTATTGTTTTTAAGGTGCTGGAATTTAAGATGTAATAAAACATGAATACCAATTTGGAAGCATTAGTTGCTCCTGGCAACCTTGAGAATGCATTATGCTTTATTTTTCCTCTCCATCATCTCTGCAAAAACTGAGCAAGAGAATGTGTAACAGCACGTACTCACTGAACCAATATACAGATCTGACCTCCTTTTCCCCTTCTCAGTGACAATAAATTATCACTAGAATTATGGCTGTAGGTATGATACTATCATGCAGTGCATCTCAGATCAGTAAGAAATTCACCCTCATGCCAACTTTTGACATTATAAAGCAGTCTATTTTAGCCCCAAACCATCTGAGTGTATTTCCCAGAGGACAGTTCTGTTTGCATTTTGAAAGCCTTGCATAAAGATTACCAAATTAATAAAATATTTTTAACATAAATCTGCATTGGTTTAAAGGAAATCCGGATTCCCTTGAACAGAAGGGAGCGTAGCAGACTTCATATGACAGAAAGATAAGAAGGGTTTACTGAGGGGGGAAGGTGTCAAAATCACTTTTTTACCTATACTCAAAAAAATCCCTTCCCTTTTTTTTTAACACAGATGATTTTTCTCCTGGTCTTCCTGTAACATCATGCAAAGCTGCTGCAGCTACAATTGCAGTTTCACACGTAAACATAGCCAGACTTGTGCAAGTAAACTCGTGCAAGCAAACAACTGCTGTGTGTTAGGACATGTTTGGTCGAGGGTTGGGATACTGCTGGGCCCATGGAATCAAGGACTGGGGAAGTGACAGGGGCACACCAGTTACCTGAGAGACCCATTGTGTGGGAAAGTATGTAGGTGTAGGATCTGCTCGCAGGCTTTAAGCCTGAGGAGCAACTGTCTGGGCCAAAGAGATGTGGTGAATAGGGGTAAAACCAGTCAGCAGCCATTCACAAGTGGTGTTCCGCAGGGCTCTGTAGTGAGGGCTGTACCTTTTAGTATCTTTGTCAATGATCTGGACAAGTTGATGAAGAGCATCCTCAGTAAGTTTTCAGCTGACACCACATTAGGTGGGTGTGTTGATCTGATTGAAGGTAGGGAGGCTGTGCAGAGGGACCTGGCCAGGCTGGATCGATGGGCCAGTGCCAATGGGATGAGGTTTTATGTGAAAGCGTATGGCTTTATGTGAAAAATACATCATGCTATACTATTGCAAATAAGACTAAAACTGGCCGTTTGCAAGACAGGACACGTGTACTTTCCACCACGGGAGGAATAAGCATACTCATCGCTTTCATGAACAAATACTGTGCAAAACAAAATAACTTTCTATTAGTGTATTAAGCCCAGAATAACTTCAGTGAGAAACTTTTACATATTCTTGATCCTTCTTCATCAAGACAGACAGAAATGAACCTGTCAATATAGTACAAAAATTCTCTTCTGGTTAACTAGCAGATAAGACAACAGCGGTTGACATAAATCCTGGGGGAGACACCATCTTCACAACACTTCCAGTTCAATTTTTCAGTTTTGAAGAGCCTGGAATCTTAAAACTGTAACTTATGTGTTGTTGTTTAAGGTGAATTTATTAATCTATTAAATGTTTGTGAAATGTCATTTTACATAGGAGGAAAAAAAGGGATGGAAAAATACGGTAACAGCAAAAGGAATATTATTCCTTGTTAGTTCTCTAACTGTGGCACAGATCTCTCCATCCTTCCCCTCGTCTCACTGTCATCTCTTGGGAAAGGAAAAAGCAAGCAAACCGGTTACAAAAACAAAGGGTTCAGAACTGTGAAATTGCATGCCTTCTGTGTCTCACGTTTGCAGCTCTTTAAACACAGATTACAGTTCTGAAAGTCAATAGTATATGATACTAATTCAACTGCAGTTTATTCAGACTATCATTCCTAGTGGCTGCTAACTACTGGGTTACTCTTACGCTTATCAGTTTGGGTTTTGCCCATGGATTTTGCACTGTGTGCTGCCGATGAGCAGCAGAGCTAGGACAGAGGTGACCTGTAAGACATGCAGTCCTCAGGACCCTGCTGGAGACTCTGTCAGCTTGGGCTCTAAGGAACTTAGACTGGAAATCAGACAAGGCTTCTAGTTCTTACTAGGAGAAGGTAAAAGTGAAAATGCAACTGCCTTTTGTAAGGTTCAAGAATGATCAGGACGTTGTTAAGGATACTAGGTTTGCTAGTAGACAGTAAAATATTAAACTGGGCCTAGATACAACACGTGGACCTTTTCCCCTAATATACAAGTTGCTTCATACTACCGTAGCTCGTTATTGAGGTTCTGGGTGCGATTTTACACATGATCACTGTTTGCTGCGAAGGTTTAAAATAAGACACCCTTCAAAGAATCATAAAACTATTTCTTTGGGTTTTGAGAATCACCGAGTGGTTCCTTGCCCCACTGACCAGTGGATCCACAGCTTTCCAGATCTTCCTTCTGCTTCTGACAGGCCTTTAGAAACCATCTTGTTGCCCTTCACATCCCTTTCCAGCTAAAACTCCAGATACGCTTTAGCTATTCTAACCCCATCCCTGCACGCTCAAACGGGAGCTCCCTGTGGTGTGTGAGGAATGTGACTATCAAAATTAGTTGCTGAAGCTCAAAAATCTCATGATTTTTCAGTTGTACTGCTCTACAGCTGACAAAAATAAGGGTCTATTTTGTATGGCTGGACCTCTTTTGAAGAGCATGATCAATGATAACCTTGCCAGTATGTCACTAGGTTTGTAACTCCGCCTTTTCCCAGACTATTAGTGTCCTACAAAGTGCTTATCCCTGTCTTAGTATCAATAAGGAAAGTCGTTTTGTTTTGGGTTTTTTTTTTTTTTTTTTTATTTGACTGGTTTTTTCAGGTTTTGCTTAATGGTCAGAACCATGTAGCCATATGCACTAGAACTCAGAACAATGACAACTCATTTTATTTCCTGTAACGAAGCCAACATGAGTGAGTATCTCTGATTAATGGAGTATTTCACATTAGTTCTGAAGGCAACTCATTACTGTTAGTACAATGTGTCTCAGATATTGCATAACAAACTTTTGAAATGAGAGCGGTACTGAACGTATAATATATGAGAAGGAAAATCAAGATCTCAAGGGAAGGGTTTTAAAGGTGTTACGTATGTTACAGAAATCCTTTGTCCTTGATCAGGAAGAACGATTTGAAGTAACTGCTTCCATAAAGTACCTTTATCTGTGTATGCACTTAAAATAGGTAATACTAATGAGGAGGAACAAAGCTGAGGAACGTAATGGGAGTGTGTGGACAGCAATGCTGAGTGTTTTGATGGCGCACGGTGGATTGCACTCAGTGTGGAGGGTTTGCATATATGCAAGCAGTAAATTTTTTTTTCGGGACATTTTCAAAATTAACTTTTCAGCTTATTTCATAATGACATATTTCAGTTTAAACAAGTAAGAATGTCTGAAAGAATGTCAGATCATTTCAGCTTTATGAACCAACGTCTTATCTTTTTCTTTCACCAGAAATCATCAGGATATTTATTTCGATCAGAGCCCATCCTCATTCTTCCACCCTACACAGTTTTTCCACTAAATCAATTATTTGCCCAGATCTGCTCTCAGTGTAATACTTTTTCTTGTTTTAGCTAATTAGATTTTGCCAGGTCTTGTGCATTTTCAGTTGTTCAATCTCTATCAATCACTTTAATTGGAGCGAAGAAGTAGCAGTTTGCATGATCTTGCTATTGGGTCTAGTCAGCTAGGCTGTCAAGTAAGTTAGATTTTACTTATTTTCCATTTTATTTATTTATTTCAAGCAATATTAGTGGAATTGCAAGAGCGTATATGATTTACAGTTACTGTTTTGAGCGAGGAGTTACAGGCAAATTAATGATCATTGGAGGTAATATGGACTATGATTGTACAAGTGTCAGCTACTTTGTAAAATCTCCAAAAAATTTATTTCCCCACCTTTATCTCTGTTGCATGTATCTGAAGTATATTAGATAACTGAAATTAGTCATACTGTTTCATTGCATGTTTCTACTCTATCTGCTTCTGCCCAGAGTCATGGATTTGATTGCAATCATTCATTGCTAAAGAGCAACCCAGTTCTGAAAGACAACATTCAGTCACCTGAACTGCAGGATCCTGTTGTATTGCTCTGTATCACAAACTTTGCCTTCTTATCAAGGAAAAGAAACTGCTATGAATTATTATTGCAACTATCCATTCTCAGAGTGTTGGCAGCTGAAAGATAATAATTGCTGATATGAAGTTAAATTAAAAGCATTGTGTAAACATGATATTGGCATCTTGCAGATCAGTTGTTGTTGTGGTTTAACCTCAGCTGGCAGCTAAGCACCACAGCCACTCACTCACTCCCCCCCACCCTGCAGGGGGATGAGGAGCAGAATTGAAAAAAACAGTAAAACTCATAGGCTGAGGTAAGAACAGCTTAAAAAATTTAAGGGAAATGTTATAGTAATCATAATAACAGAAATAAATGTAATGATGATGAAAAAGAAGACCAAAAAAAAAAAAAAAAAAAAAAGACAGAAAAAACCCCCAACCCGAACAAGAAAAGGACAAGTGATGCACAGCACAACTGACCACCCCACACTGACTAATGCTGGAGAAGTGATTGCCCCTCCAGGCCAACTGCCCCCAGTTTACTCACTGGGCATAATGTTCTATGGTATGGAACATCCCTTTGTCTAGTTCTGGTCAGGTGTCCTGGCCGTGCTTCCTCCCAGCTTCTTATACAACTGCTCGCTGGCAGAAGATGGGAAAAACTGAAAAATCCTTGACTTAAGATAAATGCTACTTAGCAACGACTAAACCCTCACTGTGTTATTGACATGATTCTCCCAGTAAACCCAAAACTCAGCACTGAACTCAGCTACTGGGAAGAAAATGAATTCCTAGCTGGAACCAGGACAGTTGTTTGCAAGGCTGATTGTTTAAAAGGCTGGTTAAATTAATTCTCTACCTATTCCTCTTCATGGATTTCCCTCTCAGTGTCAAATTTAAACTCATTAAGTGCTTTTTCAATGCCAATGTCAATTCAAAATGGACAATTTACACATCTCAGGTTGACAGCGTGTCAGGAAGTTTTTATGGAGCAGCAGTGATGAACAACAGGCTATTTAGCATAATCTATAAACAAAATGATCCAATAACTAAGCCTTCCAAAGGAAAGATATCATACTATTATACTAGACAGCACCATGCTGTCCTGCTGTATAGTGCATTTCGTGCAAGAGATGCACAATATTCAGTTGACCAAACAACACACATCTCTTGCTGTCTAGATTACTTGTGCATCTAGAGATAAACAAGCTAAATTATGGTAAAGTTTGGATGGTTCCTGGAATACTTATGGTGAAACAATCTGGCTGTATTAATTTCAGTGATGTCTTTCTCACAGATTCTAATATTCTCTTTCCCAATATATAGTCTATAGTCCTCTACAAGATTAAAATGTTTGCCTAATGCATGACTATGACTAATGCCTGAAGTTCAAATAGTCTTAAAACTGCCAGAACCAAATCCTAGGAATTATATTAGTTACACTTCCTTTAT
The DNA here is from genome assembly GCA_025345505.1 of Todiramphus chloris collaris. Taxonomy (NCBI): domain Eukaryota; kingdom Metazoa; phylum Chordata; class Aves; order Coraciiformes; family Alcedinidae; genus Todiramphus; species Todiramphus chloris. Next base: position 781,237 of record JANVCC010000034.1, on the reverse strand, counting down.
ATCACTCTGCACCTCCTGATTTTGCCACTAAACCACCAAATCTCTCAACAGAAAAAGAGATACAATGGTGAGGTAACTGCCTTTTAGGCTGCCCAGAAGATATGACTGATCATTCACCTCTCATGTGGCACACGTGTGCTGTGTGACACTAGTCATATACAAAGTTCCTCACCCATAAGACTGACAGTGACAGTTGGAGAGGGGAGAAAAGTAACTTTTCTTTCTCTGATATACTAGATGAACTATAACTGTTCTTGTTCATCTCCATGAGGGTTGTTCCTTTCCACTATTCATATGCTGACCCATTTGTTCTCCAAGTTTCAGAAGACTTGCTGACTGAGTGGATTTTGTCTTGGACTATTCACACAATTAACTTTATTTTCTTATTTTTTCTCATTTAAAATATATGTCACTTTCATGGAAGTAAATCAGACGTGCATGCAATTTCTCTGGTTAGATTCTAACAGCACTTGACATTTATGTGTTGGATTTTGACAGATCTAAAAACATTCTCAAAATAAAAAGAAAAATCTTAGTTATAAGGTTAGTAAAAATATATCTTCCAGAATTAAAGTTCTGGCTTTGTATGTGTCTGGTACAGAAAAGGTATACAAAGGGGACTCTAAGTGGTATATACACTATGAAATGCACAGTCTTGTCTGAGAATGAAACTGCACTGAGTTACTAAAACATTTCTGATTTTTGGAATCTCAATATGAGAGCTGTTTTTTCAATTTGGAAAATGTTTTCCTATGAGCCAATGCACCACATACACACACACATTAAATATATATTTTGTATATATACATAATGTGTCGTGTGTGTTTGCATGATGTTTACATTAATATCTTGGTCCTATGTTGTCAGTTTAATAAAACAGAGTTGATTAGATGTGAGTGAGCTTGTAAAAGGATTGTGTGTAATGTAGACATCGTCATTACTAGAAATGAACAATGCAAAATTAATCTGTTTCTAAACATGTTCCACCTATCTGGATGTATATGTTTTTCTTGCCTCTGAAAGTTGGAATAAAATTTTGTGTGATGTTGCAAATCATTATCTAATTTCTTTATTTAATTTCTTTATTTATTATTCATTTATGGTAGCCAGCTGGACAAATGAACACTTGTATCCAATATATGGGGGGTGCAGGAATTTAGCAATGAAGTGATGTTTGAAACTATATTTTAAAGAATTAAACTTTAGAATTTTATGAAAGTCTACTAGTATAGGTCTACTCTAGCTAATAAGGTTAATAAGTCAGTGATGTCTTGGCTCAGACTTCCCCTGGGCAGCCTTGTCAGACAGAAGTTTTCCTGGTCACTGACATGGCTGTCAAATGTATGCCGAACAACTTCAAGCAGTGAGATGTAGGAGATAACCAGTTCTAAAACAAAAGCTGTCTTTGCTGCACATCAGATTCGTTTTGCTATTCAACAAAAGATTTTCTTCCAGGGGAACAAGGAAAAAAGTCCTTCCCAGAAGACTTATTTCAAATACTGTGTCTTTACTGACTTTATTCCATCTGTGAGGGAATAATTTTTTTGTGGGAAAACCCTATTGCTGGTGTTGCTGGTGTGATGTAACATGCATCCCTTTTCTCATCCACTCCAGCCCCAAACATTCAGTATCACTGAGGAAGGATGGCTTTGAAACAACAGCTAGATTTCTGGAGCCAGGCTTGCCTTTTTACTTACAGCTGTTTCTCTTTTCCTTTTCCTTTAACAGTGAGGATCTCCTTAATTGTGACTTACATTTTGAAGCCCTTCAAAACCACCTCCTTGACAACTGGGTGACCGTAGTCTATCACCAGGTGCATGTGTTCTCCAAGGCCCAGGTACTATCTCCTGGAAGTTCCAGTGTGAGTGGACCGCGTGTCAGGTACTGGAGACCCCTGGTTTGTGGTAGCAACCACCGGAGACAGTGCAGCTCCAGTGCAACCACCTGATCCAACAAGAGGTCTTCAGCCATCTGCCGCGGGATCTCCGACAGACTGGCTGTGCATGGACCACGCACGTGTGCTCTCCACCAGCCTCCAAAATGGCCCAACCACCAAAGGTAGGGCCCTTGGGTCTGGGCAGGGGTATCAAGCAGGTGAAGGGTCTGTGGGGAGGGGACCTGCCCGGGGAGGGTACCCGTGGGACGTGTGTGAGGGTTTGTAGTGAGCACCAGGCTGGGCCAGCCAGTGAGTACCAGTGGGGCCAGTCAGAGGGCTGGGATACCAGGGGGACCGAAGGGCTGTGCCAACACCCGGGGAAACCTGCAACCACGTGTGTGCTTGCGGATGCCAGAGAAGGAGGGGACACAGTCTCTGGGCTCCAGCAGCTTGGCATGAGGGCCGTGGGCCAGAGCAGCTGGAGAAGGTGCTCGTGTCTTAACACCTCTTAATAAAAACAGCAATCAGGACGAAAAGAGATTTCTGACCCTCCAGTGTTGATAGACAAATCTGCTTTATCTATTTTCAGAGGAGATGTAACATACATGAAAAAACCCCAAAGTCAAACATTTTCAAATGAGTATTGGACTTGGGTAAAAAGAAATGCAGGCTACTTTAGACTAATTGGGTTGATTTCAGAAACTATGAAGAAGATTTTGCTCCTGAACACTATAGATAATGCCCTGAATTTGTAATACATGTATACAATTTGAGCAAATCCAATCAAACTGGTATAAATATTAATCCACAGAAATTATGGTACACAACTGATTATTTTTCAATCCATTTCAAATCTACATATGTCCTTAATCAGTGGATAATCTCTTGAAATAATTACTGCAATTACCCAAACAAAGCAGTTCAGTGTTTGATGATACACAGCATTTACTTTCTGGCAAACTACACTTTTTTCTTCCTGGATCACTTGGGAATTATATTGACAGTTCAATGACTTGAGCCCAAATTAATAAACTTGCTAAATGGCAAAAGAACATATTGATGTATTACTCAGCTTTCAACATTTATCACTTCATTTGACAAACTGTAGTATTGGCTAATTTGCTTAAATGGCATATTCTACAAGAATGCTGCATCAGAAAGAGGAGGCAGGACTTGTAAATATTTTTAAGGGTGTATATACCATTGCTTTTTCCTTATATTCTCCGTGATACACCTGCTTTAGACCACTGCTGAAAAACAGATTCTGTCCTAAATTACTGCTGAGCTGATGCACTACAGCTATCTTTATGTTTATTAGGGAGTTTCAGTGTGAAACTGTTTCCTAAATTCACTCTGTAGAGCAGCATTCCAAAAGGTTTATTGCAGTAAGGCTCTGTTGCCATTCGGTTTAGAGTAATTATTCCCTTCTTTAAAGAAGATAACTTAGAAATCTGTAACTTAGAAACCCATCTTGGCCAACAGAAGCCATGTTTTAAAAAGCCTCTGTCCTAGCTCAAAGCCCTCACCTACAGTAAACCCCATGTTAATGTTGAAGAGATGTGTATACATTTGTGTGTGTGTGTTAACTTTAGTAGAGAATTTGAAATCACTGCGATGGATGTGTCTAGAAAACTAAATATCAAAGTAGTTTTGAAATTGAAAACTAAATGTAATGAAATTCCTTCATTAAAAGTTGCTGTGGCTGACAGTTTTAAAACAATCATTTGTTGCTGAATCCTGGTTTAGGATCCTGCTCGCTGTGGAGCGAGTGCAGAGAATCTCAATAGGAAAGTATCAATATGTTTTATGGAGGTAGAATTATATTTTGACAAAGTTTAATGAATTTGATGGAATTTCACAAAGTTTACCAGAGATGTATCAAGGTTCGATTTGATGTCAAGGTTCACCTTATTAATTACTGCATGGAAGAAATACATAAGAGAGAACAGAGTTACACTCAAGTTAGGATGATTTGTTGAGAGACTGGAGATGAAAAGGGCGAGGGAGATCTTCCTGTGAGTCACAAGATTCAGAATGGGCGCTCTTGTTCACGAAACTCCTTCTCACAGAGGAGCAGAGATTCAGACTAAACATCAGACTCTCAATGGTTTATGGCTAAGGGTGAAGGGAATATGGGGATCCTACATGACAGTAATTTAAGATTCATTAGTATTGTTATGGTAAGTCACGGAATTAAATTACATTATTTTTAACAACGCTTAACCATTAGTCAATTATCAGGGTGACTTAACAAAAATTACCATAATAAACGTAGCAACTTGGTGTAAGATTCAAGAGTGGCAAGGGTCACATGAGTTGCATGATAGAGTTTCCGGTTGAATCGTGCACACAATTACACACACACAGATATAGATTAAATCATATACACAAACACCCATATGGACACAAATCTCAAGGTTAAATAGTACACACAGATACATATGCACACACATGCACAGACACAGAAGTTAACGTATGGACAAGACGTTTCTGCTACTGCGCTTGCAGTAAATTATTACTAAGATATTTTCCTACCGTGTTTGCAGTAAATCATAGTGAATCACTCACTTTTATCTGGCACTTGGACAAGCATTGGTACTTCTGAAAAATCTACACAGAGAGGGGGACATGCCATTCACAGCCTGCTGCAACCCCAGAGAGCTCAAAGAAGGCTCACTTAGGATGCCATACTTATGGGAGAAAGTCGAATGGCTCATAGTCACGTCACATGCAATGGCAAGGTCATCAGGAGACTCCTTGTACCCACAATTTTCTTTGTTCCTTGATAAATGAGTTTTGGAGAAGCCGCCTGTTACCAGCGTTCCATACTCACCTGTATTGATGGTCACTGTGTAGCTCTGTGGGTGTTTGGAATGGACTAAACTAGAGCATCTGTAGGCTCAGCTACGACTCAGGCCTTTCCTCATCCAGAGCCTGCATCAAACCATCACCAGGCTGGTCAAGGGGTCGAGTGCACTTGTCACCTTTGGTCAGGGTCTCTCTTAGGATCACTACCTATGTATTGATACTGTCTGTATTTGGCAGTGATTTTGTCAGGTGACTCTGGTACCTTCCAGACTGGTCTACAATCCAGGCAACAGGAGTTTCCCAGGCAGCAGACGTTTTAGGTATGGTTAGGGAACAGCGACTTGTCCCATCTCACTGTACCGTACCCAGATTCTGCCCGAATCCCCAGAAGGGGAATCTCAGCTGTTCCTCGCATTATTTTCTTTCCTGGTTTCACCAGACACCCTTCTTGTCTGTTGGGTAGAATGCTCTGTCCTTTTGAAGTCCCTCACGCTAATCTTTTCCTTAGTCTGGCAACTTTTACTCACTTGCATGTCTCCTCATTTTTTTTGCCATGTTGGCAGTCACATTACTCATGCTTCTGTAAATAATGTGTCTGGATTTACCAACCATGTTATGAAATACTTGTTTACTGTTACTGGTTACACTATTATAGTACACTTATTAATATATTAATTATATCCTTATGATTTATTAGTGTTGGAAGCCTCTGCTTTGGATACATTGAGAATGAGTTTAGAGTTGCTGTAGACACTGGAGCAATTTTAGTTCATATAATAAACGCACTGTTTGACAATGTCATTCGCGCCTACGACACTCTAAGGCAGATGTCTACCATAAAGGTCGAGTTCCAGTCAGTTAGGGCCTTACCTTCAAAAGCTGCTTGCATAACTTCAGCTGGTCTTGGCCTCGCTATCAATCATATGAAGCAGTTTTGCGTGTGGATACAGAGTAAATTTCAAGTGATTTGAGGGATGCTGTATCAATTGGTCTTGCTCATGTGGACAAAACCTAAGAGATAGAAAGCTTGCAACTTGTCTTCTTTTAGAAAGGTATTGACTATCAAGCTAATGAAATGCTTCTTTATCAGCCAGAAGAAAAGTATAAATTGAAGTCACGATTTGCAGTGTTTCCGAGTCCCAGAAGTTCAGTCATTTTCACTATTTGTTCATTCTAAAAATTCACTTTGCTACAGGGAACTAAATCATTTGCCTAATGCCGGCTGAGAAGAAATATTTCTGTGAAACTTCAAGCCTTCATTTTATTGCTGATACCTTGATTTCATCAGCTTTATAAATACTCAATTTCCTCTTTCCTTCCAGGATTTCCCTCCAAGAATTGCTGTGCATATATTTTACTGTAGATTTCCATTTTCACACCTTTCACCCTCATCCTGTCTCACAGCACTGAAACCAATGCCTAACCACATGATATTCTGAAATTAGCATTGTGCTGGGTTTGTGCCTGGGGGGTTTTGGTGACAGGGAAGGGGGCTACTGGCATGGCTCCTGCGAGAAGGTTCGAGATGCTCACCCAGCTCCAAGTTGGACCTGCCTCTCACCAAGGCCGAGCCAATCAGCATCAATCAGTGATAATGTTTAAGAGGGGAAAAAACTATTGGGATAGTTCTTTTCTTTTAGTAGCTCTCTTCTTTTGGAGGCGAGTGGGACATGAGAAGGAGTAAATCACGTGGACACTGAGGTCAGTGGTGAAGAAGGGATGGAAGTGCATTGGAACAGTCATTCTCCATAGCCTGTGGGGAGGTGTCAGATGGAGACTCTGCAGCCCATAGAGGACCCCCCATCAGAACAGGTGGCTGTGCCTGAAGAAGTCCATGACTCTGAGGGAAGGCCACACTGGAGCAGTATGTTGCTGGGAGGACTGACGGCTGCAGAAGGGACCAGTGCTAGTAGAAGTTTGTGAAGAACTGTCTCCCATGGGAAGGAGGCCACGTTGCCACAGGGGAGGACTGTAAGAAGTCCTCCCCCTAAGGAAGGAGTGTCAGAAACAACATGGGACTGACCACAAGCCTGCCAGCACTGCTCAAGGGAAGGTGGTAGAGAAATCGGGAGCAGAGCTTAGCCCAGGAAGCAGGGAGGGGTCGGGGGAATATGTTTTAAGATCCAGTCGTATTTATCACTGTCCTTTTCTGACTCGATTGGTAAGGTGGTGGTGGTTTTGTTGTTTAAATTAAATTGATGTTGTTTCCTTCAGTTGAGTCTGTCTTTTACCCATATCCATAATTGGTGGGGGAGCCATCTCTGTCCTTGTCTCAACTCTCGAGCCTTTTGTTGCATTTTCTCCTCCCCATCCATTTATGATGGTGTGCCCTGTAGGTGAAATTTCATTCACTCGTTTCTGTCATTCTACATTCTTTTTCTGTGCCTTTCCTATTCAAGATGAAGACCATAAGCACATATTGGAAGTGAAAAACTCCATGTAACTGCTCAATGTTTTGCAAACTGGATTTTCCTGTTATAGTGGCTCCAAGGGCAGAGAACTTCTCATGTTCTCTCACAGAGGACTACAGAAGCCATAATCTTTAAATTCTGTTTGTGAAACTGGATAACCTTTATGTCTACTTTTCTTTCTTCCATTTTCAAAAAGAATATATTTTTGTTTAATGGGAAACATCAGTGCAGCCGGTTAAGATGAAATGCTCATTTAAATAGTGCCAGAAATTATTTCAAAAGCAGTAAGTTAGAATCTTACAGATCTTAGAATTTAAGTATGTAGGCTTTATTCTTTACCTTCCCAGGCTTGTGAGTACATGTAAACTGTAGTTTTAGATGTTAAAGCATGATTGGTACATAATGTACTCTTTTCAGTTGAATTCAGTAACTGCAAGACAAGAAATGGGTTCTTCAAAAGAATATAATGCGCATTTCAGTTCTAGTTTCAGGGCAAATTAATTGAGATAAGATAATATGTGTACATGAAACAACCCCAGGGGAAGCTTTATGAGAGTAAAATAAATAAAAAAATGAAGCACAGAATCAAAACCTGCATGTTTTATGCTATAATTTTAGGAATGTCTATTTTTTTTTTCACAGTGCTTTCCCATAGTTTTCTCTTCTGTTTTTAAATATGAGCTATTAAAATAATATACTGTGCTATTTCCGTGGTAGTATTAGCTGTCCAATCTAATTTATTACTAGCCAAAGGGCAAATGTACGGATGCTTAATTATCTGGCTAGTAGTATATTTGTAACCAGCTGAACCTAAAAGACAGAAACTGTTGATTTAATCATTGCTTTGTTATTTTAATACAGCCATTTAAGCTATTTTAAGAATAATGTAATAGCTGTTTAAATATTAATGTTTTATTCCTACTTTACAGTTAATTTGGCATAGTCTCCCTGGTGAATGAACTATTATTGCATTAGGTAAAATGAAAATAATCAAGAAATAATGAAATGCACATTTTAAATTAAAAGAGGCATCACAGAACAGTTCCTCTGTCTGTTTTCTCCATAAAAAAATATGGCAAGTCTTATACTAGTAGGGATCAATCTCTCTCCTTCAACTTAATTTGTAATACATTTTGTGTAATACTAAGAATTTACTCCAGTGCACTACATGGGTATTTTTCAAAAAATGTCAAGGTCTTCTGGGCTAAGAATAATACAAATAATACAATTATATTTTCATTATTTGAAGGGAAATTAGGAGAAAATATGAGGAACAATAACTTTGCATCAAGCGATGTGCTTGCACAGTTAACTCTGTGGAGTCTCCTCCTGCTTAGAGTCCAACTTGATAAAATCACTAATTTCTTACTGAATCAAGGCTCACAGAAGGAAGGAAGGAAGGAAGGAAGGAAGGAAGGAAGGAAGGAAGGAAGGAAGGAAGGAAGGAAGGAAGGAAGGAAGGGAGGAAGGGAGGAAGGGAGGAAGGGAGGAAGGGAGGAAGGGAGGAAGGGAGGAAGGGAGGAAGGGAGGAAGGGAGGAAGGGAGGAAGAAACTTCTAGTTTGAGCCCTCAGGACAAGAAGGACATGAACCAACTGG
>JANVCC010000034.1:564804-772445 GCA_025345505.1 Todiramphus chloris collaris | reverse complement strand
AACTTCTAGTTTGAGCCCTCAGGACAAGAAGGACATGAACCAACTGGACTGGAACCCCCCTGCTGGGAGGCCGGGCTGGGAGAGTTGGGCTTGTTCATCCTGGAGAAGAGAAGGCTCTGGGGAGACCTTCTGGGGGCCTTGCAGTGAGAGAGATGGGGACAGAGCATTCAGCAGGGCCTTTTGGGACAGGACAAGGAGTGATGGTTTAAACTAAAAGAAGGAGATTCAGACTGGAGAGGAGAGAATGAAGAAATTTTTGGCAATAAGGGGGGTGAGAGCCTGTGCCAGGCTGCCCAGAGAGGTGGTGGCTGCCCCATCCCTGGCACCATTGCAGGGGAGGTTGCCCAGGGCTCTGAGCACCCTGCTCTAGCTGCAGATGGCCCTGCTCCCTGCAGGGGGGTGGACTGGATGAGCTTGAAAGGTGCCTTCCAGCCCAAATCATTCTATGATTTCTTGCTTCTGTGATTCTGTGTTTCTATGACATCATTTACCTTCACCCCAGCTTGAAAGCAGGATCATGTGTTCATCTTATGAGTCTGCAGCAATTATCTTACTCACCAATAATACATATGGTAGCAGAGAGGGACTTTCCCATTAATACGCTGTTCATCTGAACATCAAATTCAGCCACTACAGGGTAGTTACCCATTCTTCTTCAATGCAGCTCTTTATCAGTTAAAACAGAATTTTCCTCTTTTGCTCCTCAAAAAGTAAGTCCATTCTCAGTCCTCCTGAGTTTGTTCTTCTGTTAGGGATATTTTACAGGAGTCATGAACTTGTCTTGAGTAACTGCCTGGTGTAGTACAGTTGTGCTGGCTGGGATGAGACACTGGGGCACATTTCTGGATAAACTCAGTGCTTTCAGTAATTCTTTTTATTTTTTTAATGTGACAACAAATATCTGAAGTATAGCTAGTGTCTTCTGAAGAATTATGAAAATCTGGATCTTACTGAAGAGCCCAAACAGCATCTGACCTTTTCTGATATATTTGTGGGTTACTTGGTATCTGGTCCTTCAGAGCCAGTCTTTCAGTTTTTGATATAACAGTGAAGAAAAACTGCTTTCTTTTGTGGCTTTTCTTTCTCTTGCAGGATTAGGGTCTAAATATTTGCCTTTGTCTTGTAAAGATTGCCATGTAACATAAATAAATGAACACACTCCTGAAAATTAAATGTTATGTTGCAACTAATTCATTTGGAATCATTTAGCAGTCACTGGATTTTACACTAATTGCTTTACGAGATTAATGAATTTACATAGCTATTTGAGTCTCACATTTCTTGGCAAAGCATATTGTAAGAAGCTAATAAAACTGGTGCACAAGCTTCATTTGATGTGAGACAACTTTAAAATGTCTGCCTAGAGACAGGGAATGACATGCAGTGAAGTTTTTCATGAGTAGGAGGTCTCAAATGTAAAAAGTCAACTCACAATTGTTTACTTGGAATTGCCTGATTTTTCTTATTTTAGTGGATGATTCAAATAGACTCCAGGTGTAAATCTTTACAAAATGTGCTGGGTTTTTTCACATTAGCAGGGTAGAGTGCTGAGTCCTTCTGACTTTTTTGAAAATGTATTTTAATAGATCTTTCATGGACAAAAACCATGAGCTTTAAAAACTGGAGGTTAAAGTAGAAACCATCTGGTAGAAAATGGACAATTTCATATTCAAAAAGAAAGAATGTTAGTCTAAGTTGTAATTCTATGACTCGTTTCTACAAAAAGACCATTCGTATTTAGGTAAGTAATATACACAACCCTGCGTATCCCTGCAACGTATAGCTAAATTGTGAACGCCGCTTCTACTTCCATCGGAACTTTTCTTTTTAAGCCACTGGGAATTCATGATAAGAAAAAGAGCTGTGGGTAGGAGTATGTTGTACTTAATATGTGTGTATGCGTCTGCATGGTGTGCGTGTCAGGAGTTTTGTAATCAGAACAGCAGCACGCATGCAAAATCTCTGTGTGCTATGTAGTTAGAATTTCTGAAAGGAAGAGAATATATGTTTAGGGAAACCCTGTGATAATGGGAAATTCTTGGTTCCATGGGGTTGTTTATTTCTTGCCTATTTGGATATAAATCTTGCATGACAAGCTACTTTCCATCTCCAAAAAATGACTGTGCAAGTTGGCTGCATAAATTTCACTGATTCCTCTTTCAGTGCTCACATATGAAAGTCATGAAAACATTTTTCTACAAGATTAAATTAAACATTTAGATTTCTTCCATGTAGTTTTGCAGTTTGAACACAAGTCACGTTTTCTTGAACAATAATGAAGGAACAGGCAGATGATGCCATCAAGCATCATAGATTTTCTATGTAAATCCTCCATTGTTTTCATTGTAGTTGACCTTTCTCTGTAGGTTGTTGGCTTTTTTCCATATAGATGCTTATAAGTATAGCTTTACCTACGTGAGGTGATAGTGTGTGTGCAGGGGATTTATATCAACGTGTCACCTCCAGTCACCAGGTCCTTTAGACAAAGGATGGGTTAAGCAATGCCTAATTAAAAGCTAGGAATGAAAAGGCCTTAAGATGGAGAAGACTGTAGATTATCATTCTACATACAGTTTAAATGATTGGTTCTGCATTGAAATCCTCCTTGAAGCAATTTTAAACTGATTTTCATAAAAAATCAGTAGCTTTTCTTCTGTATAATACTGTTTTCTAGCGGAAGTAGATGACTGCTAAATTGCTTAATACTTCCTGCTGTTCATCCTGTTAACATCCTCAGTTGCTGCTTAGAAAACATATTTTCATTTATTATTGACTTCAAATTTCATATTAATTTGCAACAGAAAGAGCTGATCAAAATCATATCAAGGGAAGAGACTACTCATATCTTAGTGCAGTACCCTGTTACTATGGTAACTGAGAAGAACCGAGGTTCACGCAATTACCAAAGTCTAGAAAAAGGCTGAGTGCTATATGTATAATGTTAGGTATGTTTACAGACAAAAACATACATCCATAGATAGACACACACACCCAGACACAGAAAATGTCTACATGTAAGAGTAGTTGGCCGTGATGTGAAACTAAGACATTCCTCGTCCTTGGCATCTTGCCTGGATCACGACCTGTTGCTGAACAAACAGGCAATTGTCATTTCTCATGTCTGATCAAGTAAATTGCATTGGGGAGCCCTAAATTCTGTAGAAAGCCTGCAGTGATGCCATTTACTTCAGACAGGACCCGAATTTAATCTCAAGAGTCCTGGGGTATGTGCTTTATCCTACTTCCAGATGGTCCATACTACAAAGGCTTCAGGCATGTAGAAAGCAGCCTAAACCAGCAGAACCCCCCCAGCATTCATGGCGTTATCACATAAAGAAGAATCTCTGTGCTCTGGAATATGTCAGATGAGGGCATGTTATTTGAAATTCATTCGTCTGCTGCAGTGTCACATTCTATGTTTCATCTATTTTGTTAAGATCAAAAAGTCTTCAGATCTTTACACGCTGAAACAATTAATGCAGAAGATCTTGGTGTTGGATGAGTGTTGAGGATTAAAATGGTTTACTTGGAGACTATTAGGATTAATTGGATGATCGTTTAAAATTTATTTGAATTGAAACTTGCTTTGCTTTGCTTAGAATGAGTAGCTGGATTTATTGAAGCCTTAGGCCACAAGCAATGAACTTATGCTGAACATACTTAGTTACATGAAGGGAGGCCCCAAGGAAGCTGTATCCTGTGAAAAATAAGGTAGCCACATTTGTCAGCAAAAGCTGCGTCCTGGAGATAAGAAAAGGAGCTACCAGCCTGGAGACAGAGAAAGAATCCAATGAGGAACAAGAAGATCCTAGACCCAAATACTACTATTGGAGCAAACCATTGTGTGAGGGGAGTGGAAGTTAAATTGTAAGGCTATTTCTTTGTTCAGAGTCCCTCTCTGGAGGGACCCAGCTCGAGCTGGTTTTCTGCTGTACCATCTGAATAAATTATTTTTATAAGATTCAACGCCTGAGACTCCACTATAGGAAACCGAAGGTGAAGAAACTCCTTTAAAAAAGGTCCTTCAAGTGTCACTGAGCTCAGGACCAGGAAGGAAGATTTGTCTCCCTCAGCTGAGGCGTGAGCTTCTACATGCATGCAACTATACCCATCTATTGTAAAGTTTCTGATAAATTTTTTCACCCCATTTCATCTTCCCATGCTTCATCATCTTTGTATATTTAAGGTAGTAAGTTGGGAGTGGGGATAGTAACCATGTCTTTTTTTTTTTTTTTTTTTAAGCACGTAAGGCATTAAGGTTTTGGTTAGAATGGCTTTTCTGTAGCAGTCCTGCTAATCATAGTAACAATGAAATGATGCTCGTATAGTGTACACCAGTGACTAACATACTCAGTTTATGCCATATTTTACCTCTTTTCCATTACCACATCTCTGAGGAAGCTCTGTGAATTCAAGCTTGCATGCATCCATTATTTCCCATGGATGTTGATCTAATTTTGATTTTTTTGATAGAGTTTCAAAATTTTACTGATCATTATATCTTGCTACTAATTACCAACATTAGTTAATGTCACTAGTGTAGCATCATTTACAGAGATATGAATGAGATCAGTGTCAAGCTGTCCTATCTGCTGTTTCCTAAAGACAGTAAGAATCAGTTCACTGAAAATTTCACACAGAAATGCCAGTAATATTGAATAGAGGAAAAAAACCATATTTATTTGAAGTCTCAACTGAAGTTTACCTTTCAGTTCCATCCCTCTTAGAAGTTGTTTTGGTATTTATTTATTTGTTTGTTTGGTTCTTTATTTTTTCAGCAGCGTGTGAAAACAAAACACACTACAGGTAGTCAGTGAGGCAATGAAATTTAATTGATGAGTGGTTGTACCTCACTGCATTGCAGAGGAAAGTATTTTCATAATTTGTCAGTCATAAAGGCATAAAAGTTGTTTCTCAAATCTGAATACTTTAGAGTGTAAAATACTGTTGTTTTATCCTTCCAAAGCACAGAAGTTTTTCAGTGAAATTAAGCTCTTGAGTTGGCTGCAATCATGTAGCCCTCTTGGACTGGCTGAGCACTGGGTGTGAGTGATGTTCCAGAAAGGCTGAAAGTAACTCTCAACTAGAAATGCTTTGTCATTAACTATGGTGTTTCAGAGCCTTACCTACCACCCTGACCCCTTTATAGCAATGCCTAAGGCAATGTAAAAGGGGGTTAAAAAAGGCTTTTGTTCTAGCTAGTGCATCCTCCCATTATGGGATCTTCCATGTTTCAAGCAGTCGTGTGAATGGCAGTAGCAGGGGACGACTGTGGCTGGGACAGGTACTGATGGAGAGGGACAGAAAAGAACAAGGGTACCAGACAATAATTTGTGAAGAATCCAGACAACTCTCCAGCTTGTCTTGCACTCCAGAAAAGCTGCTGTAACTTAAAATGCCTTCTGAGTGTCTCCAGCTTTGGAGAAACTCCGTAATAGATGAATTCAAAGCCACATTTGCCTCTACATCACTTGAACAATCATGTTGCACCACAGAGAACTGTGGGAAGTCTATCTGTATGCAGATAGCTTTGCAGATAGGTATGATTGCTTATGTTTGGAGTTAGGTAGCTTAAAATGTAGAAGTGTAAACACACCTGAAATAACAAAGTGGTTTTAAACAAGAAGGAAATGTAAAGCTTTAGAAACTTATATGGAAAAACCCAGGAAGTTCTTAAATTGCACTTAGACAAACATATCTTATTAAATTTTGCAATTGTCTTATTGCTGGACCTAATATAGGTCATTAACTTTCTTAGAAATACATGCTAAAACATCCTAATCCAGTCTGTGAGTGACAGAAAGACAACACAAGTGACTGTATTGTCCAGCTCTGTTCACAACGTGCCCTGTTTCAAGCATATATATATACCCCATCTCATTTATACTTCAATTAAGTATGTGTCTAATACTTTAAAGGACAGAAAACTGGAGAAGTTTGTAACTTCTTACAGCAAATACATAAGTTGGGTGTTAACCATTGTATTAGTTTTCACAACCGTAAAGGAAACACGTGAGATAAAGGAAAATTTAAAAAAACAAAAAACAACAAACAAAAAAACCCCAAAGAACCAAACAAACCCCCAGAACCCAAACCAACAAACTTCCATCCACAATACTATATACAGTATCTAGTATCAGTTTTATTTCATTGCAGGTTTATGTGCTGCACCATTCATCTGACTTCAGTGGAGCTGCTTCCTGGTTAAGTCTGGTGATAGCTCTCAGAGGGTGTATTTATTTACCTATTACAAGTTATAAACTTTCCTGTTCTTGCACTAAAAATGCATTAAGTCTCATAAGAACCTTTTTTTCTTCCCCTAAAAAACCCTGAAGAAATGGAATCGGGGCTTTCAGAGTGACACTGCATGGAATGTAGTTTTTGAGTCTGTTGAGTTTCAGACAGATCAGGTAAGCAAACACTGTCAGTGCAGCATTTTTCACTGATTGACATGCTAAATTCCTCAGAGAATAACAAGTTAAGGACAAAGTAAATAATGAATTAGCTGCCAGCCTTCTTGGTCATCCTTATGAAATGGATTAGTGCTAGCTAAGGACCAAAAGGAAGTGAGACATGCTTCTACAGATGCTCCTTGAACTAGGACAGAAATCGCTGGCAGGGGGCACTCCACTCATTTTAGAAGGAGCATCCAGAGCAATGGTGACTAAGAAATGGCTGGCTCACTTCACTCTTCTGCTTCTCATGATTAGTCTTTAATCAATAAACCAAATAGATTAAAAGAAAAAAAAAAAAAGAAAAAAAATATTTATATGTTTCCATTACATCAATTAAAAATAGGCAAGGGAATATGTGGGGAAAAAAGTCCACAGATTTGGAGACCAAATGACCACTGGCTACTTAACCAGTTACATTTGTATTTAAAAAAATGTGTCAGACCGAAAGAGTGGAAATTCTCCACATCATCCTGGCAGTAAGTAGAACTTGCTCACTGGCCACTTATTGTTTGTTTTGTTTGATGATTTTTTTATTTAAACATTATCTGTATCCCAAAAAAAAGACATCAAAGTCCCTTGAGCTTCAGGGCTACACATAGTAATGCCCTAATCCAAGTTGACTTTTACAGACCGTGTCTTATGCCACATCCATGGTCAGACAAAGCCCTTTCCCTTGTACGATAAAGTCCCTGGAGTGGAAGATCATAGGCACCTTTCCTGCACACAACACCCGCTACTGCTCTTTCAGATGCCTTGGCTGCGCCTGTCAGCTACCCCGCAGCCTGGGAAAGGAGATGGCCAACAGGTTACTGTTGATTTCTGTGGTCCTAATGAATTTTTCTTGGTACTATGCATTGAATGTGTAAGTGTTTACTTCTGGGCATATATCATACGCTCTGTGTGTATGCCTTTGGTCAGTTGGGGCACCTGTCCCAGCTGCGTCCCCTCCCAACTCCTTGTGCACCCCCAGACTGCTCGCTGGTGGGGTGGGGTGAGGACCACAGTTTATCTGTGACGGCCACTGCCGTGTGAGTATGCACAAAGACACGGTTCTGGTTACTCGTTCTGAGGAATATCTTGTTCCGTAAGCAATCTCTTGTTTCAGTAATTGTGATTTAAATATGGATGTTGACAGAGCTGTCTGGTGAACATAAATTGAGGAGGTCCTAGTCCTAAAGAAGTGTTTCCTGCAGCAGCTTTAGGTACTTTTTATTTTATAAAAAAAATTATAAATTATAAAATGTTGTATAAAATAACTGCAATTTTGCACTTCTCAAATCATTTTAATTTTAAAAGTTCATGTATCTGTTATAGAGAGGGTTATTTTCTAATTTTAGGTCTCCATATGTATGTGAGGTATAATTAAAACATTTCTTAAACATAATTAAAAGGAATTACATTAAATGGACGCTGAGAAAAATCACATAAATTGTTGTAATTTTTAAGGTTTCATTCCTTAACTTACATTTCCTATTGCATTTTCTTTCTTAGAGTTCTGCTTATCTTTTATCATTTCCTTTAATGGCCACATAGGAATAATGCTTTGTAAAACCTCAAAGTAAACAAGCTAGATCACAAAAGAAATTTTCTCTACAGCATCGGTTTCAATGTTCCATGGTGCTCTTGCTCCTGTTCGCTTTCTTTTGTGACTTTCAATGGCAGAGTCCTGCTAGTTACTGCTACAATATTAAGTGCCTTCCACAAGGGATTTAATGTCCAGCCTGCAAATGACAATATATGTGACAAATTAGCTAATAAGATACAACAAGTAGAGATTCAGGTAGTAAATATAGACTATCTGAGAAGGCACAGGGCAAGTCTGAAAGCAGGGATTAATACACCTAAAAAATTGCCAAGGAGCACTGTGAAAAATAAATTCAGGACTGTCTTTGTATGCGTCCCGGTTTAGGGGCAGGGCAGCCCGTTAGACCTCCAACAGACACTCTGTATTGGCTTTTATTTATTTGGGTCTTAGGTGTCTTTACCACTTTAAACAGTGTTTTGAGAAGGAATGTACAATTTGGACTGCACTTCCAGTCTATTGCTAAATTACATTTCCAACATTACATATTCATGAAGAGATTGACCTATTAATAGAATGTTAGGGATTCACAGGGAGGATTGATCGTGGTTACATGTCCTCATGTTATTGCATTAAAAATTAGACGAGCAAAGAGAGTTATCTTCAAATGTTAGTATACTTGACCTAACATTCAAAACAGGATTTTGGGTGATGTGGTTATGGTAATCTATGATTGGTGCCTACTTACTGCAAAATTGAGTTGGGAACAAGTGTTCCTTTGTCTGTTGCTAAATGTGCTGGGTGCCAGGTTTGAAAAGGAACCTCACCTGACCTCAACCGTGATGGATTAGCCCACTGCAGAAACAGAATAAACTGCATATACACTAAATGTATCTGTATTTCATCATATACTGATTTAAAGAATGCAGAAGGTAGAGTTTCAGTAATAGGAGGTGTGATAGATATTCCAGTTTACAGAACAGCTCATTGACAATCATGAGGAGACACTGGGTTCCCTGTGGTATTTGTCCCAGATAGTACCAGTCTTTAAATGGACGAGTTTTACAGCTCATCTCTGATAAGGGAGTTCTTACCTTTGCTCTCCCCACACCAAGAGATAAGGGAGGAGATGGAGACATAATCTGTGCTCTGTTTCATGTAGGTTGAGCCAGCAGAAGAAGAAATAAAGACAAGCATATGCATTTATCTTAAAATATAGAAGCTATATGGGGTTCTGTACTTTCTGAGGAAAAATCAGAAAAAGATTCTTTAAAAGACAAAGGTCCTTATTTCTCCTGGAACTGTCCTCTCCCTCCTATGTGTAAAGTGAAAAAAAGTCATGCTAAAGGTAAAAGTGACCTTAGCAGAACTCTCTTCAAATATGACTTTAAACAAGTACAATAACATCAAAAAGACCATTCCAAATCAACTCTGAATGATATCTTTGCTGTTTTCATTCTTACAATTATATTGATGTTATACACAGAAAAAGCAACCCGTGGCTTGTTCTTTTTTGTATGATTACAAAAATGATCGTCTGCTCATGTTGTGAGCTACAAACAGGGAAGCTATAGGATATTTTTACATTATTATAGCCAAAAGTCTAACACGACCTGTAGAACTTCTGGAATATTTAATGGGCAACCTGGCTGATGCTTATTGCCAAAACTATTCCTGTCTTCTTGTTAGTGTTCTTCAGGAGTGGAGAGTCCTGGACTTCAGGAGTGGAGCTCTTCCACAGTGGAGACTGGGATTTATTTTTAAATTCACAACATAGATCAGAGAAATCAGTGACATAAAACAGAGGACTTGCTTAAAGCCAGTTTTGTTTTGTTCAGTCCACTTGTTGCCTGATACTGTTCACATTTGCAGTCAGTGAGGTGTCGAGACTTTCATAATGATTGCTCACCTAAGTTCCCGTATAAAACACAAGAACATTATCCTCTGCATTTACATTAATTAGAAAAGACAGAATGCAGCAAGTTTTCTTCCCTTTTTTCTTTCTTTCTTCTTTTTTTTTTTTTTTTTGGGGGGGGGAGGGAGGTTAATTCTGTTCATTAAGATTTGTAAAAAACAGATGTGATTCTACTTTAATGCATTCAGACTTCATTGCTTATTGAACTATTTTCATTACTTTGACTTTAGAAAATAAGCTTAAGCTGCTAATGGACTTTGAATAGAAAGATACAAAGAATCTCAGTCTTCACTATTTCCTACTAATTACTAATTCTGTTTCCATAAGGAGGTTTAATGTTTCTGCCTAAAATTAACCGCGCATGCCTTTTAGAATGCGTATTTAAAAGATCTCCTGCTGCTATGGTAGAATTTTACTTTGTAGAGTTCTTGTAAACATGCAAAAATTAACTTGTACATCTGGTTTGCATAGAGAATTCCTGGTATAGACAGACACAAGTGCCTGTGCACGCAGAGACACACAGACACACACATACACATATAGTATGTCACGCACCCACACAGAGTGTGAGTTCTACCCATGCGAACCTAACACATCACACTGTGCTATGCTTAAAGAAAAGAATATTCACAAGCTCTCTGTATTATAGCAGAATGACCTGAATGTCATTTAGGAAATTTGCATGCTGACTTAATTTTCAAGAAATAACAGAAATCCATACTTCTGCCAATAAGCCTTTTCTTACGTACCAAACTGATTCATCTTAGCTATAAATAAATTGAATGTAGATTATGTACCCTGCTTGCACAGTGAAAGTACCTCTGATTATGTAGTGTGTGTATGCAATATGTATTTATTCATCCAGTGCAGGATTTGGAGTCTAGGTACTTTCAATCCACGTTAAGGTAATCTTGTGGAACTGCTACAGATGATGTTCCTAAATGCCTCTTACACATGGGAATACGTTGCCCGAATCACCCAAAACCCGAAATGGTGGTTGCTTTTTCTGTTGGTACACTTCCCTCGTTTACTTCTGGCCTTTGGGTCTCACTAATTCAGCACTGGCATCAAGAAATCCTGAAATGCTGTTTATCAAATAGAAAGTGATCTCAAAGACTTAGAAGTCAGTGCAGTGGCTCCTGCTCAGTCCGCCGGGGTTGAACTCATGCTATATTCCCCGTGTATGTGCGTATGGGTTTCTGTGCGCGCATGCACTCATACGGGTGCGTTCTTGCACCTCAGGGTGCAGCAACTTCACCAAAGATCGTGCTGGGTGGTGGAGAGCTGGTTTCTAGTTCCGTCTCATCCAAGAGCCCTGTGTACTCAATCTTATTCTGCCTTCCAACTTGATAGTAGATTCGGTTTTCACATTCCTTCAGCACACTGTCGTGTGTAGCAACCTTTAGACAGCGCTCAGGAGAGGATCACCTCTTCTGCTTTTCCTCCAGTTTGTAGCAGCCTGAATCCAAGCCATCTTGGACTCCTCCATGCATTTAATCGATTCCTAGACATGTATCAACTTTCTTCTGTCATGTGTCCTTCCTATGCTTTTAATTGGTTAATAACTTTAGCAATTAATTAAGCACAATGGAAAATAATAATCTCTAGCAGCACCATGTGTTCAGTCCATAGCCTGTGTCCTTAAGTGCTGTATTTAGAGTTTAGGTCTGTGTATCATTCTCCAAACTTGTCTTCAACCCACTACATAAACAAACCTAGTCTCTCCTAATCTAAAATCAAACCAGTCAGCAGAAGTATATTCCTGTTAGCAATGGCTTAGCATGCATTATTTGGCTTTGCACTGAAGTGAGCTGCGAAAATTTATACCACTGCTGCACTGGAGAAGCTGGTAAGTAATAACTACAGAGTTAAAGGCATAACACAGCCAGTTCTTATTTAGTTACAACTGCTGAGTTATCCTTTCTAAGAGAAAAGTAAAAAGGTAACAATTGTTCGTAGTCAGGTTAGGAGCACCCAACCACTGCCTGTGTTTGAGGGCATCTCCAACAGACTGGAGCTTGTCTGTGGGCCAGCCTTATCCCTACTGCTCGGGGCTGACTCCAGCTACCCTCACAGAACCTGCTCTGCTCATTTTATTTAGATCCTCCTGTCCCTTGTCGGTCAGGTCCCTGCTACTCCTGCCTTGCTATATGAGAGCAAGACCCTCCCAACACACACCACCCAAACAAACAACGGACCTACAACCCTCCTAGCAAAGACTTGAGGACAGCAAAGGTTTGTTGCCGCTCTTCTCTGTTTTTCTTGAGGACTGATGTTTCAGCCATAAGACCCACAGAGACAGAGAAGGGTGAACGTAACACCGAAGAGATGTAGGTTCTAGGAAGGCTTTCTGTATAATTATTTTAACTGCCTTGTAATAATTTTTTTCTGCAGTCGTAACAACTGCCTTTATACTCATTAAGTTCATAAGAACTTAATTAGGCCAGCAGCAAATACTTAGCTCCATACACTTGGTATGTTTCATTTTGCTGATAATATGATTTGTGCCTCTAAAATACTCTTGCAGCGTCACTTATGCTGGCTCTAGTGCTCATTTCAATGGTTACTGAACTGATTTAAATTACCAGTCTAGAAGACAATTACCCCAGGAAAACAGAACAAAACAAGAAACCTAAGGAGCACATTTAATTGGCTCACTAAGGGGTCAGATTTAGTACTAAACCTGCTGAGGGGCAGCAGGACTTGTGTTGACATGAGCAGAAAGATGGCAGGGAAGAAAACTCATCTCTTTTGGTGGGACTCGTAAGAGTTAAACTGCTTCAGCCATCATCTGAATGCAAATTCATTGATCAGAGGTAGATAAAAATTGGCCTAGCAAAGCTATTTCTTGAACCATGTGAATGACTGTTAATTTGTGCACAACAAAAACAGCAGAGAAATTACTCCTTTTGTTTTGTTTTTTTGTTTTAATTGAAAATTAAGACCTATTTATGGTCTTCTTTCATCGTTGCTTTCCTGCATTTTTTCTTTCCCACAGTCATAATACAAAATCTTAATATTAAATACATCTTTACTTGTGAAAAATTTAGCTTGTGACTATGTAGGAAAAACCATGAGCTAATTTATACTGTGTAATATTCAATAGAGATGTTATTTTATTTTCTTTTACTCAAGATGACAGTTTGGATCAAATAAGGAAAGACTGAAAAATCTTCCTCTAAAAGAAAGGTAGCTTAGCCAAGGCAAAATCCTACCAGGAAAAATCAGGAAATCACACAATGGTCTAGATGCTTTTTTTCTCACATTTTAGACAGACTTCTTGTTTTCCAAAAGCCACATATGGATCATTTTATTCTTTTGTAATATTGTGTCTCTATTGTTCCTAGGAGGCATTTTAATGCACATAATTGAACTTCAGTTAATTCTTCATATGTTGTTCCAGATTACTTGCTTGATGCTGCTGATGTGGACCTGTCATTGTTCGCTCACTGCCACCTACTCAATTTGGTGTGGCTGGCTTTTAAGTCTTGTGTGAACACATTGTATTTATTACTCACTAGGAAGTTATAGAAGAACATGCCATATGACATGCTTATAAATCTGATTCCCCTTATAAAGCATTGTTCTGCTTTATGGGCCTGTACTGGTGTATGGTCAGTAATAGTACAATTTCAAAGAAAAGTAGTAATTTTATATTTCTTTTTAGCAGTGGTGCTATTATTATTAAATTCAGTTTGGTTTTTTTTAAATTCTCAGATGGTAAAGGATGGATGACTAAATAAAACTCAGCATCTGACTGCAAGGATTTCTGCTGCCAGCTTTGCTTTGCTTAAATTGCTGCAAAGGACTACCATGCATAAAACTGAAGAAATGCTGAAATCTAAAATGAAGATCTGTACATTGCTCGGGGGATAAAACAGATGCAAACTTGGTGAAATATATACAAACATCCAGGCAGAGAAGCTGGGGAAAGGAGTTGGATATGAATGTTTGAATACATTTCACACTAAGTAACATTTGGATCATGTTGCGCTGGTAGTGAGAACTTGAGGTTTCAATTCCTTTTTTCCACCATCATGCAGGGAGGAACATTTCTGTAGTTATGTTTTCCTCACATTATCATCACATTATCATTTAAGTGTTAGTGAAGAAGAGGCCAGTTCTTTTATTAGCTGAGATTTTGAAAATACCTTCCTCTGAGAATTAGTTGAAAGTCAGCTGTGCCTAAAAAAGGAGCAAAGGTGAAATCTATTGAAATTCTTCAATCAGAACTAAAATTCCCAAACTAGGCTTGTAATAAAGTACACTTCTTGCAATAGGATTCAAATCTGAAAAAAAGAGCATTGTATTTTCTTTTTGATATGACATTCCGGTTCAAAAATGCCTGTAGATATTCTAATGAAGACAAAATACATCAAGCCATTAATAGGATTACAACGACAAGCTCTGAAATGTGTCATTCATTTACCTTACATAAAGACAGATGGGAATGGACTTGGTTTCTCTAATTTTTCTCCGGGATGCTATGGTTCTCTACTTGCCCCTGTTAATTTTGGTCACTAATTACCACAGTCTGTCCTGATTGGAGAAATTAAAGTTTTGTTGAAATGCATTTATTTCACTCAGAACTGAAATTGTGCTACACCAGAAAGACTCTGCAATGTTTAAGTTCAATAATTTGCTGTTTAGGGTTCCTCAGTTTTATTGGGTAAAACCTTTGTGCCATTCCCTGGTGGCATAGGCTTAGGTTGTGCTGCACGGGGAAAGCACAAACACATGGAAGGGAGTTTTAGTACCAGTGCAAGAGCAGTGAAGTTTCAGCAGTGTGTACAGCAGTAGAAAACCCCAGGATGGATCCCAGTTGGAGGGCAGTAATCTCTGCATGCAGCCCCCTAGAAAGTTTTATTATAGGATAAAGGAATTGGAACAACTGAGCCTGTGGACAATGGTGTCCTGAAATGAAACTCGTTGGATATTAAACAAGTTTATGTATACCTCCTGGCTTATACATAATTAAACAAACAAAATAATTATACAGACATGTCTGGAAGCTTCAATGTTTCTGTAGGATAAATTACTCCATTCAAGCTGTTCAGCTGGCAAAACTGAGACAGAATTTGCTCAGTCGTAATCAAGTATAAATCAGTACAATTCTTTAAAAAAAAAAAAATTAAAAATCTAGTTTGATTTCCACTGAATCACAAAATACATTTCACTAAGTTGTTCCCTAGAATGCAGTAGTTCCACTGCTAGAGGTAGAATATAATTTACTCATCATTTCATTCAAAAATCATTTTTTTTCCCTTTTATTATTTTCTTGTTTCTTTTATTTTCTTTTTTTTTCTCTTCTTTTCTCTTCTTTTCTCTTCTCCTTTTCTTCTCTTTTCTCTCTTCTCTTTTCTTTTTCCTTCTCTTTTCTTCTCTTTTCATCTCTTCTCTTTTTTCTTTCCTTTCTCCCTCTCCCTCACCTCTCCTCTCTTTCCTTTCTTCTTTCCTTTCCAGAATCACTGTTTCTATAGGGAAATTCTTGTGTAAGAATGACGTTAACATTTTTCAGTTTAAAACTGACTAAACCTATGACTTTCTAATCTGACTTCCTGCATAACAAGAAGCCATTAGAATTTTACCCAGTGATTTTTATAGTGAAGGGATTTGTATTCCCTAGCTATTTAAGGGAACATTACTAAGCATGATAAACTTTGGTGAAACAAGACCAGATCTTTTAGAAAAGATCCAGTCTTAATTTAAAAGCTCCAGCTGCATCTAAATTTCAAGGTAGACTATTGCAGTGTCAAAAAATCCTTGTCACGAAAAAAGCAAAACAAAACAACTCCCCAAGCAAAGTACAGTTTATTCTCAGTTTTAATTATTAAAATTATTCTCTTTTTTTCTTTTCCATTTTATATTATTACTATAGTGTTAATCATGAATTAACATCCAGCTATTTTAAAGATATTGAATAGAAAGAAGAGCAACCTGTGCAGCTCCTGCATCACATGAAAAACTAAGCAAGTTTGATGAATGTTGTTTATGTCTCACTAACAGCCCTAAAGGCATCTCATAATTTTGTGATAAGAAAATATTTCCCTGTCAGGAGACATTAACATCTGGGTTTTTTGAAAACTTTAGTCATTACATGCTTTGTCTGACAACTCAATGTAGTATAGCTTGATGGATAACTGAGTGAAAGGCTTGAAAGGTCTCCAAATGAAGTCAATGTTCCAAATTTAATGAAAAACACTGAAGTGCAATGTGATAATAAATACAAGCCCTCTAACTGCAAACCAAAACAAGGTGTCTTCTTGTTTTGAGCAATTTTAGTGATATTAAAGGAATAAGCAGGGATTGCCAGGCTTCAGCCTCTTCTCTGCCTCTCTTTGTTGAAGTTCCTATTGATGCCTCATAGATTACTAACATTTCAGCTGTTGACTAAAGCAACCTTTGGAAATATCTATTGTAAAACAAATAGGATTCAAAATCATTCCTTAGGATAGAAAAGTTCCACTGTGGACTGAAATTTAGCTTGTGAGGGGTCAGTCTTCAATTCATTTTGGAAATTAATTGTTTTTACACAGCAAGAAAGAGGTTAGAGATTTATTCTTTACACATATCCTTTACTGCAAAATATTTTGCCATTTTAGACATAGAAATTGGTTTACCAAATGCACTTAAACTGTACATGCCTTGGTTTCTCTGCATCTTCGCTGCATCCCGATATTCACCCAACCAAGTAGATACATCACAAGGCTGGCGTGGTCAACCAGGGAATTCAAGCTGAGCTCTTAATGCAAAAACAAGGTAGATACACAAGGGATGGACATGAGGGCGGATGCCAGAGGAGAGATGTGGAAACAAATGGATATGAAGGGACAATGTTAGAAAAGCCAGAGCCCAACTAGAGTTCAAATTTGTAAGAGTTTCAAGGGCAAGAAGAAGAGCTATTTTGGCTCCATCAGCAGTAGAAGGATGAACAGGAAAAAGATGAGCTTGCTCCTGAATGGGTGGGTGATTTAATGCCAGAAGACATAGAGAAGACAGAGCCAGTACAGGACTTCTTTGGTTTGGTACTCACTTAAAAGGTCTCCCACACTTTTGTGCCTAGATAGGAGGAGGAGAGGAACTACCAGTCGTGGAATAGGATCTGCTCAAGAAGGGCTCTCTTCAGATGCTCATACAAGAAGTCAGAGTGGTTGCACGGAAGCACTGTGAGAAAGATGGGTGCTGTCATTGCAACTATCATCACTTTGACATTTCTTACAGGTCATACAGAGAGTGCTGATAAACAAGAAAGTCCCAGTAAGGACTTCAAGATGGTCCTAGTGTGCCCTATGAGAAGAGCCTGAGGGAGTGAAGCTTGTTCACCTGGGACAGGGAAGGCTTTGAAGGCAGAGGGGGAACAAAACTGTACCCGTGGGCATGCTAATAAGAAAATGGAGGCAAGTTCTTTTCTGAAGTGCATAGTAGAAGAGAAAACAGGCATAAACTGAAACAAGAGTTGTTCCAATTTGATAAAAAGGGAGGAAAGTCACTATAATGTCAATTAAGCATTAGAACATGTTGTCAGAAATACTGTGGTATCTCTGTCCTTGGTTTTCAAGACGTGACTGGTATATTGGTTGTGGGTGGCAAGGTGTTGGTGAGGGAGGGCTGCAGGAACCTCTATGAGAGGACACCAGGGGCTGCCCCGTGCCAGGCACAGAGAGCTCCCGGTGGTTCCCGGTGGGTCCAGCTGGGCCCACAGCAGCCCTGGCACAGCCACAGCTGAGCCCATCAGGGATGCTGGTGGAACCTCTGGGGAAAGGTATTTAAGAAAGGGCAAAAGCATAATATAGGCAGAGGAGTGGGGGGGGGGGGGGGGGGGGGTGGGAAAAAAGGGAAAAAAAAAGATGGGGGGGGGGGGGGGGGGGGGGGGGGGGAAGAGTAGTGAGAAACAGCACTAGAAACACCACAGCTGGTGAAGAGGTGAGAGGAGGAGGTACTCCAGGCACCAGAGCAGAGATTCCCCTGCAGCCCATGGAGAAGTCCATGGTGGAGCAGGTATTTCCCTGCAGCTCATGAAGACAACTCTGCCAGAGCAAGTATCCACACTGCAGATTCTGAGGGCCTCCATGCTGGAGCCTTTGTATCTTCTCTTTCCTCCTCTGTGTTGGTTTTTGGTTTTGTGTTTGGGGTTTTTTTATTTCTTTATTTAAACCCTTCTTGTTGTCTCTTGTTCTATTCAGAAAAATTATGTGCATTCTCTTTCTTTCAGTGCTTCACCAGAAGTCCTTCCAATTTCACAACAGCATCTTCACAGAGCAGAAAATTACTGCTGAGTCAGAGCTGTCTATGCAACATCACCAGAAATGCTCCCTCTATTATTTTATCTCTGGCAGAATTGAACCGAGTTTAGGATTATGTCATTGTTAACAAACAGAATTGCTAAGACTTCTCAAATTTTATAACATAGTCAGGCTTGCTGTGGTAGGGCTAGATTCCAAGAGGCAAAAAAACCTGGTGACAAACCTGTTGTAGCATAGGATGATCTGTCTGTGTTTTACACAGCCCTCCACGTGTATACAGGCACGTGTCTTCTCTGCCAAGTCCCACACTTCAAGGTGTTTCAGTGCAGTGACCTTTGTTTGATTTCTTGTTTGCACAGCACTTTTTGTTCAAAGCTACAAAAAAAAAATGTTTTCCAGAATGAGGTTGTGAAGAATAATTGATTTTAGTTTCAATGATTTGTAAGCTAAGAGGGTCTCTTTTATCAATGGCACGGGGTATTAATGGGGTTTTAATGTGCACCTCCTTCATATATCAGTGGCATAATAGAGTCACAAGCAGACTTGCATGGTTAATTATTGCAGTTTTAAAGAAAAAGTTAATTCCTTCGTTCATAGAAAAGGTGTTTATACTGTGTATACGTTCTGTTTGCCCTGTCCTAGGAGCCTTTATGGTCTTGTCAAATCACACTTTTCATTCTGCTCCTACACACACCTTTATATTTCTATTAACAGAAAAGCAAACGCCCAAGAAACTCAAGGAAATTCAAATGAATTAAAATCTGTCTGTGAAAATGATTTGAAAAGCTTTAGGAGGGAATATTTTAAGCTGCTTAAAATGATGAATCTCTGGCAGAGTACATGGGTAAGTTCTAGTTTTACATATAAATCTGTACATAGGGAAAATTCTGTGACACTGGTTAGAGCCACATACATTTGCTGTAACAGGATTGAAAAAGATCCATGCAAATGCATTCATATTATTGTTTCCAACAGAAATTCTATGAGAGCTCTTCCAGTATGTCCTCTCTATCATGTGTTTCATATTTAGAGCTACATTGTATGTAAAGAACTGCTTTTGGTTTGGTTTAGCTTATTAACAGCAAACCTGAATAATATGAATTGGTTGGTAATATATTCCCTTACTCTTCAGTGTAAACCATTCCTTTCAAACCATGAGCATTCCTGTGGGACTGTGTGATGTGAAAATTGCTGTGTCCTTCTCAGTAAAACAGCATTGCTCCTGGATGAAAACTGATATCACAACGACATCGGATGTTTTTCAATGTATAGGGGACATAGGATAACACTATGGAAGCCAGCACTGTCCCTCCTCAAAATGAAGAACTGAAAACCATATATTTAGACCAGTGCAGTGATGTGCATCAACTCCTTTGCTCTCCTGAAAAGTATGGCCTCTAGGTCAGGCAAAACCTAAACTGCTGTCTTTATACTGCTCTATATGAACTTACCAAATTTATAAACTTCCATAAACAATCTGTTTGGAGCTTTTGAAAGGTTCTCTGTACCATGGTCCATTACAGGGTGTTTGGCACTAGAAAGAGTGGTCCTAAGAAAATCAGGACAAACAAAGAATAATTGAATGTGAGTATGTCTTGGGAGATTTTCAATGAGATGAGGAGAAAGAAATATGTTAATTTTTCAAGGCGTTTGGATGTATAGCAGATAGAGATGATGACATCACAACATCTCACAGAATACAAGATTTTAATCATGACTATATATATATAAGTAAAATTAAAATGTGTAATGATTGATTATTGAAAAGAAATCTTACAAAGACATTAGCTAAATTACAAGTTGAGAAAGAAGAACATGTTTTCCACAGGGCAGACTTAAGTCATTAAGTCTACAAGGTTTTTTTATATCTTTCCCTAAAGAGGAACGATTGCAAATCAGGAAAAATAAATCACCAGATCATCATCAACATCAAATAACTGACTAACTAAATAGAACGTAAATTTCTTTTAGGAGATTATTTTTACAGAAAAAAAGTTGCAGCTAGCTTTTCCCAGAATCTGAGAAGAGCAGTATGATGTCATTAATATTAAAAGCTGTAGCTGTGCAGATCAACAAGGCATTCTCCTCTGTATCAGCAGTACGGAAGTCTTGGTCCTAAATTTTTGCATATTCCCCCCCCCCGAACATTTTCAATGTAATATTGTCAGTTGATACTAGCCTAAGAAATCATATAGTAATAATGGAACATGAAAGATCTACTAACAAAGAATATATTTTTTTCAAGGGTAAGGTAGGGAAAGGAATCTCCAAAAGGAACAAGTAGAAGTTGGGCATTTAAATCCAATTGGTACTGTGAATAGTTTGACTTCTGCTAACTCTCAGAATCTTCCTCACCCTCCACTCCCCCCAAGTCCTGTTAATACATTTTGGCAGATTTATTATGAATTACAAGAGTTGTAAAGAACAATATTCTTCATTTCAGGCCACACATGCTGTGTTTCTGAGGTTCGACATGGTCAGCTTCACAGGCTCAATTCAGGGTTCCTGTAGTTTAGTCAGTTTAGTTATTTCTGCTTTGAAGTCATCAAAATTATGCCTTCTGATTATGAACTACACTGCAGGAAGTATGATTGAAGGAATCTGAAGCACTGGAAAGGGTCCAAATTTAACTCCTTTTTATTTACTCCGGTTGCTTATCACCCCAGAAAAAAAATCAGGTTACATCTATTTTATATTTTAATTTCTTATGAGGATGGAGGAGACCACCCACCTATTTTGTTGAGTGGGACAATCTGACAATGAAACCCAGTATTTACTGACCTAAATGAATATGCAGCAATTAATAGGATATGTGTTGAGTGTTTTGTCAACAGTGGGAACGTATATTCTCACAGCCAAAACATGGCTAAAAAATACTTTTTACAACAGAAGATCTTTTAGATTGAAAGTGGAATTTCATTAAAATCAAAACTTTTTTAGGAATTAGATTTGCTTTAACATATAAAATAGGGGGAAATTCTAAAAATATATCTTTGTTTACTTTCAGTAATGTGATAAGAAAAAAATCTGATTCAGCTTTCTTTTAGACTGCACATAAATACAAAAATGTGAATTTTATCAGACCGTGTTTGCAAATTCTATATGGCGTTATCAGTATTTAGACTAATTTTGACATTATATATGAACATGAAAAAGCTCAAATATTGTTAAAACCCCCATTTGTCATTTTGTGTAATGAGATTTTTGATGGTACTGAATCAATTCAGAGGAGCCACCAAATTTGGAAAAAAATCAGATTCTAGTTTTCAGAAAGCTTAAGTGGCACTGTTTCACACTGAGGGAAATCTGGTTTCCAAATAGCTTTTTATCTCTAATTTTTGCAGACCAAAATATCTCCTCAGCTTTCATCCTATTTGACCTCAATACAAGTTTTGTCAGGTAGATTGTTCAGGTTTGATTAAATTTTCAGGTTTAATTTTCATTGTTTCAGTAATGAAAAGACTTCGGATTGAGGTCATCCTCGTAATTTTGCTGCCATCTTTCCCTGATCACACCAATCAGCTATCATTTCCAAGATAAAGTACTACTACAATTAAAAAATCCTCTTCCACTCTTTTTCTCTTCTATACATACAATCACCTTCATCATCCAAGGAAGTCAAAACGGAGTATTTTAAAAGCTATCTGACACCTTTTCTTTTGTCTACAACTACCTCTGAGGTAGCTTTTTTAATTTGTGTTTGGTTAGATATATACTGAACCCCAGATTTCCAGCTCTTGGCACTGCTTTGAATTCTGGTTTCAGTCCAGGGTAGCTTCTGTTCTGTGTAAAAGGGAAATGAAATTTCCTTTTCTTTCTGCATCTGTAATGTATGAAAACAAATCACCATTACCCTTTCTCTAGGTCCTAATTTTGATTCCTGTGATGTAAGAAGCTCCACTTTAATCCACTTTAAAGGAAGGGCTGTCACATTAGCCAGAATCAGATGGTGTGAAGCTGTTTTATTTTCACTCAGGTGAAGCTGTCACTTAGCATAACTCTAGGGTGAATTTCAAACATTGCAGGAGCTCCATCTGCTTGGATATTAGATTTCTGACAATTACACTTAGAGAAAAGATGATAGGTCATGGGAAGAAGGTGAAGAGAACAGAGTGCTTCATGATTTCCAGGGCTAGAAGCAGAAGGCAAACAATTCACAAAATTACCTCTTTTTGTCCCATCTCCACACCCTCCCACCCCCCCACCCCCACCCCCCCTTTTTTTTAATTAATTAATGTTATTAATTAGCTGTAGTAGGTGGAATCAAGAAGTTGTAGGATTCTGGCTATCATGACAAACAAAGTTTTCTTTCTTGTCACAGTGTTAAATGTTTTAGATAGGAAGTGTCTGTGTAATTCCAGGCTGATGGAGAGAGGGGTGGAAGTGTTGGCTGTGTTCCAGCCACATCGAAACTTTGAGTTATCTACCAGTGCATCTTTCTGTAATTGTAATCAATTATACACAAATACATATATTTATATAAATTAATGTATTTATCTATATTTTAATGGGCTTTATGTCCATTAACTTTATACAGAAATCAGTGCAACAATGCAGAAAAAGATAATTAAAATTATTGTTTCATTACAAGTTTCAGTGTGAACACAGAACATCCTGAGCCTACTGCAATCAACTATGACACCTAATTAATAGATTGAAACAGCCGAATAAGCTCATAATGTTCCTTTTTCTTTTATTTTTAACTATCCCACACACAATTGAAATATGGCTCCATGGAATGAGATTTAAGTCAAGCTGTGTTTAATATTTTTTGAGGATAAAATCTCATCAGACATTTTTTATGAGAAGTTTGACTTGTTTTTACAAAGAGGTTCCTAATTCTGAGCCCAAATCAAATGCTTTCAGTTAAATTGTGTCCAGTTACAGGACCAATGGACACAAACTGAAACACAGGAAGCTCCATCTCAGCATCAGGAAACACTTTTTAATTGTGAGGGTGACCAAACCCTGGGACAGGTTGCCCCATGGAGGCTGTGGAGTCTCCATCCTTGGAGATATTGAAAAGCCATATGAATGTGGTCCTGGACTGTAGATGGCCTTCTGTGAGCAGGTGGGTTGGTCATGATGACTTCCAACCTCAGCCATGTTTTGATTCTGTGCAAATCCTTATGTGATTCTGACCTCCTTCTAATACAATCTCTAGAACAGCAGTAGTTGCCCATTCCTTTAGAGTTTTTATAGTTTAGATTTACCGTCAGGATCTCTGTTTTTCTAGACGTATAGGATTCTTTGACACAAATCTTTCTCTTTGCATAGTTGTCTCAAAAAAGAATGGCTTTACTTTACTCTGCATACAAAAGTACCAGACTGTGATGCATTGAGTGTTATTTTTTACCTCTCAAAATAAACAATGAGGTTGTCCAAGATGAAGAGAGTCCCATATATTCTTACACTTCCTAGATAATTATAAGTTGAGTATGTCTAGACCAATTATCTTCTAGAAATCTGTAGAATCTGCTCAGATTCTAACTGTGGATCACTGTAGATGTGAGGGAAAGAAAAAAAAAAAGATCTTGCTGCCTAATTTAGATGAAGTGTAATGTTATTTGCAGGTTCTTAAAATGTTCTCTTCCATTGGGGATGTAAGACTGTTATTTAGGAAACTGAAGCTTTTGTTAACATGGAATGGTATTTGTCTTAATTAAGGACTCCATCAATCACAGTCTATTCTTTCGCTTCTTAATATTGTAAGTCATAATGTTTAATTTGTGAATTCAGTTTCCCAGTCAGCTCCAGCATATGACTGCTATTTTATGCTATAAGTCTTTCTTTTCCATCTTTACATGGTATCGAGCCTTATTTTAATTTATTGGAGAAAGTGTTTGATAAGGTTGGGTGTTGGACTCGATCTTCAGAGGTCCCTTCCAACCCCTACCATTCTATGATTCCGTAATAAGATTGTCAGCCTCATCTTGCTTCCTTTATAACAAAATATGAAGATTTTCATACACATGCATTGTAATTGATTTATTCTATCTGAAAAAAAAAAAAAATCTAGAAAATACTCCAGCACAAATTAACTGTTTTTATTTATAGTTCCATAATTTCTTTTCTCTTCTTTCAATGACACACCACACTTTGAGGTGAGTGTCTGGAAAAATTTCACTATTTTCATAAAGTGTTTTTTCAGATAAATTTGTCTTTAGAAATGATTACTCAAAGTTTTCATTTTTGCATTTTAGCTACCCACTTTCTTTTTTCTTTATCTCCTACATTAGAGCAGCTTCTTTTGAAATTTAAGAAACCGCTTATTCTGATTATCTATCGCTAATTGTTGTATTTGTGTAACAGAGAGAAAGTCAGATTTTGCAAAATGCTTCTACTACAGCCAGAACATTTTCTTAGATTACAGTAATTTGAATTTTAAGTTGTTTACTTGATTCCTTCTTTCTAATACAAAAATTAAGACAGGAGAGAAATTTAATCTCAGGAATTTGTAGAAGAGGAATTTTGGTGCTCATAGCAAGAGGCTCTAAGTACATAAAAACATCTTTTTGTGTAACATTTTCATTGAGTGAATGCTCGGATCCGAAGGTCGTTAAAACAGTTCAGTCATGAAGTCTTGGCCTTTTCATTGATATAAATTCAGATTAAGTATTTCAGCTCTTTCCTTTGTGCAAATATAAAACTTTTGAATTGGAAGGAGAGGCAGGAACAGCCTGTATGCTTGGCATAGGATAAAATGGTATCAGATTATTTATTTAATACAGAAAAATAAAAACCCACATGCTTGTAACTACTTCCTGTGGCTGAGGTAGGAAAAATTGTTTGGATCTTGTAGCAAGCAGTGCAGAGATGCAGCTGTCAGAGACACAGCAGTTATCACAGCAGCTCTCAGACTTCTTCTTCAGGAAACATTTTCTTAGCAATCATCTTCTGGTGACTTGCTCTGGTTGAGGGCGGCTACTGGAGAATTTTGCTTTTGTCAGCCCTAGCAGGAACCATTCCCTTGGTTAGTGCACAAGGGCTTGGATTGTCTTCGGCTGACACCTCTTCAGCTGACAGCTGATCAGCATGTGAAGTACTTATTCAGCTGTAGCCTGAGGATTTGCTATCTAACCGGCCGCAGAAGCTCCCGTAGTGCAAAAACCAGCTGTTGAGAGAGGCACAGGAACTCTGCTCGAGATTGTGTGACACTGCTAGAGGCTGCACAACGATGTTGTCTGTGCACGTGGTTTTGCAGCTGGCCGGAACAACTGAGTTCAACAATGTCTGGGGTCTCAGTGCAGAGAGAGCTCCAGAGAGACTCCAGGTTTCAGACTGCAAGGAGTCCCTGGCACAGCTCCCTTACGGTGGGGACAGAAATGACCCCACCTGGGGCAGGTGTGCTGAGGTGCAGGAGCATGAGAGGAGGTGACAAGACTGCATAACATCAGGGAGGTTAAACAGGACATCTACGAGGTCTTCACAAGAGTTTGAATCCTGTGATACAAGGAAGGATGGACAGCTAAAGTCTATCCTCAAAGCAGTAGGGGATGAAGACTGGAAAGCCATGACTTCAGGCAACAGAACAAAATTTCCTTCTCCAATTTCACTTCTGCCATTAAGGTCTAGATATAGTGGTCTATGAATGGGTAAAGAGGAATGAAGCCCATCAGAGAAGATATCAGAGCCAGCTGGCCTTGAAGGCTGCTGCCCTTCTTGACAGCTTTAGTTGCTGAGGTCAAAGTGATCAGGCTCAAGGGCTCGCAGTTGAAGTGAAAACTGAAGTCAACATCTTCTTTCCTCTCCCTCCCTTCCCAATTTGAGATTGTCTCCTTTACAAGATGATTCAGTTTTTAGATGGTTCTTAACACTTGGCTTCTGCCCCCAAGACCCCGTACGGCCCTGTGCTGGTGTGTGACTTTCCCAGGGTGGCTGCCGGACCATCTTGCGTTAGCTGGTCATTCGTGTTTTCTCATAGCAGCTTCTATTTATTTTTGGCATGCGTAAAAATCAACTGTTTTGCAGTTCTCAAGTTTGCATTTCTTCAGTGCAACCCGATAATGGACCTGGTTCTAGTTCTGGGCTTCATTTTGACTCTGTGCATGTATTTTTAAGGTGCTTGCTGTTGTCCCACAGTTAAACCGCACGCTGTAATAAGAGACATGATAACAAGCTCCGTTTCGCACTAAAAGCTGATAACAAGCTTAACAGGCCAGGACTGGAGCCTTATCTGTCCAATCACTCTGGATCCCACCTGCTCTGATTCTCAATTATTTTCTTTAAAGTCACTACGGAAAAGGGCAACATCTAGTAACTCACCTAAGGCTGGCTCCTTATTCTTATGTTTTATGAACTGTCTATGTCCTGGAGCATGCCAGAAGCCTTGTATTCCAAAAAAAATTACTCATGCTCATTTGCCACCTGGAGATGTATAAAACTCAGAATAAAATGCACAATGATTGTGTAAAAAAACCCTAGGATTTTCCAATAGCAGTAATTTTGGTTTGTTGTGGTTGTTTGTTACCTTTTCAAGCGGATTTCAGTGCTAGTGATTATGACAAAAGTATCCATAGGGAATAAAAAGACCCAACCAACGAACAAGCAAACAAAAAATACCCCAACTACATATTTCACCACCTAAAGCAGAGCTGAACAAAAGTATGTGTGAAATACACTGACTAAAGAAATTCACACAACTTCATCGTGACTAAGAAATACACCGCTGTGCTCTGAAGATGTGTTATTCCCCAAAGATATCATTTCAAGGTTGTGGATATCTTGCAATATCTTTTGCTTTTTCCTCAAGAAGCAAATTACCACCTATGCTAAAACACAGGAACAGTTTTCTGGCAAAAATAATCAGAGCATATTTGTGATTCATTTATTCCTAAAAAATCTGCACTGAAGTTCCTCATGAAATAGAAGGTCAAAGATTATGCTACTGAGCTGCTGAAGCCCTGAGAGTGGTGCCTTCTTTCAGTTTGCTTGAAGAGAAACTTCCAACATCTTTCTTTTTTGAATTTAAGGAAATAAAAAAGAATTTCTGACTCTTAAGGAACTTGCACCTTTACTGTAGGCTCTCCTTTAGGAAGTTTGGGTAACTATCTGCTATGAGTCTGAGGACAATCTTGGGACTGCCTTTTTCGAGACTGCTTCTGAGTGGCTGTCATCCACACATACAAGAGCTAGCACGGGGCTTGCAACAAATATAAGTGGTTGTATCCAAAATTATGATTCTCTGTGTCGTAAGAAGTTTTTTCACCAGGAAGAGAGGCTTTAGTTCATAAATCCCCTTAGCAAGGTTGGTCTAGGAATCAGGCAAATATTTATTTTGACTTTTTGAAGTGAGTTAGAGTCTAGCCCTGGCTCACTGGCAGCTGACGTGTCTCTCCAGAGTAACATTTCTCCTTATAGTGAGGGGGATCCTGAAAACCCTGGCAGTGCTGGGTTTCAACCCTGCAGAAATGAGACTTGCGCAGAGCCCATTTCAGTCCTGAGTCTTCAGAGTAGTTAATTTTCTAAATTTATTGACTTTTGGCACTTTATTGGAAAATCTTGGAGCATTGAACTTTCTGGGGCTATCAGTATCTCGGGATTACTTTGTAGAAAAGGCAGTAGGGAGATGAACAGATGAAGTGGCAAGGAACTATGTGGTTAACCCTGACTATTTTGGCACCAGTTACTGTAAAACAAAACGTTTTCTGGAATGCTTTAGGATTTCAGGAAACACTTCATTTCCACAAGTTTTGTCAAAAAATTACTTTTATCAAAAAATTACTTCCCAATTCTGGTAGTACAACAGCCCAATTATTCTAATTTGCTCTAACAATAAGACAAATATTCTAGCCTGGTGTTGTATCAGAGTTGCACATTCAGTATTGACGTAAAATATTGTATTGTGAAAAAAAGCATTACGGTGCCACACAATGGGATTGCCACAGGAAAATAATGCAAGGCACAATAAAGTGTTCTATTTTTCCTCTATTTATAAACAACCGATGCTGGGTTTGGAATAGAAACCTAAGAAATATTTAGACATATCTTTATATTGAACTAACATGCTGATCATCATGTAATTTTTGTTCTTTATTCATACTGCAAATAGATATTGAAAACTACAGTCATAAGCGTTCAAAATCTTATAATGCTAAAGCAGCATTTTTATAAACACTGATTTTAAGGAATAAAAATGCCATGATATAACATATTTTTCTTGTGTTTTAATGGTCTCACTGAAACATATATGTGTAACATAATGAAATTAAATCAAACGTTTTCAGTGGTGCCTCTATTGTCTCTCCTGTTCAGTAGTCAACAGCTTATACAGTGTAGTATCATAATTTCTGATGCTTGCTGTATTCTTAAAGGTAAATATAGTTCTCAGGAAAAATGTCATCTCAACAACATAAAAAAATTTGTTTATCAAAAGCATTATCCAAAAGACAGTAAATTTTACTGTTGTCTTTCATTATGATCACTAAATCTTTTATGATTGATCCTAGTTTTTTCGTGTCTGCTTTCTGTTTGTTCTCACATATACTCTCCTGGAGTACAGGATGATCTTCTTACATGATTTCCAGTTTTCTGAGCCCATATTTTTCCTCATCGTGTTGTTTGATTCAACTACTCACTCTTAAGACCAAGATTGTCTGCTCTTGTGAGACCCCACCTGGAGTACTGTGTCCAGCTCTGGAGCCCCCCAGCACAAGAAGGACATGGATCTGTTGGGGAGGGTCCAGAGGAAGCCACAAAGAAGATCAGAGTGCTGGAGCACCTGAGGACAGTCTGAGGGATTGTTTGGGTTTGTTCGGCCTGGAGAAGAGAAGGTTCTGGGGACACCTTATAGTGGCCTTCCATGATCTGAAAGGAGCCTACAGGAAAGCTGGAGAGGGACTTTTTATAAGGTCATGTGGTGACAGGACAAGGGACAATGGTTTTAAACTAGAGCATGGTAGATTTAGATTAGACATTAGGAAGAAGTTCATTACTGTCAGGGTGATGAGACACCAGAATGGGTTGCCCAGAGAAGTTGTGGATGCCTCATCCTTGGAAGTGTTTGCGACCAAGCCGGATGAGTCTTTGAGCACCCTGCTCTAGTGGGAGGTGTCCCTGCCCATGGCAGGAGGTTGGAACTGGAAGATCTTTAAGGTCCCTTCCAATTCAAGCCATTCTATGATCAGGTTAAAAATGCTGGCCAGTAATGCTGATGTTTTGCATAAACTGTGTTGATTACACACAATTCCCATCCCGCTTACTTGAGGTAACTGTGATGAGAGGACATCACTGCAAAGAAAAAACAGCTGATAACAGAATACAACTGGCACACATAGATTTGTCAGTCCTTTGATGTGTTATTATTTGAAAGCTGTGTAGGAGAAGACTGGTAAAAGACATGCAGCTGATTGACTTCAATCTGCATATCTCACAAACTTTGACCCAGGAATACAGAGAAACAAATTGCTTATGCTGCAAAGCCACCCCAAAATCAAAACCTCTAGAATGCTATCGTTTTGCTTTTCTTGCACGTATATACAATACATCTCACTTCCCTTGACACATAGTGAGGATTTCTCTCTACCATACTGTCATGATTCATAATGTTTTATATCAGGACAGAGTGTCTTCCTAGATGCTGACTATTTTAAGGGAGCTTGCCTATTACTGAGCTGGATTCCTGCATTTTTTGTTCACTGTATAGCAAGTCTATTAGTTTTTGTTAATTCAAAGTTAAGATTGAGAAACATAACATATGAGTCATTAATCTCTTGAGCCTACTGCTTTGGCACCAGTATAGCTATAAGCGGTCAGTCAAACCAATAAAAGACAGGGATATTGGGCAGAGATTTCAGGTTAGAAAAATCTCTTCTGGATGACTTCTAAGTTCATTTTGATTTGAATGCTCAAATAAAATCCAACACTATCATACTTCATAGAAGATGGATTGGTAGGACATGGCTGTTGGAGGAGGATTAGAAGGATTACCATTTCCTTGGCAAGGGGTTAGAGAGCAAATAAAAAACTAATTATTAAGTATTAATTAGAATGCTATATTCTGGTCAGTGGCTGCATTTGCTGAATATAATTTGTGGAGGTTTTTCAGGCACTTTGTACCAAATACACAGGGAAAAAAAGTGAGAAGTGGAAGATGCTAAGTGCTTTAAAAAATACATTACCATTAATGCAGTAGACTTATGTAAGAGGTTTCAGAGCGATCGATTGTGCTATATCTTTAGCTGATACAAAGCAAAGACAGTGCTGGTTCACATCCACATCATCTATCTCAGTTTCTAGACATATGCAAAAATCAGTTTTAAGCTTTTTTTCTGAGTTCACAAAAGTCATCTGTCCTTCCAACTAAGTCCATTCTAAACCTAGATTTATAAAACAAAGAAATGGGTTTTTTAAATAACATTTGTATATGGGTAATTTCCATAAAGGTAATACCCTGTAATAAAAGTACACAAAGAATAGGAATTGGAATTCCTGCCCTCATAGGCCCATACTGTGCTGCGATAAATGGGTGAGGGTTTTTATTTCACAGTAGATGAGCTATGTGTTGCTTTTGGTTTTCTAGTCATACTTGCCTTTATCTGTTTTGAGACCCCTTTTATAATCCAGTCTTTATTTCTGAGAACATCTGCGTAATCAATTTCTGTTAAAATACAAATGCACGGATTAATTTTCGCTCTCTGTTTGCTAGCATCTCACCTTCTTCGGGGCAAGCCTGTATTCATTTGACAACTTTTTACATCAAGGTATTTAAAGAAGCTGCTCTTCCCCCATAGTAAAAAAGTTAAATTCATATAGTTGGAAAATAGCTAGATTTTACTTCCTACTTGTTTTGCGAACAAGAACTCCAAGAACATATGTAAAAGACAGACATAATTCCTTAGCTTGTGGAAATAGAAGTAATCTCATTATGTGCCTAATGAGGTTATAGAAATGAGTGCTAATCTCATTTCCTCTGAAGGACATTTAAAACTAAATTTCATACCGTAAGCCGAAGATAAATATTACCTAACAGGTGATACGACAAAGACTATGTCTAGTTTCTCTCTTTTCTCTTCATCCCTCTTTCTTTCTTCTTAAAAGAAAAACACTTTTGCTTTAATCCTGTTAAAATAAAATTGTTTTCAGTGAGATTAAAAAATAATTCAAATATTTTAATTATTTCCTTTTAGAAAACATTTTTGCTTTCTCATTACTTTGTGTCGCTGCAGTTTTTGAATTCTTGATCACATGAGTCATAGGTCTGTAATCATTCAGGAGTGAAAGAAAAGTAGGGTATCGTGGCCAAATCTTTTGCAGTAGCTCTTAACACCCATTGTCACGGGCTGGATGGGCTTTCTGTGACAGTCCTATGTGTCATGCAAGCATAATACATTCAGAAAGCATTCATCCATCATCTCACTGGGAATGGGAACAAAACTGGATCAATACTATGTAAGTTTGGAGAAGAGTGAAGGAACAAAAGAAGAAAAGAGGGTTCTGATGGTTAATACATTGGTCTTGAATGCCAAGTAAGTGTGATAAACACTATTTTAACCCCCATAAAATAACCATCTTGCTCATATATTGAAAAAAAAAAAAAAACTAAAAGAATATATGGTGCTATGTTGCAAGCTAGCAAACATCAAGAAAAGATGTTAAGATGATTCATAGGTCCATTTTTTCATTTTAATCTTGAAATACTGGAAAAATGCAGTTAAAACTCAAGCTGAAAGAGTCAGCGCCTCCAATGAGTTAAATACCGACAGTGATGTCATCTGAGAGTACATCACCAAAAAAAATAAATACAGATATAGCTATGCTTTTTCTATAAAAAGAAGTCTTGTGCAGAAAGCTGTCATTGGATT
The DNA here is from genome assembly GCA_025345505.1 of Todiramphus chloris collaris. NCBI lineage: Eukaryota > Metazoa > Chordata > Aves > Coraciiformes > Alcedinidae > Todiramphus > Todiramphus chloris. Next base: position 740,508 of record JANVCC010000034.1, on the reverse strand, counting down.
TTACACTTAAAAAAATTCTCTTGCAGTATTTTGGTTGTCTTTGTTTTTTTCTTTCAAGAAGAGGAGAATGGCTACTGAAGCGTTTCAATTACTACTATTCACCTATAACCACACAAAGCTATTTTATTTTGCCAGGCTCTGGTGTCTTGGGATGACCTCGAACTTCCCCATTCTCTTGCATGCTAAGACACTGTCTTAGAAATGAAAATGGGCTACCAAAACAATGGAAATGGATGCTGCAGCAGTTAGAACATTTATCTGAAAAAACAACAAACCCAAGGAGTGCTGCTTGTTTTAACAGATTATTTGTGCTGTGCTGCACTAGCAAATCCTTTAGCCTTGTAAACAACAATTCAGCTCCCTCTTCTACCTCGCTTTCTCTGAGCATTCTCAAGGTTAGCAAGTTTTTGAAGCGACCTGAACAACACAGCCATTTAAATCCTATTGTCATGTATGACTACAAAATTTAAGCATTCCAGATTACTTTGCTCAAGCCCCAGTATCACCTTTGAGTGTCATAAAATGTTATCTTTATAAAATTTCTCGATAGGCTTGTCTTTTTTTAAACTATTCTTACTAGTCTTTGCTTGCAAACAGGGAGCAATATTGATTCATGGAATCACAGATTGGGTTGGAAGGGACCTTTAAAGGTCATCTAGTGCAAACCCCTTGCATTGATCAGTGACATCTTCAGCTAGATCAGGGTGCTCCTGAAATATATTGTATTAATAATTCTGAGATGCTCAGATGGTGTGGTAATAGTCTTCTTAGACACACTGGCAAGGCTTATCCTTCCTTGCTCCTTCAGTTGTTGGCAGAGAGGACGCACAGCCAAGAATCACTTCTGGCCAGCTGTGGTAGCTGTCACATAGCTTAATAAGCTGCACTCAGAAAAGCAGCAGGAATTCTATGAAATACTTGCTCTGATGTAATGTGACCTCTCACCTCTATTGTGTTCCCAATACAATTTAATTCATCTTCTAATCCATTGTTTCTTTGAACAATATTTCAGCACGTTGATTGATGCTCTAAAGGAGCAAATGCTCTTGCATCCCGTAGATTTGCTAAGTTCCCACCATGAAAATTGCTCTGACTTTCTACTATAAAAGGTAACAGTTGCAGAATGATGGTGATGTGTTTTCTTTTCTATAAATTGATAATATTTTTTACTGTTGCTTTGTCATATATTGTTGATATGTATCTCTGCTCCTGCAGAACATGAAAGACTAAATTATATATGTACAATCCTAGGACCATTTTTACAGGGGGAAAAGACAAAGTTCTTTATTCAAATAATTGAAAATGAAATACATTTTAGCCTAGCGAATGATATACTTAACGGTCTTTATTATTCCTGTTAAAAAGTTAAAAAGAGTGATGCTTGCTTATCGTCAAATCTTTGCCTAGCTGTTTTTCCTTTGGTGGCAGAAGTATAGCAATTAAAATGAACTAACATTGCAGTATTTATTGTATTTCTGCTTTGCATTTTAATTTTTATGCCTTTTTATTTTCTTTTCCCCAAGAAAGCAATCCTCTTCTCACACGCTTACTCTTTCTAAGCAATCTGCCTAGGCCTGAATTAGCAAACCAGGTCTTGAAAAGGAAGCCTCTGAGGAGATTTGGATGTTATGACTTAAGAATGAGCATCAACAAACTTTTGGGTCACTCGACAAAACATTAAGAAGCACAGTATATTAAAAAGATAAAAGAAAATTCTATGGCCCATATGTACTCTGTATTGAATTTATCTTTTGCTAATGTTGATTTATTTGGTTTGATGGTTTTATTTTCCAGAGAGAGGAAGAGCCATTATTGCCCATTTGTGTAGCATTATTAACTAACACCACATGTTGTGTTCTACGCTATTTTTCCAACAGCATTCAACATATATATGTGTATTCTACTGAAACTTAATGTATTGACTCTGCTTGTCGGGAAGCTTTCTTACGGAAGCTTTCTTAAAGATCTTTGTGTTCTCTCACCATATAAATTATTCTACTAATCATCATGCTTTTTTCACTGGGACACAATTAACAGAGGAACTGGAAAGTGATTATAATTTGTTTAGACTGTAGCTTATTTTAATTTTACTTCACAAAGTTATCTTTATTTTACTTAAGAACAGATATTAAAATCAAAGTAGCAATAACATAAAAAATCCTTACACAAAACAGCCTTGGCCTCTGCATGGAGCAGACTTTTTTTTCTTTAATGCATCAACCTGACTTCTCACAGTGTCTAGCAACAGATTACGTTATTGGCATTTTCAGCTGAGTCTGAAATGGTTTGGTCTATTACTGTTCATTGTCAGTACCTTATCCAAAAGCAGAAGGATGAACTCTGCCTGCCACTAATGCTCAATTTATGTCTCTGTGTCTCTACTGCAGCAGGGGAATGTGCTAGATGAGATACTGAAAACAGATGTACGACACCAGATGAAAAAATGCTGCATTGTGTTGAATTTCTGTGGGCAGCTGGCATTATACCTTTTAAATGTCTCTTTATGTTTGCCAGAATAGCATAATAGTCAATTTACTCCTCTATAACAAGGTGGCTGTTCCTGGTAAATGGAAAGGTGTTACATATATTTCTCTTTCCGTAACCGAGGCTTTCTAGTTCATCCATTAGTTTCACACTTGAATTAAAACCTAAAAAAGTGAGGGAAGGAAAACATCCAAACGACATTGTGCACGAGTACTGAAAGTAGGGAAGGTTGAAGGGACAATTCCTGCTTGTAGTACACTAAACAGTTTGCAGTTGTTTGTTTTTTTCTTTGTTGTTTTTTTCTTGAATTAATTGGTATGCTTACACTAGAGTATCCTTTCAGGGCCACATTTCCTTGAAGATGCCTTAATATCATGCACAGATCTTTATGGACTGGTACCCTTTGTTATAAATACATTGCAATTCCTTGGACATTCTTTATAGTATAGTATAAAAACCCCAACACACTTAAAAAGGGGGTAGAATTTATAGTAACACCTCTGTAATCCTTTAACTGTACAGCATAATTTTCCTTTTTTTTTTTTTTTACTATCTTAAGCATTTCTGTACCTTATTTCTTCAGGAAAATGTTAAGAATGAATCACTGTAATCAGAAGTTGATTCCTGAAGCTTTACTTGTATGAAGTAGCATTTCCTTCCTTATGTTGCTCCATCAACTACAAGATCACAGTGAAAGACAAAACATTCCTAGGGAAATTAGATGTTGACCCTGAATAAAGTACTAGTCCCTGTGATTGAACTGAGCAAAACTTAAACCATCGAACAATCACAATCACAGAGAAAGTGGTGTTTTACCCTTGCTCTAAAATTGGTACTGTGAAAATATTGTTCAGCTTGCACTGCTGTGTGTTCATTGCTGTAATCAGGGGCTTACATATCTTGCATAGAAATACATTCTACAGCATGACAATATATCCATGTGTCTTTCTTATTATTTTTATCGATTCCTACTAGTAGCAGCACATACAAGGTGAAAAAGTATGGAGAGGCACTTTTTATACTTGCACTGTTTCTCTTTCTGCGTTCAACTGATGGGCTGAGCAGTCACCTACCCTGTGCAGCAGCTAACCCTGGGTGGCATGGCACATCTGCCAGCAGCCGAGGAGACAGGTCTGGTCCATCTCAGTCTGCTGTGTTCTCTAAATGCATCTCAGGCAGTCATTACGTAGAGGTCAGCATTTTGTAACAGTCAGAGAAACCACCTCCATCTGTGTCCAGTAGTAGTGGCAGAAGAATTTTTTCTCCTCTGTATCATTTTCTGCTGAATTTCTTGTTTCCCTTTCCTCCTGGGAACAGCCACGGGCCCAGCTTCTTCCCCTTCCTACTTCTTGCAAGCAAGGACACACAAGCTCTTGAAAAAGAAAGGAAAATCAGGTGATGTCTTATATGGAACCTGGGTAGGGAGGGGATTGCATTGGTCACAAGAGGCTGCATCTCCGGATCACAGTGGAGGGAAATCAACTAAAAGAAGGACTCTAGGAGGCAGGAGAGAGCTAAGATGTGATTCTGCTGCCTGCCACAGTCCTGATGACAACTCCACTCCCAACAGCCCTTCTGAACGTCACCTTTATACAGGCTCCTGTGGACAGCAACTTGCTTCCCATATCTGGCGGAGAAGCCTCAAGTTGTCTGTACTAACTCTGAGATAGAATAATCAATGCTATGAAAATACTGCTTCGAGTGTGTATCCATCAGTATCCCTCAGCTCAGGCCAGTGGGGAGGAGTCAGAGTTCTGAAGTGGCTTGGGGACCAGGGCAGGAGCTGTTAGCTGCAGTGTCAGGCCATGTGGGAAACACGCGATGCCACGGAGGGGTGGCACGGGGGAAACAGCTGTACAGGGGCTCAAGATGCAGCTGAACAAAATTCCTCTCAGAAATGTCAATTGTGTGTCGAATACCATGAGCTCAGGAAGTTTCTGACACCTAAAAGAATGCCAGCTTGAAGACTGGTCAAGGGTGTGTAATTTAAACTGGTATAATATATGGTGGACCCTTCCTTACAGCTTTGACCTGAGCATTAGCTTTTGGCCACTATTTCTGTGTCGTTAGCAGCACTGAACACATGAGCAAGTGATTTAAGTGACCGCCATAAAAAATGAGGGAAGCAACAGCAACAAAGCCACTTCTTCACGGTTTCCTGTGGTATGAGTCAGAAAACAAAGCTAAAAGTGGGGGTTTTTATAAGCTTTTCAGAAACTTGTAGGGTTAATACACACCCTGAATAAGAAAAATATATTTTTAAACAACATTCAATAGAATTTGCTTTGGTTTAGAAATGCAAATATGTTTTGCATCACTAAATTATATCCAAATATCTTTAATTATTTTCTTTGATCTAAATAAACAAATATTTCTTTAAATCATATGGAAAGCCCTTCACAAAGCCAGTGAAAACTATTCATTTTGCATTTCAGGTAGTTAAGACTTGTTTCTGTAGAACTCTACTGATCTGACCAGTATTGGACAAAGATAAACCCCTGTATTAGTACACCAAAATATGAGATTGTTTTTTTTTCTTTGCTTAACCTAGATTTTAGTAGGGAGCATATCACTAATACAGATGAAATTGAAAATTTAACTATTTCAGTAGAGAGGAAAAGGTTAAGCCAGTAGACATGGACATGTATTCCATGAGAAGAGGTCTTACCTTTTGGTAAGACCTGGGGGATGCATTATCTTTTTATCTAGCAATAATAAAATAATAAAAAGTACAATAAAAAGTGTAATTTAATCTTCAGTTTTCCTGAACCTGAAAAGTTCAGGTTTGTTTAATGTCTTAATAACTTTTTTTTAATATAGAAACTCTATGTACCTACAGTGCAAACAAACATAAGCTATAATTTAATTTGTCTTGCAGGCAAAGCATAATGGTTACCCGAGCCATCTAGAACTTTAAAATGTACAAATATCCTCTGCCAATACGTGCAGATATTTCTGTGCCTTATGTGCTGAATTGTTGGCAGTGGGGGAACACAGGGGTGGCCTCTCGGAGAGGCAAGCAGGAGCTTCCCAGAGCTGGACACGGACAGTTCCAGCTGCTTCCAGCCATCCCAGACAGTCTTCTGTCTGTTCTTCTGAGAAAATGTATTTAAGAAAGGGCAAAACGCTGCACAGGAGAGAGAGAAAAGTGAGGAAAAAAGTGAGAGAAGCCCATGGAGAGCCCATGCAGGAGCAGGTTTACCCTGAAGGACTGCAGGTTGTGGAGAGGACCCACACTGGAGCTTGAGAAAGATGAGAGGAGAAAGGAGTGTCAGAGAGGAGCTGTTATGGACTGGCCATAATCCCCCATCCTCTGCACTTGCTCTGCTAGAGGAGAGGAGGCAGAGGAGCTGGGAATGAAGGAATGAAGTTTAGCCTCAGGGTGGGGGGAAGGGATGGGGTGGGTAAAAGTTGTTTTATTTTTTGTCTTTGTTTTTCACAAGTTGTTTTATTTTTTGGTTTTGTTTTTCACTATCAAACCTATTTTAATTGTCAATAAATTTAACCGCTTTTCCCCAAGTCAAGTCTGTTTTGCTTGTGAAGGTAATTGAGAAGTGGTGTCCCTGTCTTTATCTCAAGCTACAAGCTTTTTCATCTTATTTTCTCCCCTTGTCCTGTTAAGGATAGGGGTTGAGGGAGAGACTGGGTGAGCATCTTGAGAGCCAGCCAAGGTCAACCCCCCACCGTAGGTACAGCAAAGCAAAAATCCATATTCCAAAGACAGACAGTAAGTTCTGTTGCTGGTTTGTTGTGTAAAATTGGAGAGTAAGAAAGATATGCAAAAGACCTTCCTTTGACATTGCATCATTTTCATATTTGAATTTATCTCCTTAATTTAACCACATTTTATCTGAGGATAAAAAGTAGAAGTGGCGAAGGCAATTGAAGTGAAATAGCACAGCAAGATATCACGTAAATTTTACTGCTGGAAGCAGAAAGACCCTCGGATTTGTAAATAATTGCAGCTTCCTTGACAGTCCCTGATATTCCTGAAAAGTTTACAGCGATTAAGAACTAATTTGTATTGCTTCCACTGGTAGTGCTTTCCAGCCCTGAACAGGGTAAGTACTTTCTGTGATAGGCTGAGGCCACAGGATGCTTTGTGAACTTACTGTTTCTTTTGCTTTACTCACTGCTTTTAATGCTACTGACTTGAAAAGCAAGTAGAAAAATAAATATTCCTCATAGATATGTTTGCAGAATATTTAAAATATTATTCAAATATTATTTTTCAAAACCAAATCTAATTACCCCTTCACATTGTTATTAATAAAAAACATGCTTGATTTTCTGGCTAGGACTCTTCCTAAAAATTTTTAATTCCCTGTAAGATCACCTGAGATCATCTCTCTGTGCACAAGGCTGTCTTTGGCAATTTCATACAGCCCGACTCCACTAGGCAGAACATGTACCAGACATGTCCTGACCCCACCAAGAAATCCTGCTGGTGATGGACTGCTGCCTGTAGGTGTAGAGGGGGCAGAAATAAAGGCCAGCTGAAGTAAGTGGAAGAATTCCACCTTATTTCAGTTTATTGTTTATTCAGGGATATAAATACAGGTTTGTTTCTTGTTTACCAGAGGGGACATTGACATTAATTAGATTATTTAAAGAGCATTTGCCTGACGTCGTTAGATGCAGAAATGGAGTATGGGTACCATCCTTAATGAATCAGTCATCCTTTCTTCCTGCCACCTCACATTTCTCTGAGAGGCAATAACTGGTAACAAGATGAAGGAACAGGCCTTCAGAGTGATGCAGCCATGACCCGTGGAGTCTTTTTTTCTGTCAGGTATAGATGATGAAATAGTTTTTTCTTCTGTATTTGAGGTAGGAGTAATTCTGAGTGCAGAGATCACAGAAGTCTAAACAAACAAACATCCACAAGAAATCGTCTTAAATAGTATGAAGCTGATTCTCACCAGTGAATATGGTTTGCAATAACATGCATGTGTGTATAATGAATGCAATATTCTGGTTTCTATAATCTCTACAGCACAATAACTGCAGTCCAATTACTTCATCCACCTTTCTCTGCTTCTTTCAGGCAAATAGTATCACTCCCCATGTGAAAGAGGCAGTTGGAAAAGGGTAGTGCTCAAATAACTCAGAGAACTTTAATGTATTTGTAAATAAAAATTAATTCTGTGTTAGAAGCAGATGTTTTCATGAATATTTATACATTTGTCTCTTTCAGGCTTTTTATTGATATTGTAACCTTTGGAAGAGAGGACTTTACTGATCATCTTTACAATTTATTTCTGTACATTGGTTCCTTATAGCCTTGGACCAGACCTTCAGTGCCCATATTAATATGCGATCACCAAAGTCTTATTTTCCAAAAACATGCTGTAACAACTGGAACTGCTAAGAGCTCCAGAGCTGACAAAGTGTGAGGCTTTTAAAGTATGTGGCATGAGAATATAAATTCTTACCACCGTAAATTCAGATCAGGCCCCTTCAGAAAGAAGTGCAAGACTTGTCTACACATTGTTTTTTTTTATAGTAGCAAAATGTGTGAATAATGGCTTGGCAGCACATCCTGAAGATAGGCAACAGAAATTATGTAAAAGAGAAATGAGACACCAAGACAGTAATGCAGGCTGGAGAATCTAGTGAACTTTATGCAGTTTGTTGGCAAGAAGATTCAGAAGTGATGGATGTCTTGCAATTACTGAGATGAATGCAAAATATATTTTGCAGGTGTAGACACTACTTCACTGATGTAATTCCTAACTTTCACTTAGAAGTTGCATTGATTTAATGGTTTGTGGACCAGGAGCTCTCACCCTTGAAAGAACATCTGTTGTCAATGTGCTCATATTTTTAAATCCACTTTGATGCTTATTCCATTGTAATTCATTCCACTGACTAGATTTGGAAGAATTGCTATTAATGGAAGCCCTGGACACTCACAGATGCTTTCATCAAAATATTCAAAACATTCACATGCTTTTAGCATGCAAGGGCTTTGTAAGGCATTTTATAGCTCTTTACAGGAAAATGCTTGGCGATTAGCCTAACAAAATTTTGAACATTCAGGATTGGGTTTTTTATACATCAAATGCTACTTTGAAAGCTACTTTGATGGAGACAAAAAGTACAGAATGACAGGATCACAGAAGAGTTGAGGTTGGAAAGGATATCTGGAGATCGTCTAGTCCATCTTCCCTTCCTTAAAGCAGCATCAAATAAAGTCTTTTGTTGGACTCACCCCAGTAAGTCCATATCCCTCTTACCTTGCAGAGCCCAGCGCTGGAGAGAGAGCTCCAACTGTGTCCTCACAAATGCTGTGTGAAGGGGAAAGATCTCTTCCCTTGACCCTTGGCTATGCTTTTCCAAAGACAGCCCAGGAGGCTGTTGGCTGCCTTGGCCATCACGCTGCTGTCTCATGCTCAGTTTTGGTGTCCAGCAGGACCTCCTTTTCCTTGTGTTTCTGTGGAACCTTTTATGCTCCAGGTTGCACCCGTTGCCCCATGTCCTGTCATTGGACACAACAGAGCAGAGCCTGGCTCCATCCTCCTGACACTCGCCCTTTACATATTTATAAACATTAATGAGGCCACCCCTCAGTCTCCTCTTCTCCAAGGTAAAGAGACCCAGCTCTCTCAGCTTTTCATCATAAAAAGCTGACCCTTCCTGACCAGGTGTTTGGACTGGAAGACTTCCAGAGGTGTCTTCCAATGTCATCAATCGTGTGATTTTGTGGTAAGGTTTAAGACTTGTATTTAAACAGTGGCACAATACCTTATCTTATTTTGCTCTTTTTCCCTTCCCTAATAATTTCTAACATTTTGTCTGACTTTTCACTCTACCCAGTTGATCTCATTGTGGGCTTGCTTATCACATGGTCATGCTCTTGAGTGATCAGCTTAGAGCCAATCACAATTTCATGTTTATTTTCTCATGTACATTACATTTACCTAGAATGAGTTTATAAACTACCATAACTGGGAAGGCTCGAGGCTCGGTGCTGGAACGGAGGTTATCACCTTAAAAAGCTTTATCCTTAAGATTGAGACTGTAACAGTAAGACCTTTTTTTTTCAGGCAAATGTATGAGAATTAAAGTCCTTCTAACATCTGTCTATTGAAATACATAGGAACAGATACAGCTGCTCTTCTCAAACCAGGGAGAGCACTTGTAGTGCAGGCACTTGGAATGAATGAAGAGGGGAGAAGTGTGATTAATAACCAACTACTGTTAATTAGCAGCCTCTCTTGTACTCTGTGCCAGAGGGTCTAGTAGTTTAAATGACTGATTCCCTACAGTGCCATATAAACACAAGTTCATTATCCTTAATTTTCAATTTCTTTTTACAGTTTCCCTTTTGACAAGAAATGGGTTGGCATACAACACCCAAGTTCTTCCAGGTTGATAGGTGTTTTCTCGTCTGAGAGTGCGGCCCAGCACAAGGGCAAAATCTCAGAATCCTGATTATTTTCACATCCAGACAAGTTTACATAATAATGTAACAAAAAAATAAAAAAAAAATTTAAAAAAGAAGCTGAGCAGTGTATTTTATAAGTGCAAACCAGAGTTTAGTATCTCATTATCTGATTGGTATGAGCTGGTATAACCTTCAAGGAAGGTTTGGAAAAAACAATCTCTTCTCCACTGATTACTAAAAGGAGGACGAGTCACCAAGTGCTTGATCTCCCTACTCCGTGGGTTTGTGTTGGCTGGTTTGTGGAGTTCTAGGGGTTTTTTTTGGTAGAGTGGAAGTATGTTTGCACCTTTTGTAAAGAGCATTTCAACGCTGATGTAATTTTTCTGTGAATCTTGTCCTAGCACTGTGCTATAAATATTTACCATTAAATAGGCCAGATCTGCATTAGTTTATAATGCTGCAGTTTCAAAGTGCAGGCAGGACTTCCCATCAGCTTACAGTCTGCTGAAAGCTGCTATGAAATTTGGGCACACTGATAAGCGACTGAGGTATTCGTGCACTTACAGGGCCCTGACTCCAGCCTGCAGCGTCTGATGTTTGCATCAGACTGTCTCTAGGAAAAATGCAAATGGCAGAAACCCCACCTTTTCACTCGCATTGGCTGAGGTTTACTTTCCAAACTTTCTGTCAGACACAAATGATTTTTAAAGCACTGTTTTTCATATATGTAGCTCCAGGTAATGGTGGCACAACTTCAGTCAATTTGGGCAGGAGCAATATAAGCTTCTTGAGAAGAGGTAGAGACACTGTAGAGAGGTGGGGACACGTTTTGGAAGATTATTAAGTTAATTGAGAAGTACATTTTGCATGAACAAAGCTCCTAATAAGCATAGATAAAATACAGTTATTGCATACAGAAAGGGGTTTCTTATGTAAAATTTTCGCTTTCAGCATTTTCTAAATGAGACAAACCCTTTCATTTTAAAGTACTGGTTTTATTTTTTAACTGATAAAAAATAAAAGTATTTTCATTTTGTCTACAATGAAATGCAGTATTTACATATTTTGAGCTGATTAAAACATCTCTTGGTCTAGATTTCTTAGAAGAATGTCATTTCTGAAACTTGTCATCTAATGTGGATCTTAATGTTCTTGTTCTATTTAAAAAAAGTATGTAGGTATTCTGGAAGGTAAAACTGCCGGGGTAAGGAGCGCAAATGCTGGACAAACCTTTGGAATTTCAATTTTCCCCTTGGACTGCCATCTTCTCTTTTGCAGGGCAGGTTGTGCACAGATCCGTGCATGCAGCACATCCACACACCATTTCTGAGCTTTCCCATCACAGGATGCTCTCTGTGCTTCTCCCAGACCTCCATGTTGGTTTAGGCTTTGGTTTTAAGCAGGTGTTTGGTTATCTCTTGGCAAACCCTGGTGGTCTTGCCCCATTTCATTATAAACGATCAGGAAACTGTAAACCTTTCAGCCACACTGAATTTCACACTGGGCTGCTAACAAGGTGGTTCTTGCAACACAGGGGTGTGCCAGCTCTGCACGGGCTAGTCTCAGCTTTCACCAAAGTCAAAGTTAACCTTCCTGGAAGACTCGCTGGACTGTTTCTAATAAGTGCATGTAAAATGAGTAGTACATTAGGTGATCTCACCTGATCTAGGGGCTGCATCAAGGATGAACTCAAAGAGCAATCTTGAGACCATTGCACCTAAAAAGTTGTTGAAAGTAAACACAGGGCTTCATTACTTCAGTTTACAAAATGGTTTTTCACAGTAAAAGAGCAGGAGAAAAATGTTTCAAACGAATCGTTGCACCCAGACTTTCAAAAGCACTCAATGAAATCAATTGGATGATTATGTCGCTGCCATGTTGCTCTTAAAGATGCTTTTCTTTTCTTTTAATTTGTCTTATATACTTCACAAGTTCTTCTGGGTAATAACCTCTAATGCTGCCGGACACATTAATGCACTTAAAAGGCTCTTAGGAAAATGCTGTTTGGGAAGTAGCTGGTTATTTAACCGTGCTTATTAAGTAGGAAGCATATCAGCATTAGGTCTGTGCTGACAAGTTTTACATCTCTCTTTAAACACCCACGTAAAAATTCTGTCCTGCCATAGCCTGTAGGTAGTTAAAAATGTTTCTAACTAATGCATATATAAACAGACACACATATATATCTCTATATTTATATCTCCACTTTTCAATGTCCAGACAGGGATGTTTTGATTTTCTGTTAGAAATCTTGGGACTGTTAGGGTTGTAAATGTCGGACTCCTTGAAGGCAGAAGATGTTTGGTTCTCTATCCAAGTTTATTTCCATATTTGCAAGTTGAGAATATAAACGTTGCAGTTATTTTTTTAGTCAATTTTTAATACGTTCATATTGCAAAATTCCTGCAGATTTGGCATTTTCCCGCTGATTTTATCGTGTAAGGTATCTTTCAGTTCTAACATTTGTCAGCAGAAGGAAATATTCCATGCTAAATTGGGTAATGTGTGGATCTCAAAGTGAAGCCTCTGTATAAACTGAATTTTATACTCCATAGGGACACATAAACTGACAAATGTGCTTTATGCAAAATTATGAGATTAATGGGAAACATATATAAAAAAAAAGGATGAATGTGTGTAGTGACTGGAGATTAGACACAATAGACAGCAAGCTTTCAATAGCTACCCCCAGGCTGTCGCTTAGAGGAATACCATGAAAATGCCATATTACAAAGGGCATTTTAATACCATTTCAATCTAACAAGTGGAAAACCTTGGAATAAAGATCTTGTGTTCTCAGCCTGTATCTCTCTGGTAAATTCAATGGCGCAGCACCCACCTTTATTACCCAACAACGTGTCTTTTTATCTGTAGGAGAATACAGTACAATTTAAGGAATGAAAGACCTTTTTCCCTGGAAAGCAAACAAGCAAGCAAACCAGCGCACACGGTCCATGTGCCGGTGGGCTGGGCAGAAAGGTTCCGGAAGCACTGCAAGTGTGAGCGCAGACGTTGCCTCCACGGCAGAGTCACGGGTACAAAGGCACAGCACTTAGGGGGCGGGTGCAGTCGTGCAGCTGCAGGTTGTGAGAGGTTTCCTCTGGGCTTTCTTTTTTACAGTGTTTACTGCTCATAAAAATGACACAGTAAAATATTCATGAAGAGCAGGTGAAATGTATTAAACATGATGAGCCTGCAGTGGAAGAAGGATGCTGCTGGAGTCACTGCAAGTTGTCAGCGTGCAGAAGTGCCCCGTCTAAGGAGAGCTGGGATGGAGGGATACCTGGGTTGCAAGGACTCCTGGTTCATGGGCATATCTAGTTAATGACATGAAAAATGACTTTAAGTTTTAAATTTTTCTTGGAAGTAGGGGTTCAAAGGGGCCTCGGGAGATCATCTGGTCCAACTCCCCTGCTCCAGCAGAGCAGAGGGCCCAGGATCCCAGTGTCCAGGAGGGTTTGGAATCTCTGCAGAGAAGGAGACTCCACAGCCTCTCTGGGCAGCCTGGCACAGGCTCTGCCACCCTCACAGCAAAGAAGTTTCTCCTTCTGCTCAGGTGGAACCTCCTGGGTTCCAGTTGGTGCCCCTTGGTGCCCCTTGTCCTGTCACTGGGCACCACTGAAAAGAGTCTGGCCCCATCCTCTTGATCCCCACCTTTTAGATACTGATAAACATCGATCAGATCCCCTCTCAGTCTTCTGCAGCTAAACAGCCCAGGCTCTCAGCCTTTCCTCAGCACAGAGATGCTCCAGGCCCTTCAGCATCTTTTTCTAGCCTCTGCTGGACTCACTCCAGTAGTTCCTCATCTCTGTTGAACTGGGAAGCCCAGAATTGGACACAATACTCCCGAAGTGGCCTCCCTAGGGCAGAGGGAGAGGAGAACCTCCATTGATGTGCTGGTCACAATGTTCTTCATGCACCTCAGGAGACCACTGGCCTTCTTGTTCATCTGTGGGTGTGTGATTGACTAGAAAACTTCAGTCTGGACTAGTTGGCTTGGAGAAGGAAACAAGAATCTGGAAATATTCAGATGTGGAGCTGGAGACTGGATGAAAAGAACCCCAAGTTATAGGTATTTAATATGCCCACCGATGCTGGACAGGATTCAGGTCAACTCTAGGGGCTGAGAAACCTGCAGATGTGAGCACGGGCATGGATTTAGACAAGGGTGTACCTGTGCCATGTCTCTGCTCTCTGTGGGAGCGTGTGCTGGGAAGGGAGTGGTTGTCTGCAGCAGTCAGGCTGAGGAGGGGAAGAGAAATCTGTCCTCTGGGCACAGTGTTGCTCATAGAATGCTTTGGATTGGAAGGGACCTCCAAAGGTCATCTAGTCCAACCCTGCTGCAGTGAGCAGGGACATCCTCAACTAGCTCAGGTAGCTTGGAGCCTCATCAAGCATGACCTTGAATTCTCCACCACCTCCCTGAGCAACTCATTCCAGTGTCCCACCACCCTGAGAATGAAGAACTTCTTCCTGATGTCCAGTCTAAATCTACCCTTCTGCAGGTGACGCTCCCCATACCCAGGGCATGGAAGCATGGTGGTGACTGGGGGTCACGGTGACAAGTGACTCACGAAGTGTAATCTAATATGTCCCTTTTTTCTGACATTGCTTCCGGTTTATAAAAGGTCTCCAAAATGTAACCACAGACAACGAGCTGTTTGGTAACCGATCCTTCCAGTGCAAGATGACAGATATTTTGCAGCTGACTTTTTTTTAAATGTACATTTAAAGTTTAATCTTTTTTCTTTAGCTGCCCCTCCCCTTGGCCTCTGAGATTCTTAATAATTGAAGCTTGGAGAATTCTGCAAAACAGCTGCAAGCTCCATTTAACACTTCTGTACTTTTTTCCTTATATCACAATAACACAGGGTCCATTAAACACCCCATGAATTTTGTTATTGTTTCAGATACCTTGCTTTTGCCAAAGGCTATTCTTTTTATTAATGTACTAGTCTTTTTTTTTCCTTTTCTTTTTTTTTATTACAAAACATGTTTTTATTTTTATTAAGCTTTCTTATAATAGCATCTGTCTCATGAATGCATTTATACTTCTTTAATATTTACCTGTGGATTCTCATTTGAATACATACAGAATTTAAGTTTTCTAAACCACTGGCAATACCAGCTGGTTGCTGCAGAGAGCCTCCTAAGAAGAATTATTTTGAAAAGATATAAAAAAAAAAGATGCTTAGAGCTGAAACTTCTTGCATTTGGTTCCCTATTCAATTCTGGTGCTTGTGATGCTATATGAAATTGAGTGTGCGTTTTTTAGTGAAGGCAGAAAGTAATTTGGGGATTCTGGAGGAGAAAATAGTGCATGGCAAGAGCTACATTATTGCATAAAAGTGGCTGTTCAATAGAGGAGTGATGGCACAAATGCACCACGAACAATGGAGGATTTTACAATCATAGAATCCACATAGAATTGCGTTGGAAGGGACCTTTAAAGTTCATCTAGTTCAGCCCTCCGCTAGATCAGGGGCTCAAAGCCCATGGAGAGGTGTTCCAGCAGAATCCCCTCTCCTGACCTGCTGCCCACACTACTGGGAATGCAGCCCAGGGTGCCACTGGCTTCTGGGCTTTCGGTGCACGTTGCCAGCTCATGTCCAGTTTTTCACCCACCAGTACCCTCAAGTCCTTCTCGACAGAGCTGGTCTCCGCTCATTCATAGCCCAGTCTCTACTGACAGTAAGGATTGCCCTGTCTGGGTGCAGGACCTTGACCTTGGTCTACTGAACTTCCTGAGTTTCACCTGGGCTGACCCCTCAGGGTGCCGTCAAGGTCGCTCTGGATGGCATCCCTTCCCTCCCGTGTATCAACTGCACCACTTGGCTTGGTGTCATCTGCAGTTTGCTCTGGGTTTGTTCAGCATGTATTTTCCAATATTCTGAAAGTACAGAAAAGAAGAAAAATGGCTTAATTCAGCCAAAATTTATTAAGAGTCAAAATGTATTCAGCTCCTATTATTTATGAATCTCAGGAAGTAAATATTGAACATTTTCATATAAATTTACATTAATGTATGCATCTGATCATTGTCTACTTCATTTTTAATGCAGTCTGGATTATTTTCAGCCAGTTCCAGGTGATGTGTCCTAGCCTGGGTTATCAACTGCACATAGACCTTCCGAGAGAGAATGAAAAGAGCTGCTCTTTTTTATAACTCTCCCTATATGCCAAGCAAACTCCACTGTAGTGCATTCTTTCTTGGTGCTTTCCAGCTCTCAGCTGCACATTAGTCAGAGCTGCCAACGCTGTCTGTAAGGCTTCCTTTTTAAAACACTCATCTACAAATTTTGTGCATCTCTAAGTAGTTTAGGAACATATCCTTCATGCCTTGGAAAATTCTTCTTTGTATCTAATTCTAATTTTTAAGTCTTTTTTTTTCAAGGTTGTATAATGTCATTTATGTCTCTAGTGACACATCTGTGTCTGTATCTGATAGATATCCTGGTTCTTTGTTATGGGCCCACCTATGAAAGCAATTAAGCCATGACATAAAATCTTTTCTTCGGTCCATACTAGGACTTTTCCTATACAGGAACATGGAAAAGAAGCCCAGTGGTAGACCAGCCTTGGTGTCTTAGGATACTTAATGTAAATGCTTTACTACAGCCTGTGTCAGTAGGTTTAGTTTTTAGAGGGACCATCCATAATTTTAAAGACATGCACAATTATTTTGATTGTTATGGACAAATGTTTTAGAAATTAAATAAATGCACTGAAATCTTAATCTCTCTTCCTTTTATCTGTTTGCTTGCACTGATGTGATATATCATGTCTTCAAGACTATGTGAAACTCTTCTGCTTTCTGTACTTTTGTGGAGCATAGAAAGCTTGAGAACAAGCCACAATTAATTAATTAAAAATATACTTCACAAAAGGCTCACTTACTGCAGTTTTGAACTTTGCCGCTGATTACAGAACCATTTTGTGGCTAATAAAGAGGAAATTGTAAACATTCTGTCAGCAGCAGCGAATTGTAAGGAAGAGCCGCAGTCCCTCTCGATTTAGAAGTCCAAGAAGCAGGAACTGCCTGGCATCTTCAGCACACAGCAGCAGACTTTAATACTTCCAAGTTTTTTTTTTATTGAAAAGATCTCAGCTGGTCCATTTAAGTAAATTCTCTGTGTGTTAGGCAGATGTTTACGAAAGTCTTTCAGGTATTAAAATAGACATACAATAGTGCAAAAAAACCCAAAACAAAACAACCCCCAAACCTCAAAGTCCTTTTTTCTGTGCCTTGTTCAAGCACACAGATAAATCACATGCTCAGATCTTCAGCTTTGAGTGGAAAGTCAAGGAGATTACAGACATGTTTTCCTTCACCCTGTGTATTTGCAGCTTATACTGGCTGATGTTAAGCAATAGCTGATAAAAAGGATGAGAATGCTTTTTTTTTTGATGCATGAAATCTCATTAGGAAGCACTTTGGGGCTTTTGTCGGTTGCTCTGTTCATATGGAGCCTTTGAGGCTGGGTGTTGGTCCAGCTTTCTGTTTCAGTGGGCCTGGTGGCCTGGATCACCAGCCCAGCTCCAGGACCATTATGTATCAGTGGAATTTCACTGGGGCACTGTCATCCGGTAATGGCAACCCCTGTCTTGTTCTTTAGCCATGAAACAGTATAGGAAAGAATTATCAGCCCGATCTGGAATTAAATTTAAGTGTAGACTCAGCATCATCTAAGAGAAGTCAATTTGGTGTAAATAATATATTGTTTACATTTTTAGCATTCCCTTCATAAACAATATTGTCTCTGGATTTCTTTTTTTATTTATTTTAAATAATTTGATTTTTATGCTTGATTTCCACAATCCATACAGGAATTAACTACAATTAATGACAGTCTGGTGAGCAGAGCTATTGCAGCAGCTTTGATAGCTCCTGTGGCAGAGGTGGGTGTTTCTGAGGTCGTTTTACCCGCTAGGATAATTTGAGGACATTCTTTTTTTTTTTTTTACCTTTTTCCTTGTAAGAAGGCAAAAGTTATCAATAAAATACTATGCAGGACCCCTATGATTTACTGTAAGAGCCTGGCTGTTGTTTGCCTCAAACCTTGTGTGGTGATAAAGTCTGGAAAGACCGGTCTGGAAGGGAGAGGTGTTGATTGCTCCCAGTGTCTCCGTGCCCCCCTTGGCTCCCTGCAGACAAGCTTTAACAAAAGGCAGAGATGGGTTCTGCATTGGTGGGGCTCTCTCTTTTCTTTAGTTAAGTGCTCCTGCTGACTGCCCCATGGGGGAGGTGGGTGGCAGGCGCCACACTGCTCCCGGCTCATGGAGCTCATGCAAATCAACACCACTCCCTGGGGAAGCTGGGAATGCCACCCGGATACCTCAAGGGACAGAAAAATATCGATTGTTGAGCACCCACCGCCGAAGAACCGAAGCCTTGGATTGATGGAGTGAGACGCCGCTGGACCCACGGGCGGTGAGAACCTTTTCCCTTTACCTTACTCTCCATCTCTCTTACTCCCTCTCCTCTCTTTTCCTCTTCTCTAAGAACTTTCTTCCTCAAAATTCGGTTGCGCCGTAAAATAATCGCCTACGAAGGTTAACTCTTTTATCCGTGCTGTTTGTTGGTTGTTCTGTTAGGGAGAGCTAATGAACTGGTTTTTTATCGTTCCTCGGAGTCAGTGACCCTGCTGCCCCGGCTGCCCTGCCCTGCAGGGACAAAGATTCACCTCCCTCCTTGTCCACTGAGTGGGAAGAGACATATACAATGTATAGCATACCTGTGCTTTGCTACTGATTTTCACTGCTAAAGGAAGACTTGTTCATTCTTATTTAGGAGGGAAAAGCAGAAAAGAAAAAAATGCATATTCCATGTAACTCCAGCAAAAAAACGTACAGAGGAAAATGCAAATTTGAAAACCCATGGAACACAAATATGAGTGTCATGCTCCTCAAAGCAATCTGTAACGGATGAGCAGCCTCCCAAAATGCATGAATTTCATTTACAGTAAAACTTTTTATAAAGGCTCTTCAAAGCCAGGAACACTCTGGGTATGTATAGATCTTATTTATGTTGAAACAGGCCACTCAAGGAACAAGAACTTGTTCGTTTTGGTTTGTGTAGTAAAATTCCAGGTGATTTAAGAGACGCAAGACCAAAACTAACTTGAATCACTATATAAAAGTGACATGAGAAGCCTTGGATGGATGTTGAGCAGAAAGCAGGTGGAATATGCTCACTGGTTTTTGCAGTTAACGCAGAGAAACAGGGCCTCGTGTTCTGAGAGCTACTGCTTTCTGGTCTGCCTCAGGGTTCTGAGGAGCTCTGTGAAAAAAAGAACACATCTGGGCAGCTGGAGATTTATTTTGAAATTTACTTCTCTAAGATTGACTTTTTTTGGGTTTTTTTTTTAAGTTTTAACATGAGAGGACAGAGGATTTGTTGCTGCAGGGATTCTGCTTTGGTTTTGTTTTGTTTGTGTGAACATAAACTTGTGCCTCGTTTACATCATGTACACATTTGGAATTTCTATGTACTCTTTTTCTTTTAAAATAAAATACCTGAGTAGCTCATACCCTTGTTTCTTTTCAACTGAGGATGTAAAACTTCCAGTGCCCACCTCAAAGGGTATGAAGGATGAAACTGGTGTTATAAGGGATACCAGAAATTGCTATTATTTTTTTATTTTTAGTAAAGAATCCTTTATGCTGCTAAGGGACTGTACCTTTTCCATAGATACCATCCTTGGAGATGTATATTAGGAAAATGCTAATTATTTAATTGGTTACAGATTTCCAAGCATTTTCTGTTTAAAGATATCCTGGTACTTTGTCTTCAAAGTAGCCTGAGTACCCGCATGACTTCATAAGTGAAGATTGCCTTAATAAGTAAAGCAATGATAATTCAGACCATGCTCACTGAGACACTAATTTTACTCATTACCTTCTTCCAGCATCTGTGTTTTATCATGTACCATGCACTTTATTGCCTAGTCTTCAGGGGGTTAAGAATCGGTAACAAACCTCAGTGCTCTGGAGAAACTCAGAAGAGATTAACCAAAACAATCTTGCATCCAATAATGTACTTTTTTATGAATTGTTGCTTTGAAAACTATATTTGAATGCTGTATTGTTACTGAGAGTGAAACCCTTTTCCACCATAAAGCACGTTTCATTGCATTTGTGTTGATTTTAAATTCCATTTTGTCCTGTTAAAGGAGTAGTCAGTGGTGGCATCTTACAGGCAGACAAACCTGAGTGCTTTTACTTTATTTTGTTTCACAGAAGTCATCATTTTACATCAACCTGTACCAGTTCCTTCGGCACTCTGGGAGGAAATACCTATGCTTGTCCATTGTGGGCGCAGGCTTTGCCCCTTGCTTTCTCCTCACTGGATGTGAGTCCAGGCTCAGTTCCTTGGGGAACACCCCCTGTTCACTCCAGTACCTCCTTGTCCACATCTGTCCCTCTTATGTTCCCCACCGCTGCTGATGCTCCTTGTGCTTCTCTGGTGTTCTTTGGGAGTTACTCTTCTGTTTTCCATAAGAAAATGCCTTTGTTTGGATTTCTGCTTTCTGAAATGTCTCTCCTTTCTACTATGCTTGCTACAGCTTGATCCACCCTGAGCCCTGCTTTGCCCAACTTTGCCTTTCCTCTGACACCTCAAATTTCACTCAATCCCACGAGCCCCCCACAACATTCCACAGAGAGTTTGTCTTTTCTGTGAGACCCATGATGATCTCATTTCCTTTTTCTTCATCATGTACAAACTTCTGGTAAAAGCTGTCCTGAAGATGAAAGAAAACTGAAAAGGCTACTGGAGACTTGCACTTCATGCTGTCAGGACCACCTTCCTCACCCTGCTGTCCTCTGAGCACCACTAGAGGAGTGTCAAATCTAGATGTCAGCTAGCATCAGAATATTCTTTAGCCACCATTTCAAAGGTGAAGTAAGAATGTACTAGAAGTTTTGTTAAATGAGAAAAAACATCTGTTCAGTTAACTACTTTTCTTTGGACAGGAGGCACAGAAGAAGGTACAGTAACAGTCGCGCTTTCAGGGCTCTGCAGTCATCAGGCTGGCTGAGCAAGAAGGGAATTCTCATCATCTCCTTTCAGCTCTCCAAACCTGTGTAGAGCATTAGATCCTATCAAATATTTAGATGATGATTTCTCAGTTTCATTATGCAGCTTTAGAAAAGTTTAATTCTCTCTTACTGTATTGAAATGTGCTGCAATGATATTGTAAACTGCTAATTTGCTGTTCTCAGGTTTTGTATTTTGACCCTTTTGTCTCCTAGCACCCCCTGGCATTGCTTTTCTAGATGAGGAGCCTTCCTTTACTATCCAAAAGGACTGATTCTATCTCAGTCACCCTCACAGCCATACCACACCCATCTCCATAGTTATTCTTGTTACATCACCTTTTTTCTTCTAAGACTGTAAAGAAAAACTACACATAACAAACAAGAACTGATAGAGACTTGATGGCACCAAGTTGCATGTATGCTCTCCATCACTTGCTCAATTTTTAACACCCTGTTTGTTTTTGACTGCTACTGAGCTGACTTACTCATTGAACTACATGAACACATGAACTTAACTCTACTTATGCCAATGAAAAGCTCTGCTGGTACCTTTAACATAACCAAATGTTCTGGTTTATGCTCACAACAGACCAACAGTGAGCATCTTTAGGTGCAGATTTATTTACGAGTGCAGATGGAAAGATTTGTTTGCATAAATACTCATTACATACAAAGCAGCTGCTTATAACAGCCTAGGGTGAAAAATGTTTATTAGTATATTAATAAAGTATTCCAACTGAACTCCAACCAGAAAGGTCTTTTTGCTGGTAAGAATCAAGTTGAGCATCTGTGTGTCCTATTGTTTAGAGTAGCAGCCCTCACTGGCCTGTGGGCAATGTTGCACAAGGAAACCCTGTGGGCAACATGAATTTTTGCTCTCCCTTTTACCTTCAGTTTTAATTTTTCATTCTGTGTGGCTTCCAGCAAGATTACTGTCACTTGCAGGCAGCACGTTCCTAGAGAGCTGAACGTGAAGGAGGAGCACACTCGGAAAGTCAGCGATGTTCTCACTCCAATCGCACGCAGCCATTTACAGAGCCTCTGTATCATTAAGTGATTCTGCCTGGAAGGGATCACTTGATAAATCTGAAGCCTTGATCAGAACTACTAAGTACAAGGGCAAGCTGGAACTTAAATGTTGATGCTTGCCAATGTGATGCGCAGTGTTGTGTGCCTGTCACATGCTTATTCTACCTGGCGCATGTGTATATATCTACACGTACAGGAGATCTTCTTTCTCTTAAGGGATAAAACTGTGGAAAAGCTGAAAAGCTCTTTAGCATAAAGGATACTTAAATATTGCCTTTGAATTATTCATGGTTTGTTTTCATGGACTACAGAGGGAGCTAGCTGTTCACCCTTAGCAATGTGCCTTGGAGCTCATATCAACTGCACAAACCATGAAGGGTGAAACTCTTGATCCTGTCTTCAACTTCTCTCAACCATCTTGATGAGTTGCAGTTTTTCTTCTGTGGCTCTCCCAGACCTAATAATTCTTTGAGGTTTGTCCTCTTTATGTCTTCTATTCCTTGATTACTTTTTTCTTCTGTTTTCTTTCCTTTTATTGGTTTCTCTGGTTTTGCTCATCATATCTTCCCTAGCTAAGGAAATAAATTCCCTCCACCTTATGGCCTCTATGACAGACTCACTTGCCTTTCCTTTCTCGTGGAAAAACATACACATGGAAAATTTATTTTTTAATTCACCAGCCAGAAAAAAGAAGCAGGAGAGGCTGAAATGTATATTTCCTGGGGAGATCCATCATCTTAGCCTCAGATCCTGGGGGTCTCAGTTAACAAGCTTTGTCTTGACTGCATACAGTCACTAGAATGTGTTTTGTGAGGCATGTTGCCAACATGCATATTCACGCTTAACATCTTCTTTCTGCTCCTAATCTCCCTTGGTTTTGCAGCACATTATTCTTCATAAGATGGTAAGAGCATTTGAGAGTGGCCTGTGGTATTGTGCTTCTTAGCAGCACTTGTGGCACGTGGAAAATTCAGCTGCAGCTGAAGTTGTCTGGCTTCATGCATGGAATTATTCACCTGCACAGTATGACTGTGCATGTGGACAAAAAGTCTCAAAGACTATCCACTTACTAGAAGTAGCCATACTTCCTCTTCCACGGTGGCTTCGGGCAAGTAAGAATGGATCCACTAAAACTAATAGATAGATCCTTCTTTGTATGCTCTCTCTTTGCTACTGGGTTCCTGTTTTCTTTAAGTAAAAGAAATAATCCATGTTTTCTGTTTGTGTACCCAACAAACTAATAAGGCATCCAAAATACAAAGCAGATATATATATATATAAACCCCAAACCTATTTACATCAAATGCAACAAAACCTATAAATATAAGTAACTAATCAAATATATATTCAACCCAGCATGCAATTTTGACCCCAAAATTAATTGTAGCGTGCAGGGACGGACTCCGACAGCACAGCCAATATGGTTGCAATCAGAAGTCACTTTATGAAGTACAACAGGCTATATTTATACACGAGACAATACTGATCACGCACCCAGGTCACTTGTAATTGGCCCCACACTCAAACCCAGAGTCTTTCCACGCACGCTTCAAACACTTTTAATTGTCTGGCGATTCTCCTGGGTTTCTTCCTTCAGCACCCTGTTTTTCTCCTCTTACCCTCCTGTTTTGCCAGTGCTTCTGCTTTTCTCATCCTTGGTCTCATCTCCTCAAGGTCGGGGCAGTGTTGGCTGTTTTTCGGCCTTTCAGGCCTTAGCATAACTACTTCCAGCTAACAACTATTTCTGTCCTACTCTTACCAATCCCTACATTAATCTGTTGTTTTTTAAAGGCTGTGATAGCATGATATTCTTCTCCCTGATGAAGGAAATTTGGGGCATGTGGTAGAGAGACATGAATTACAAAAGATGCTGTTTCAGTTAATAAGGCACTCTCTCAGTTTCCAAAAAGATGAGGCTCTACGTTTCCTTCACTTCTGCCATTCTCAATGGCAGGGACGTTTGGTCATCCACGCAAAAAGGGCCTCCCATTTTGCACACAGTAACATGAAACAAGTGTTAGGTCAAGAAGGTTACTTTTGTTTGCATGTTAAAACCAACCCCTTTGAGATAAACAAACACTGAACATGTCTAACTCATTTCTTTGTTTAGTAAGACATACCAAAACTGTTTCAGTTAGTAATTTAGGACTTGTGTGTTACACTTTCCTTTTCATTGCCTCTGGTATTTGTTCCACCTGGCAGGTGAAACTGTTGTGAGGTGGCCCTTGTTTGCATTCTTAAAACTGCACATACCGTTTGACCACCCGGTGAAACACTCAGGGTCTGGGCCTGTTTTGGTTGACTGAGTGGGGTTTTTATGTGTGAAAGTAACTATGTGTGTTTCCATTTATTGTTTTATCAGATTTTCCTGTTCAAAATTGCCATTATTATGCTCAGAACACAGAGAAACTAGGATACCAATATATAGTTTTCTGAAAACATCAATGCAAGTATTTCCAAAGGGTCTTTTTCCCATTGTTAACAGAAATTATTTGTGGTCTTTCAATATTTTCACTTGATATTTCTGATGTACCACAAAGATTAATTTTAAAATCACATTAAATAAAAAAAAATGGAGAAGAGATGGATCATGACAAGCTGATGTTAGCTTTGCTATGCAAGGAAAAGAAAGAATTACCTGTATTTCCCCAGAATCTGTGTTTGCAATTGGCAGCCAGTGCTAGGGAGGGATTATGTACACCAGACAAGAACATGTTTGCACTATAAAAGTATATAATACTGATAAAAAGGAGGAGACAATAAAGAAACATTCACGGAAGCAAAGAGAAAAAACACACTGTTGAGATTTCTTTTCAGTAATAGACACATTTGAAATTTTCCTGCATTTTTTAGTGACTTTGAGAGCGAATGGTGCTGTGGTAGAATGCAGACAGGGATCGGAGCCAGTCAAGGTACTTCTGGTACAGTTTTCTAATTACTTGGATATTTTTTCAAAAAGTACAGTGTGGAAGTTTCCATGACCCTTTTCAGTTATACTGGGAAAAGGTTAAAGCGTTCCCATAAGAGCATACTGGGTTCTGTTTCTCTGTTGCTCAGATTACTTTCATTAGATTGCATATGAGTATAATAACTATAGATCTTATTTTTATAATCTGATAAAAACTAACCAAAATGACTGTATTTAATGAAATGTTTTAATGATACCTAAATTGTCCTTCCTTGCGGATATCCATGTTTTATTATGTTCTTTTATTAGCCAGCACTAGTATCTGCAATAACATTACCTGAGATTAAGATCTCTTCCTCCAGTAGTATTAGTTGAAGACAAATTGTGTTGTAATCCAAGTAAGACGCCTGGCATTTGTGGAACAAAAAGGGAAAAAGGCGGTTGCCAAACACGGAGTAAATGAGGTAGCTGGTAAGCAAGGATGAAGCGTACAGGCAGGACCCTGTGCATATTCAGATCAGGAATGACATGAGAAGACAACACATTTGCATTCTGTGTGAACTGAAGAGATCCTATTTCCATCCTGATTGATGCCTAAGAACTATAGTGATGCTGTGCCTCATGTAGAGATCTGGTGCTGTCATTGCCTTTTCAGAACATCTTGTAAAATGACAATCTGTTATCCCCTGGAATGGTAGCAATTGTATTGGAAATAGCAATGCATAATTTTTTTGTAATAAGACTTCCAAAAATTAATCTCATTTCAGGTCATGCAATAAATGCCAAGTTTGCTCTATACTTACTTCAAAGCTACAAAAAAATATATCAAATTTTTCAGTCAACATGAAATGAGTTTCATAGTTTATGGCCTTTTGCTCATTTTCCTCCAATTTTACTAGGGACAAATAAGTGATTTGGAGTGAAAATTACAACAGGATGGGGTTTTTTTTCATAATCTTAAAATGAAACCCAAATTTGGTTATTGCAGGTAATGTTACTGAGTCAGGAAATACATACTGTGTGAACTGAAGCCAAAATGTAAGTCAGAGCATCCCCCCTACAAACCTTCAGAGCTAACTTGCTCATTGCTCTAGTCACAGCACATCTGTGTGGGAGTTCTTGGCACCCAGGAGCACTCTATTTTCATCCCATCTTAACATTTAAGAGCAGAAATCTTTTAAGGCAGTCCTGCAATACTCATTTAGAGTTATTAACCAGTTCTCCTGGGGGCTGGTGTTGTGGGGAGAGGAAGAATGCAGTACTTTAGTATTGCAGCTGCAGCTCAATAAAGAGCACTTTAAAAAAAAAAAATATATAGTATCTATAGCATCGCTTTTCCTTCTCCTGGAAATGCACGGCAAGACATACGTCACTGGGTTGAGTAAAGAACAGCATGAAAGAGTATCGCCACACTATGTATGCTGCTGGAGAGGTGATGATGTGTTTGGAAGGTCAGGATTCTGAAGCAGTACTGAAGGGAACATGCTAATAGAAATCTGTACTTACTCCCCCCCCATTTAAAATCCTTGTGATTTTCAATTAAAAAATCAAAAATTACTACTTTAGGTCTCTACAGCAAAAGATAGCTAAACTAATAGACTAATATGTCAGTTAAGAAGAGAAAATAGAATGAAAAATTGGCCTTGAGTTTTGCTGTAGGCTATATAATGTCTACATATTAAATTCTAACTTCCAGTTGTTCATTGTCTAAACACCAGACTTTCTTCATTAAGTAATAGAAAATACTTTTTAACAGAGGTAGTAAAAAAGGGAATTTCCCCATGCATTTCCTTTTCAGGGAAAGATAGTATAGAGAACTCTAGTCACCATATGATATAGTCACCGTATGTTTGCATACAGTACAAGCCATGTGCAAACCTGCACCGGTTTGACAACAGGTTCAACTTTTGATGGCAGTATAGGACTTCAGAGGCCATGTCTTCAAGTTTATTTTTCTTTTCTGAAAGCCTAAAGGTCTAATTTCCTTGATGGTCCTGGAGTTTTTCTCTGTAAGTTACCATTGGTAACTTGCTTTATTTAGAAAGAATTTTAAAAAGAACCACTCAGATCAGCAGCTACATCTTTTTCAACCAGGCAAGAATAACTTGGCAATTGCCTGAATTTTCTAGTGAGCAGAGCAAAGTGGTTACACAGTAACAGAAATTTAAATTCTTAGTATTTTTATACTTTTTTTTCAAATCTGCTTTCCCAGATCTGCGTTGACAGGGCTGATTTGAGGGGTTGATGCTTCTGTAAGAGTAGTTTCTTGTTTTCAGTACTCAAAGTTTTGGTACTCTACTGGGTAAAGCTTGGCAGTTCCGTACAGCTCTATACAAATAAGAAGAAAAAATACATTTTGATAAATGTTATGACCTATGTGTTTACGTTTGTGTATTTGAGGTAATATTGTACATACTTGGAAACTGAAACCCGATTCATTATTGTAGTCTTTCTTTTTGGCCACCAACAGTTCAGAATGATGTTGATCCTTTACTTGCTTTTGTTTTGTTTAATGTTTACTCACCAGCAAAACCAGACTGGCATTGATCTGAGCAATAACAGTTTTCAGAGATCATTCTGAAACATGATGTGAAGTACATCAAGGCCCACTGCTGAATGAAGGATCATTTTTAATATTTGCTGTTATTTTTTCATTATTTCAATATTCTGTAGCAGTCAAACATTCCAGACTCTGAAAGCATGCACACATCAAGTACTCTCCAAACTTTTTAAAATACAAGGCAATCTCAGGAGATTCAACCTTCTTACGTATTTTTTAAAGTATATTCTCAGTGACAAGCTTCAATGTATTTTCCTTAAGCTCTTTGTGACGTGCAGTAACCTGATTAAAGTCTATTGCCTTTTGCTTTAGAGATAATAGGTTTCACTTAAAAGAGAGCATGCCCTCTGCCAAAGGGCTATGAAGAGAAGAAGTGCTCTGAAGCATATGGGCATTGATGTCTTAGATGGAAAAATACTGTATGTTGTTTCCTTAAACCTTTGTCAATGAATCTGAAAGATACATATTCTAAATATCTAAAAATGATAGGTCTTCATATTTGTTGAGCACAAGTCACCTGTTTCAGTAAGGGATTGAGTAGTGGAGAAGCACTGGAATATCAGAAAACTACCTTGAGTAGATTTTACAGAGGTGAAAAAATAGATTTTAAATAGTTTTTGTAAGGTAGCAGATTACCAGTGAAATACTCCAAAGAGCTATGCTGAAACCTCTGGTGTTCAGTGTTCCTTCGTGATCTGAAAAAGGAAGTGAATAGTTTGCTGAGGGTACAGAACCAATTCAGAGTATTGCAGTAGCCTGCTCCAGCCCGATGGGGGTGGCTGTTGCCATGCCCCTTTGCAGCTCTGGCCAGGATCCGTGCTGAGCATGCGATCCAGAGTTGGGCATGCACACAGAGACCAGTGAGTGATGCTCACTGGGCAAACACACCTGTCACCCAGCCCCACCAACTGCTAGCACCCAGATGTATGGATCTGGCACCGAGACCTCTTCCCCTCTGCCCAGGTGGAAAGTGAGCTCACACAGGAAATGTTTAGGAATACGATGTACCAAGAAGGGTGGATGGCAGTGATGAGTTGCAGGAAAACATCTTGACCTGTGCCTGCCCACATGGCAGGCCCCTCTCGTGCCCCTTCCCTCCATTCACCCATGCTTTGTCTTCTTCTCATTGTCTTTCACCTCTCCCTTTCTCCACCCTTGTCTCCTCTGTCATGACTCCAATTACTTTTTCCCATTAGATCTCAGTTTTGGTACGCTGAAATCTGGTATTCACAACAGTGTTACCAAGGACAATCTTGAACTTCTGTGGTATCACTTGGTACAGCTACCCACAAGCTGTTGTCCTTGCAATAATGTGCTCCTGAAGAGTTAATGCTCCCCTTGAATTATCTGTGAAGCTTGTCTGTGATTCCCATACATAGCCCCTGTCCACCACCGCTGATATCTGGGCATCCCTCATGGTGCTCTTTGGAACCCCTGTGAGCTTCTCCCTCTGTCACTTGCTGTGCCCAGCAACGTTCCGTGTCAGCTGCACTGGTTCCTCATGGTCTGCTCTGTTGGCTGAAGCTCAGGCCAGGGCATAGTCATTTGCATGCATAACTTAACAGTTGTGCCATGGTGCTAACAGAAGAACCTGAAATACAGTGATTTCCCTTCTCTGGAGATATAGTAAAACTAGAAGAGAATGAGAAGAGTTGTCAAAGATACTGAATGATATCCGTAGAGAGGAGCCCAAGAAACTGGCTTCAGCTAGAAAAAGGAAAAAGAAAGAAAAAAAATCGTAGGATTAAAAAACAAAACAAAACAAAGAAAAAAATAGCATTGTTTTGATACAAAATTATTTGTCAGCAAATTGAAAGAAGGCAGAAAGAGATACCTTTACATGCAAAAATGCTTTTGGTATTCGTACTGGTTTTGTCTGGAGTAGAGTTAATGTTCTTCCCAGTAGCTGTTATGGGGCTGTGTTTGGATTTGTGCTGGAAACGGTGTTGGTAACACAGGGATGTTTTGGTGACTGCTGAGCAGAGCTTACACAGAGTCAAGGCTTTTTCTGCTCCTCACCCCACCCCACCAGAGAGCAGGCTGAGGATCTGGGAGGGGGCACGGACCAAAGGGATATTGCAGACTGTGCTCAGAAGATAAAGCCGGGGGAGGAAGGAAGGGGGAACATTCGTAGTGACGGTGTTTGTCTCCCTGAGTCACGACAGAGCTTTGCTGGAGGTGGTGGACCTGCCTGCTAGGGGAAGTGGGGAATGAATTCCTTGTCCTGCTTTGCTTGGCTGCGTGGCTTCTGCGTTTCCTATGAAACATCTTTTATCTCACCCCACGAGTTTTCTCACTTGTATACTTCCAATTCTCCCCCCGTCCCACCGGGGAGGGGCCGAGCTGCTGGCTGGGTGAAACCAGGACAGAGCTATTTCGGGAGCTGGCACTGTGTCGGGATTTGCACAGTGTGCCTGCAGAAGCTGCTTGTGATCTGGCCCACAAGGAGAAGTGAACATCTGTGTCCTGTGGGAGGTCTGGAGTCACTGGATTTTTACAGATCTCTGTCTACGGCATGAGAAGGAAGATATCGTCATGCTGGGTGGCATCTGAGATACACTAGAATAATATAAACTGCTATTTTGTAGCTTAGTGATCAAGAAAAGGAAACATATCTTCCAAGTCCCCTCATAATCCAGGAGGAAGCAGCTAATGACCTGCTGTGCCCCCTGGACACCCACAAGTCTATGGGGCCAGGTAAAATCCACCCAGGAGTATTGAGGGGGCTGGCAGAGGAGCTCGCCAATCCAGTCTCCATCATTTATCAGCAGTCCTGGTTGACAGGAGAGGTCCTGGGTGACTGGAGGCCTGTCAGTGTGATGTCCACCTACAAGAAGGGCCAGAAGGAGGATCCAGGGATCTACAAACCTGTCAGCCTGACCTTGGTCCTGGGGAAGATTATGGAGAGGTTCATCTTGGGTGCAATCACACAGCAAGTGTGTTGTGGGAGGCCTCAGCTTGTCCAAGGGATTAGGATATGAGTTAGATAAACAACCCTGAGTGAACATCTTTGCACCCTTGAGGAGGCCAGAAAGCCCTGAGAAAAGAACCACCAGCTCACAGACAGGGAAAGCTCATCACAGTTAATGGTGGGCAGGTGGGCTTTGCTTGGGCCAGTCAGGTGTGGGCACTTGTGATAACAAGGGTGATAAAAGGGCCTGCAGCCAGAGGGAAGGAGCTGTCGAGGTGAGTTGTTGATCAAGTCCCTGACCAACCCCTGGACTGTGGAAAAAGCAGTGGAGATAGAGCACGGTGAAGTGGAGCTGCCAGTCCGCGGACGCATATTTGACACCTGATGTACCAGGTGAGCCCCTGGGAACATGGGAGGGTCTCTCAGTAAAGAAGAGACCAGTGTTTGAAATGTGTGAATGAAAAAAGGACTTAAAATGTGGTAAAAAGAATGGCTTGTGAAAAAAGGACTCAAATTGCAGAAAAAGAATGGCTTCCAAGTGCATACAGCAGCAGCGTTTAGCATCCGGCTGTGGGAGAAAAGTGGGGAAAAGGTGATTGCTCGTGCTGTCCGTGGATGTACGGATGCAGCGGGGCTGTTATCTACTTGGTGCTTGCTGCTAGGAAAGTTAAGAGACCTTAGCAAGTGTCGAGATGAAGTTCAAACGTTAGAAGCATACCAGTGCCGTTACTGTGCCTGTTGAAACCCCCCCACCGCCCCGAAGGAGCCCCGAATTGGGCAGCCCCCCGTCCTGGGGCAGTGAACTGTCAGTGGCTTAGGGGGCAGGAGCCCCCTGTTAGCTGACACAATTCATCATCACCCCCACTGCTGCCGGCAGAGCCCGGGGGACCTTGGGCCGGGGGAAGGGGTTATCCCGGACCCAACATCCCCTGGGGAGGCACCGACGGGAGCTCCCCTGCGGGGGGGCTCGGGGTGCCGCGGGCGATGGCCCCTTCCCCCTGCTCAGGTCACCGCTGCCCCGCGACCCGCTCGCCTTCGGGCAGCAGTGAAGCACGGGCCTTGCCGGAGGGAACTGGGAGCAATGTCACTGTTCCCGGCACCGAGAGAGGCGGCACTGCTGCCCTGGAAAAGGGGGGAGACCCGCGGTGTTGGCGGGTGTCCGTGCCCGTGCTCAGGGGGCCAGGCTGAGCGTGGAGGGCAGGGCGAGATCTGCCCAGGGCCGCAGCCAGTGCGGCCCCAGTTCTGCTGCGATGCGAGTGCTGTGCCGTAAGGTGATCAACAGTGAAAGAGCTGGACGCTTTGTGGACGTTGCCTATATGCTCGTGCCTTTGTATTGGCATTGGCTGTGGGGACACTTTCGCTTTTTGTACTGGGGATTGAGTGCACTGTGGTGTCTGGGCGAGACTGATCATGGCTGATGGGAGACTTTCTGTGGGGCTTTCTGGTCTGGCTCAAAGGAGCATCAAGGGATGGTTGAAGGGTCTGCTGGAAGCAGGTGTACTGATCCTGGTAACTGCCATCATTTGTATTGTTCCATGCGTGCTGTCCTTGCTGCCAGGGCCCTGCAGCAGGTAGTGAACATGGCCCCCCTTTGGTGGGAAAAAACCAAAAAGGGGCAATTGTGGGAAACCTCGGCTGGTCCGGGGGGTTGGAATGTGAGTTTGATAAACAACCTTGAGGGGACATCTGCATGCTTGAGGAGGCCAGAAAGCCCTGAGAAAAGAACCACCAGCTCACAGACAGGGAAAGCTCATCACAGTTAATTGTGGGCAGGTGGGCTTTGCTTGGGCCAGTCAGGTGTGGGCACTTGTGATAACAAGGGTGATAAAAGGGCTGTGGTCGCAATAGTTTAGCTCATTTGGAGCATGAGCCTTTGCAGAAGTAGTGTGTGTGAGTGTGAGTCCATCTCAACAATGACACATCAAGCCATACAGTGACACACGTGCAAGGCAACCAGGGGATCAGGCCCAGACAACGTGGGTTCATGAAGGGCAGGTCCTGTTTGACCAACCTGATCTCCTCCTATAACCAGGTAATGCACCTAGTAGATGGGGGGGGGGGGGGGAGGAACTGTGCATTTTGTATAGCAGGACTTTAGCAGAGCATCTGCCACTGCCTGCCAGAGTATTCTGCTGCAGAAGCTGGTGGCTCATGGCATAGACAGGTGTGCTCTTCACTGCCAGAAAAACTGGACAGAAGGCCAAGCCCAGAGAGTTATGGTAAACAGAGTTAAATCCAGTTGGTGATTGGTCACAAGTGGTGTTTCCAGGGCTCAGTGCTGGGACCACTCCTGTTTAACATCTTTGGATGAGGGAATTGAGAGCACCCTCAGCAAGTTTGCAGACAATACAAAATTAAGCAGGAGTGTTGATCTGCTCGAGGGTAGGAAGGCTCTACAGAGAGATCCTGATAGGTTGGATCAATGGGCTAAGGTCAATTGTATGAGGTTTAATAAGACCAGTGCAGGTCCTGCACTTCAGTTGCAAAAGTCCCAGGTAATGCTACAGGCTTGGGGATGAGTGGCTGGAAAGCTGCCTGTCAGAAAGAGATCTGTGTGTGTTGGCTTACAGCTTCCTGAGCGTGAGCCAGCAGTGTTCCCAGGTGGCCAAGAAGGCCAACAGCATCCTGGCCTGGATCAGAAATGGCATGGCCAGCAGGAGGAAGGGAGGGATTGTTCCCCTGGGGGTACAGAGGAGGGCAATGAAGCTGGTGAGGGAATCGGAGAACATGTCATAGAGAGGCTGAGGGAGCTGGGATGTTTTAGCCTGAAGAGGAGGAAGCTGAGAGACCTTATTACCCTCTCCAGCTACCTGAAAGGAGGTTGCAGTGAGATCAGTGCTGGCCTCTTCTCCCTGGTAACTAATGGCAGAACAAGAGGAAATGGCCACAAGTTGCACCAGAGCAAGTTCAGATGAGGTATTGTGAAGAATGTCTTTACTGAAAGAGCAGTTAAGCATTGGAACAGGCTGCCCAGGGAATTGGTGGAGTCACCATCCCTGGAGGTGTTCAAAACATGTGTAGATGAGGCTCTTCAGGACACTGTCTAGTGGTCGTGGAGGTGTTAGGCAGAAGGCTGGACCTGATGATCTTGGAGGTCTTTTCCAACCCTAACAATTCTTTGATTTTATGATTCTGACATATGCTGCAGTCGACCTGAGTGCCTGATGCTGTTGCCTTCCCAGCACTCCTTCATCTGCTTCCTCCAGTTCCAATGAACAGCTACTGCAGCCAGTATCAGCCAGTGAAAGATGGGTAATAATTTTGTTGTTTTCGGCAACAATGGTCTTTTGTTCTAATCAGGAAAGGAGACTTTCCTAACTGCAACTGGGACCATACAGGGTTAGAGCTGTCTGCATTTTGAGTTGTCATTTTTAATCAAATATAAATCAAAGTTTGACTGGTCTGGTTTTGGTTGTCCTTAAGGGATCAGGAAGAGAGTAGCTGTGTGTGTTAGAAATCTCCTACTCTTCTGTACAGCTTTGAGTCTGAAGGTAGCACCAAGAGAATATATCTATCCCTATTTATTCAGCCTTTTTGCTCAGGAAGCTTACAAGGTGAAAAACATTTATCGAGAATGAACCCTGGCAACAAAATAAAATGTGAGAGGATAGTTAGCTTTCTGAGAGCAGGAAAAAGAAGAAAAAGAAAATGAAAAATAAAAATAAGAAAAAGAAAGAATATAAATAAGAATAAAAAGAAAAATAAGAATAAAAAGAAAAATGAAAGAGAAAAAGAAAAAAAAAGAAAAATAAGGAAAAGAAAGAGACGAAAAAGAAAAGCTACAGCTGCTGTAACCATTGAAACTGATTTCCGAATGTCTCCAAAATAATGTCTGTCATCTGAAATATCTGTTGGGGAAGGAGGGGTGCATTGATGTGACAAAAGCATTAGCAAAAAATTATAGTTCTTGGTTCAGATTCCAGTATAAGCAAAGATGAAATTCCTGAAGAAATTTAACAAGAACACTTTTTATAGCTGCAAAAATAATAATGATTACTCAGTTTTAATTTTAGTTCAGTGTGAATGTCCTATGTAAGTTCTTTGGAAAAGGGAATGTCTCTGAGTTTGTAGCTGCTGTGATGCAACTTTGAGAAAACAAAGCCACAGAGTTGCTCATGGTTCTCTCATTAGAGCTCCCTCCCAACTCAAATCATTCTATGATTCACCTACATGAATAGTGTTTTCTATGATAAAAACTGGTTTAAAATGCTAGACATGAAGAATCTTCCCCAGTAATATTATGGGAATAGTTTCGCAAATCCACTACAGAGGTGGAAAATACTGTGTCTCCAGTTAGCTCTGGATCAAGGTTTCAGTCCATGAGCCTGGCTTTCCCTTGTCTTTCATGAGGACGTTAGTTGACATTAAGCAAGCTTGAATTTGACCAATGGGTCATAAAATCCTTGTGCTAGTCAGCTTTCACACGAGCAAATAATGGGATAACAAGGACTTTGACAAGGACTTTCAGTGTTGCACAGAGGAACTACTGAGTATTGTTTTAGTCTGATGTTAAGACAAATAGAAATTTTGTGTATTATTTTTAATTGAATGGACTCATGCCAGGTACTTGACTGTCATAAATTCTTTTTCCTAATGAAAAGAAGTAAGCCCCAACTGCTGCTGGCAGCTTAAGCTAAAGAAAGAAAACCAATCGAGCTCAGATTAAAATAAATTTCCATTCCGTGAAAATTTGAGAATTCAAAAGTGCTTTTTTTCTTATAGCAAGGCTTCATAATCTAAAAATAAAGAATTATTACCAACAGTGGGGAAGAGATAAGCTCTGATAAATCCAAATGTTCTGTTGATAATTTTGAAATATAGGGTATTTATATAGATTTAAACTGTTTTATTTTACTGCAGTACTATTATGTTATTTTATTATGATTTTATAGTAATATCTGTGTCAATATCTAGAACATTTTAAAGACGTAATTTCTTTTGCAATTGTGCAGTCTGTGTATTTTAGTTTTAGCTTCAGACTTTCTTTTCTTTCACCTTAGACAAGTCATCATTATCTCCGAAAAGGCTTTTTGAAGTGTTTATAATGAGATACGGAGATTACAGCCATGTCTGTTGGTGAAAATTCATGATAAAACTCTTTGCTGGTATAAGTCTTATTGAGTTTTACTTTCTCATTTACACCATAACTTTTGGAATATTTTAATACCAAGTACATTGTTCCTTTTAATCCTGGATATTAATATCCTATAATTTCATTCCTGAAATAGTGGATTCAGACAACTGACACTATGGGACAATTTGTTCACATGACACGAAAGGAATTTTTTTGGGTTTTTCTTGTTTGGTTGGTTTTTGTTGTTGCTGCTGCATATCACAGGCTTGGCATAGACAGGTGTGCATACAAATAATGCCAGAAAACACAAGGTCAGAAAGACTTTAACTTTTTTCTTAGTATAAACTTTTTTCTTGGTGTAATCCATCGGTCTTTGTTCAGGGAAGTTTGGCATCTTCCTTAGACACAGCTAGGGGAGAATGTTATCAAGTTCTCCTCTACCTGAAGAGTTTAATTCCACATCATTCACTTATTGATTATGCTTTCTGTTTTTCTAATTGTACATGATTAAGACTAAATGCAGTACAAAGGCTTCCTCTGTCCTGGCCTTCAGTGAAATTAGTCAGTTGTATTAAACAGCAGACAAAGCAGTTTAATCATAGGTGGATGCTCTTTTCTGTGTAAATTTTCATGTTCCTGTGGTACATGCAGAGACTATGGCTGCTTCTGAGATATCTAACTTCTTCTAGTTACCGAAAGTTTGTTCATCAACCAGTGAGGCAAACAAAATGAAGCTTTCCAAAGCTCCTGGACTTACCAGAATGTTAAAAAAGATTTTAAATGAAGATAGCAGATGAGCATTTACCTTTTGATCTTTGAAACCACTCATCATTTATGTAGAAAAGGAAGCTCTGAGTGAAAACAGTTTCTTTATCAAGGAGTTTGGATCCTCAAAAGGTTACCACTCACATCAAGTGGAGCTTTTTAATTAAGCTCACTAAATAAATACTAAATCTTTCTGTGCAACTATTTA
This sequence comes from Todiramphus chloris collaris, assembly GCA_025345505.1. Classification (NCBI taxonomy): domain Eukaryota; kingdom Metazoa; phylum Chordata; class Aves; order Coraciiformes; family Alcedinidae; genus Todiramphus; species Todiramphus chloris. The sequence goes on along the minus strand of JANVCC010000034.1, from coordinate 704,139 downwards.
TATTCAGTGAGCAGCGCTTTCTGCCTTTGTTAAACATTGATTAATATCACAGGCATCTCTCATGCAATGTTTTGGAAAGATTATGAAGTCTGATCACGAAGTCTGGGAGCAGCACACAGAGCCAACAGCAGTTGTTGCGGAGTCTCCGGGTTTCTTCTTCAGGGACTTGTGGTGGCTGCTGGCTGTGAGGACTTGCTTCTCCCGTGTGCTGAGCAGGACAAGAGCACTCTGTGCTAGCTGAGTAGGATGAGCCTGCACCTTCTACACTGAAGGCTGCAAGGCACGGCAGTGTGCCATCTGTTCTGGCCAGTGTGAATTGGAGACATGGATTGTTCTTGCCTATCACGGATCTTGAGAGATGATGTTGGATGCCCAGGTCTTGGCTGCAGGGTGTGCTGCCTGGCTTCACGGGGTCCAGTGCTGGCTTCGTCTGTGGGAAGTGTGCTCTAGTTAAGGTGCAGAGCACCAGGTGAAGGAGATGTAGGAAGTGGTGATTGGTGAGGAGGATGAACAAGGAGATAAACAGAGTCTTTGCAGAAATACAACAGGGCCAACAACCTAAGCAATGTGTTGCTAAGAAGGAGGAAAGCAAGAGACAGATGACAAATGGAAATTTCTGAGAAGTGGGAGGCTGGAAACTCCCTACTTTTGGCAACACATCTAAACCTACTTCTCTACTGCTGGTTCTGCAGAGGGCACTGCCAGTGGAGGGACCTGGAGTGCATCAGGAGAGACTATGGGGCTCTGGGGTGGAAGTCTCAGCTGTGGGAGTGTGTCTTTGATACTGCTGCTGCAGGAAAAGGGCATGAGGAGGAACAGGCTGATCCTCTGGGTCGATGCCTGTTTCTGCTCCCCTCCGCTGCTTTTGAGGAAAGAGACGGCACATTCTTTCTGGGATGTTTGGGGTTTTTTTTCTTCCAGATATAGTGCTTAAAATCTTCATCAATTTTTAATGACTATATTAATGTTTTTCCTATTACTATTAACCTGAATTGCTGGAATTTTTAATTGCCTTTTCTTAATCACATCTCTTTGGTCAAGATTAACATGTGGCAGCAAAGTGGACTCAGCAGTAATTACTGAAGAATTGTTTGCTCATACCTCCACACCTTTCAAAAAGATCTGTTTGTTCATGCTTGGATGACAAAGTATTGAGTTCAGATATAGAAATTTGTCTATTTGAAAAGCAGCAGAGACAAGAATATACTCCCTCAAGGGCTATGCTTAAAAATACAGAATAGAATAAAATACAGTCCAATAATAGAAATGAATAGAAATTAATAGAATAGAAATGAATGAATAGAATAATAGAAAACAGTTTTGATCTAGATAGGCAGCTTGTATGCTGTTTTTTCTTATTTGGAATTCTCCTGTGCTCTAGACTTGTAAAATCTTTTATGCATTCCAGACATGTCAAAACAAAATTAAATACAAACAAAACCTGTCAATCCTCATTGTTTGCTACTTCCTTTTTTTACAAATAATTCTTAGGGCATCAATATGCATTTGTGAATTTTAAGCCTCTAGTGCCTACACTTAAAGTAGCAATCCTTCATTAAGAAAACCTTGCTCTTTCTCATTGTTGGGTTTTTTGGAGTTTTTAAAACTTTGATGATAAATGTCAGGACATCTTTTCAGGGAAATAAATAATCTTAGTAAACAATACGCAATCATTTTATTCCAGTAGTCTTTCATGAAGTTTTCATCTTATTTCTGCCCAAAAAAAAGTCATCCAAAGAGAATGAAAAATGTTAGACTTTTTTTTTCCCCATGAATACTTTTTTATGGAAAACAAGAACAAAAAAGTGATTACAGTTCCTATCTCAGCTTTCCCTACCTTGAAACACAGACAGTTCTTTCCCTAGATGACAAAAAAGACTGTGGTGTCTTATCAGATGTGATGTTGATATTCTCCAAGAGGTTTAAGTAAAGAAATTAAAAAATGTAGTGTGGTAAGTGCAATTCTTCGGGGTTTACCACAGCTATAAAGTATATATTTTCCATTAGTTGAGGAATTGCCTTATATCTGTCCAGGGAAAGGATTCCCAAAACAGCAGCACTTGTAAAAGGATGAAGCCATAATATTTCGAATTGCCACTTTTGTGGAAGTAGTGCAGTCTTGCGCTGTTATTTTCATCCCAATTCACCTTTTTCTCTCGAATAATACCCAATGCCAAAATAACTAGCTAAATAAATAAGTTGACAACCTGCAAACAATAGGCTGTAAGAAAACCAACAGAAATGCAATCATGGCCTAACAATAGCTGGATGGCTTCTTAGTCATCTCCTAGCTGAATTTCGTTTTTCCTGTATATTCTTTATGTAGAAAGAATGAATCTGTTTCAGGATCCTCTTTTTTTTTTTTTTTCACACTGGTTAAGCCCACCTTTGGAGGAAAAAAAACTGGCTTCTTTCTCATTTTTTCCACTGTGTATTATATGAGAGAGAACCTCTCAGAGGAATGTGCATGACAGTCCTCATTCCTGAAGGACACTGCTGAGTTGCAGTTCCAGTCAGACCACTTCTTTACAAAAGGTTTGTGCACATTTTTTAGTCTTTAAAAATTTGCTTTCTTACAGAATAAAACCCAAACAAATAATAAAATAAAGAACAGAAAACCCCCTAACAACCAGACAAAATTCCCATTAAAAAATTATCAAGTCTACTGTGACAAAATAACACCGACAACTGACAGAAAGAAGGCAACAAAAGTAACTGAGAAAGTCATCTCAGTGCTACATCTGTTATCTGTGATTAAAATACCACACTTTTGCAAATAGATACAGCTGCATTGTAGGTAACAAATTAAACACAGGCGCAGTAAATACTTGTCATACTAAAATATTAAGGCAGTCTTTTAAAATGTTATTAGGAAAATGTTATATAATCCAGACATAGTGTTCTAGTTATGGAATCGGGGAATCTCTTAGCACCTTTACATTTCAGATCCTAATCCCAGAAAACAAACAGGAAAATGGTGAATCATAGAATCATTTTTGTTGGAAGAGACCTTTAATATCATTGAGTCCAACCATTAACCAGCACTGCCAGGGCACCACTAACCCGTGTCCCTCAGCATCACAGCTCCATGGCTTTGAAACCCCTCCAGGGATCACGGGGACTCCACCCCTGCCCTGAGCAGCCTGGGACAGGCCTTTGCAAGCCTTGTGGGGAAGATGTTTTTCCTAATGTCCAACCTAAACCTCTCATGGTGCAGCTTGAGGCCATTTCCTCTTCTGTCTCTTCCTGGAAAGAAGAGACAAAAGCAACCTGTCTCTAAACTCCTTTCAGGGAGTTGTCAAGAGCGAGGATGTCTCTCCTATGCCTCCTTTTCTCCAGGCAAAGCAACTCCAGTTCCCTCAAATGCTCCTCATAAGACCTGTTCTCTAGACCTTCCACCAGCTTCACTGCCCTTCTCTGGACGTGCTCCAGCACCTCAATGTCCTTCTTGGAGTGAGGGGCCCAAAAATGAACCCAGGATTCAAGGTGCAGCCTCACCGGTACTGAGTACAGGGGGATGATCCCTGCCCTAGTCCTGCTGGACACACTAGTCAGTCCTGATCCAAGCCCAGGATGCTGGTGGCCTTTTTGGCCACCTGGGCACACACTGGTTTATATTTAACCAGCTGACAACCAACACCCACAGGTCCATTTCCACCAGGAATTTTCTGGCCACTATGCCCCAAGCCTGTCATCAGAGCATCAATCCATCCTGGCCAGATCCTTCTGTACAATCTCCCTACCTTCAGTCATATCAACACTCATTTGCAAACTTACTGAGTGTGCCCTTGTTCCCCTCATCCAGATCATTGGTAAAGGTGTCAGACAGAAGTGGCCCCAATTCTGAGCCCTGGGGAACACCCCTTGTGACCAGCCACCAACTGGATTGAACTCCGTTCACCACCACTCTTTGGACCTGGTCATCCAGCTAGTTTTTCACACAGCAAAGAGTACACCCATTTCAGCCTTGAACAGGCAGCTTCTCCAGAAGAATGCTGTGGGAAAAGGTGTCAAAAGCCTTACTAAAGTCCAGGTAAACAGCCATAGCCTTTCTCTCACTTGCTAAGTGGGTCAGTTTGTCACAGAAGGAGGTCAGGTTAGTGACGCAGGACCTGCTTGATGATAGGATCATCATTATGCTGTTTGATACTCGGTTTCAGTATAGAATTTCTGACACTTTTAGAGGCAAGACCCTAAGTGTTAGGAGAGGGTGATAGTCTATTTTGCCTGCCCTCTGAGCTAGCCAGCACAATATTGTAGCTAGGAAAGAACCCACTTGTTCAACAAAATCTGAATTTGTTTCACTGGTTTATTTTTACCAACAGAAATTGTTTCCAGCATTATCATCTAGAACTAATTCATTGTGTTGTTAGAACATATGCTTCGTTCTTTATCTTGTTTTCCTCAGAGGTAAACAAATTCAAATGAACTGTTGTTCACAGATAAAGTTTGAGAGGCTTGCTATCCGGGAGGAATCTCAGGTCTTGAGTATGTTCCCCTTCAAACTAAAAGTGCCAATTGTATCTAATTAGTAGTGGCAGATGGTCAAGATAAAGTTTACAGTAAACACTTTGACTGTGAACCCACAGATTCTGCTTAGACAGCAGTGCCTCCGTTAGCCTTCTGAAGGAGATTTTCACACTGATTAGAGCCTTAAGCTTCCCTACATACCTGCTTAATCCTTTTAACTTCTACATACTTTTAATTTCCATTCCCCTTAATTATCAGACTTGTCACTGTTTAAACAAGGTTTTTTATTTTTGTCGTGGTGGAAACTGCTTTAAGAACTCATTTAAAGTCCATTTGTGCAGCAGGATGGTGTACGGCAGGTGCACAACGATTTCTATGCTCCAACATTCACGCAGCTCACACACTGCCTGAGGCTTGGCTCCTCCAGCCCCGTTAGGACCAGCATCGTGCATCCAGGGGACCAGGGCATTCACATCCAGCTGCTTGATGCGTCCAATCCTTGCTGGATTTCTGTTTAGATCCACTTTGGATCTTCAGTGGTGAAAGAGGCTTCTAAAACTTCCTATGCTGTATACTAGAGCTTTGCAATATTCAGCATTTGTAGTGATTTGATAAAGATGGAGGTCACTAATGGAATATTGGAGGTCCTAGGGTCATAAACAGAGCAATTTTCTCTTTCTTAATAGGCTGGTAAAAAGAATCTAACAGCCATAAAATTTAAGCGGTACAAAAGCAGACAATGGAGAGAAGGTAGCAGCAAGCATTACAAGTGCAGTTGTAATTTCAGTGATGTTTAGCTGTGGCTAGAACAGATGGGAGACACCACTAAATACACAGGCTTTGTGATTTCTTGTGAGAAAATGTGAGGTGGAAAATTTCAGAAGGAAAAAATACAAGAAATGAATTACAGTAAATATTTCCTATATAGTCGAAAATGCTATGAGAAGCTTAAGGAGTGTCTAAAGGAAAAGAAATTCAGAAACTGTGTAAATTACATAGCTGTTTTCAACAATATGTGCTGTCTTTGCATCTTGCTACTGAAAGCCATTTAGTAGTTATTTATGGGTATACAGAAGGGTATAGAAATAACTTAAAATGCATTGCTACTAAGATCATAGATTGTCCTACATAACCGGCTGAAGTATGTTAAAAACACAATATATTTGACCAATAATTAGTATAGCATCAAAATCAATCAAATATACAAACAATTGCTTTGTTCTTGAACTTCGGGGCGATTAAAATCCAAGAGGTGGGGAGAGGTTGCTAGAGCTCTGCACTGAGGATATTAAAACAAGAGAAGGGGGCTGCACATAAACAAGTTAATTCAAACGAGACCAGCATGAATGAAGAAGCAACAATATCTAGTGGAAGAAGTTTAATTGTTTTTCATTGTTAAGGGGATGACATGAATACCCAGTCTGCATTAAAAATCAATGAAATTTGTCATTTTACATTCACAGTATTTGAGAGCTATTACTGTAATTCCCCTTTTTCCTTCCTCTTTTCCATAAATAAGGCTCAGACATGTCCAGCTTATTAAAACTTTTATTTAAATATAGTTTTCTTCCAGTCCACTGTTGAACCTGATATCTGACCTTGGGCCTAGTGATACTTTAAGGTGTGAGGGACATGGTCTTTAGTCAATGTCACCAATTCCAGATTGTCGACGAAGAGGACTGCAGTGGAGCAGAGCTCACTTGAACTCTTCACCTGCTAAATGCTAAGTGGTTACCATGCAAAGCGTACCTCTCTCCCTCTCTTGAATTGCTGTGGAAAGGGGAATCCTGACTAAGAAATGAAAGGCACACAGTGATGTGTTCACAGGTACTGTATCCCTCATACATGGTTGGGAAAGTGTCCTAGGTATCAGACAATCATGTTTGCGTGCAGAATAGACATAGATCCAAATCTGGGTGTCCCATTGCTAGTTTGATAGATAACTATTACACGAGGAATAAATAATTCCACCATGAAACCACAGCTGAGGAAACCATCAGCAAGGGTCATTCTGGTCATGCCTGAACTCTCCTGACCCAAGATTTTCATTCATAAGTTATGAGAAAAAGTATGGGTTTTTTCTCCTCCTGATTGTTTAAGCAATAGCTTCATATGGTGAGGGATTTACATTTTATCCTTATTCAAAGCTACATGAAGCAATCTGCTTCACCTAATGATAGGGAAGGAAAGGGGATCTGAACAGGATTTAAGGTAGTGAAAAGTATGAAGAAATTATTAGGGAAAAAACCAAAACAAAACCAAAACAAATAAACAAGTAGGAAGGATTCCTGGAAGATGTGGGCTTAATAAATTATTTGAAAGAAGAGAGAAAGGTCACTTGGCAAAAAGACTCAGAAGTGACTGTTCATGGTGCATTTAGCATTAGGAGAATAATAGCATAGAAGGGCTTTAAAGATCTAGCGAAGAAGTATATAATCCCAAAGCATGAGAGTTTAGAGCTGAAATCTACTTTGCCTGCTGAATGGGAATATATGTAGAAAGTCTATTAAGTAATAAGGGTAAAAAAAGTAGTGGCTCTAAATTCCTTATCACTTTTATCTCATGAGGAGAAAGTATTGTTGTGACAGAAGCGATGGCAAGTGTATCAAAGTGTATTTCCTCGATTATTTTATGTGATACAGTCATTGTTCCTTCCTGAACTCTAATAATATTTTATACATGGTGAGAATTTGGTACCAACAATTTCATTTAATTTCATTTTTCGAGGGGCGGGGCAAAGTAATGAATGTTTAACCACACTAGCATCTTGATGGAATGGTAAATCATCTTATTTACAACTATTTAAGTATTTCATAAATCATGTGGATGAAATATGGCAGAAGAAGCAAGATGTTAAAGTATTGCAAGAGATCTCCCAAATGGCAGATAGCTGAGTTCATGTAACACTGCATGTTGGAGTAGAAATTTCTGCTCCATTAGCCAGCAAATATGGGGTTTGAGTGTTTTCCTTATTCTCCTACCCTTGCAGAAATCTACCTATTACAAAAGTAATAAATTTAGTTTTTCTAAGATGAAGTCCTAATAGCATTAATAGAAGGCAAGCACACCATATATCTTATGACCTTTTGGGACTTGCTGTGCTTCTGTAAACCATCATCCTAGCCTAGTGTTTCCATTTCACATTTACGCACTTTGCTATGTCAGAAGTTGTTAGGTAGTAGTGAGATAACTGTAGGTAAACTAAATTCTGTAGTTTCACAAAATCATGCTTTTGTATGTAGATGTGGTGTAATTTTCCAAATGTATGTTTGTAAACTACAGATCCATTATGCACATGGAAGTGTTTTTTATTTCATTGTTTTGTTCATCTGACTATTGTCAGTCAATTCAGGCTTAGATCCACTGCAATGTTTGCATTAATTACGGTGACATGACTGTTAAATCAACAACAGAGCATAATTACCTCAAGCTAGCACTGACAACGCTTTCCCACTAGCCTTGCATGTTTAGATTTCTTTTACAATGAAATGAACTTCCTGTGCTTGTAATTGTCAAGGGTTAGAGGCTGGGAAGTCTGATAGACCTATAACAGACACTTTCTGTTACCCCTCTCCCTTCCCAAAGGAGAAGAGAAAGAGAATAAGGGAGAGAGACTTATTGGAAAACTGTAACAGCTTGAATGAAAATAATAATAAAATTAAATATATACAAATAGATAAAAAGCCCCCATCTGAACCAACACTCCTGATGGCAATTCCATCACTGTTACCGCTGATGCTGTGGAGCAGGCACTGGGAAAGTCCCAGACTGGACTTTGCAGCAGATGGGAACTGGATTCAGGAACACACAGACTGGAATCAAAGGCAGAACAGAATCCTCCTCTGACAATGGCCATTGGGAAGAGACTTGAACCTCATGATGGCTCAGCTTTATACAGAACGTGCTGTACATGGGATGCAATTCCTCACTGGTCATTTTGGGGTCACTTCTGGCTGATCCTCCCCGCAGATGCCACCTCTTACTGCACCCCAACCATGGGGCACAAGATTGAGCTGAGCAGTGACCTTGGTCTGCACAGGAGCAAGGATCAGCAAGAGCCTCTGTCATTATCACTGTCCTGGTTTGAGTGAGAACAGCACTATTTCTGTTCAGTGATGCTACTGTTCAGCTCAGTTGTTCTAACTCCCTGCAGGGTCTGCAGGCAGCAGCCTGTTGTCCCAGGCAGGGTCTGCTCCTAGCAGTGAGAACCCCCCATGGTTAGAGACAGCACCAAGGGTTGGGGTGCAGACCAAGGGCACTGCTGGAGCTTGTGCCCCAGGTTGGGGGGTGCAGAGAGTGAAAGGCGGCACCTGCAGGGAGGAGGGGACAGGACAGGGGACCCCAGACTGACCAGCGAGGGGTTCCAGCCCATGGACGGCACATTGGGTGTAAGGCTGAGGGAGCTGAAGGGTCTGAGTCCCTTCTCCCCTCTTGGTCTGCTTTGCCAGCTCTGCTTGGCTTGGCTCGGGTCCTCTTTGGGTTCCTTCCTCGGAGCATCCCAGGAGGCCTCTGTCCGTCCTGCCTTCGATCCCGGTCTGTGTGTTCCTGACCCCGGTACCAGAATCCAGCTCCTGAACACAGCTCCCGGCTGCTGCGGGGCCCAGGCTGGGACTGCCCCAGTGCCTGCTCCACAGCATCAGTGGTGACGGGGATGGAATTACCATCAGGGGCTTGGGTTCCATACTGGGTTTGTATAGATTTGCATATATTCCATTTTTATTATTATTATTATTTTCATTTTCCTAAAAGCTGTTCTAGTTTCCTTTTCTAATGGCTGAGTCTCTCTCCCTTATTCTCTTTCTCTTTCCTTTGTGGGGGGAGGGAGGTTAACAGAGACCCTCTGTTATAGGCCTAAGAGGCAGCCCTGTCCCTAACCTGGGACACACTGCTGGAAGCAGAGACTGGGAAAATCTGCTGTGAACTTGAGGCAGTGCAGTGATTGAGAAGAGACTGACCTGGGAAGTGAAATCGCTATACAGAATCAGCTCTGTTCTAGCTCAGACCAGGACAATAATGCTCAAGTCATACAGAAAATTTCACACTTTTTCTAAGGAGGAAAAAGGTACACTTTATTGCATTTGCTGTCTTGAATAGTTTGGTAGCATTGCTACCAATTATTCACTGCAAAAGAAATCTGCGATACTTTTATTATAATTGCAAAGAGATGATGACTTAAAATAAACAGACATTTCTGTAACACCTGATGTAGAAATCACTGTGGAGTCAGGCTCTCTGTGCACTCTGTAACATGCCCACAAATCAAAAACAAATGGGAAAACACCTCTTAATATCAACCTCCTCCAGGATGTCACATCAGAAAGTCATCTTCTTGCTGAACAAAATGTACCATTGATGAGAAGTGGTTTGGATTTAGGGCCACTTTTGTTTTTCTGTCTCATTTTTGTGTTTTTTCAAGCTTCCATATAGTTTTCTCAGAAGCTATAAAAATAACATTATTTTTTTCTTTGTTGCCTGATACAGACTGCCTTTGTTGGGTATGGGTATAGAAGACACCATGCTAGTTTTTCAGCTGTGGTTGGAAAGGCACAGTCCAACATAAGGGTCCCCAGCTCACCTATTTCTTGATGGGACAGGCTGCTATGTAAACCTTTCAGTAGGGCAGAGACAGTTGCCATTTGCAGTGTGATGGGTTACAACTGACACTGCTTTAGCTCAAAGTCAGTGCTGTGAAAAAAGTGTTAAAAAAGCAGAGTATACCTCTAAAGTCAGTTTTAAACTTAAGGGGTTTTTTTACCCCTTACTAATGCTGAACCCTTCAATACGGAAGTTAACCACGTGGGACATTAAGAAACAGGTATGTATGGATTTGAAAAATTATGAAGATATGTTTCCCTAAATTGGAAAATTGCTCATTTTTAAACAAATATAAATATATTGGGTCCTTTAATGAATCAGGTGTTCAAAATTCTAGTCATTTTAATTACAGGGTTCAGTTTCAAATAAAAAAATAGAAGGAGAGAGTAGCTTCAAGAGGTAGAGGAAGATGCTGGAATGCAACAGTTAGTGCCAATACAGACACTTACCTGTGTTGTGGGAAATTTAGTTTTGAATGCTTATTTGGCCCTAGTGCCATGTTATTGTTCTCAGCTGATTGGCTTTCAGTCCTGTTCCAAGCTGTATAAATAATCAATTACAGGCAGAAGAAATAACAGAGACTGGAATCTTGCATCCTAACGTGAGCGTGGAAGTGTCAGGCTACTAGAAAAACAGAAAGTGGCCTTCATCTCTTTTTTTAGAAACCTTTTGGAAAGTTTTTTCTAATGAATAGGAAATCTAAGATAACTTTTACCTTTTTAGAAGGTCAAGAAAATGTTTCCTGCACGTATTTATGACCAAGTGACAATGTTTTTTAAATCTTAACTAAAAACAGTAGTGTTACTTGGAGAAAATTTATTTTCTGCCACTTTGGCTTGCAATCCCATCTGTCATTAAACATTATCTTTAGCAATATTTATCTCAAGATATATATAAGCGTAAATATTTCTGAAATCATCAATTTCTGCAGAAGTTTGGAAAGGACAGGTGGTGACTCTCAGGCTGAATAATTGATAAGCATCAGACTACTACCCTGAACCAACACATCACCGCTCAGCTCTGCCTCTTCCCGAAGCTGGGTGTAATTCTAGCTACTAAACCTGATTTGAGAAAGGCAACGGAAACAGGAGCCTTAGCAGCAAATTTCTTTCAGGCATTAATTTGTTATTTAGCACAGTTTCCACTGGAAGCTAAATTTATTCTGTTTTATAGCACAGTTCCCCTCAATTCCTTTTTTTTTTAATAGTTGTGAAGTGTTTTCTTGCTCAGAAAGACATCTATATTTTGTTTTCTATTGTTAGAAAATGCCACTCTCCTGCATCATTACATTGTAATGGAAAAGTAATTTGTTTCCTCTGGAAGCAGAGGACTGTTGTCGCTGACAGGATGAAAAAAAAGTGAATTAAAGCTTAAAGCAAGTATCAGTGCACATTGCATCATAAGCATGAAGAGTAAGATAATATTTGTGCTGTGACATTGTGCAAGTCATAGTGAAAGTTAATTGCAGTGTGATTTCCTTGATAAGACAGCACATGAAAATTGTTGGAAAGAAGCATTAAAATTCTGATGTTACTATTAACATTGTCATTTTGATGTTTGATGGCAAGATTTTGCAATTTACTAGTAGCACTATTCTATAATTCTGTTCGATAGCTCCGTATCAGTGATGACATCCATTAGCATTAAGTAAATCACAGTGTGACAGTTTCTGACAACACATGATAATTAATAATGATGGAACTTTGTGGATTATTTCTCCTTGTTCTGTCTCAAATTGCCAATTTTTGACAGCAATGAGCAAATGTCTACTGAGGCCTTCTTCTACTATGTGAATTTTTAAAGTAGCATTAAAATTTATGTTAGAGTTTGGCGACTGCAGTTTTAAGATCTCCAGCAGAAACATACTTTCTTTTAGTTACAGTAGGCACAAGCAGTTTGTCTTGATAATCTCTGGTATCTCCTCAGGCAAGGAGGCCAGTGAAAGAGAACCTTTGCTCCTGCTCTCTCCCTCTCTCTCTTCCCCTCTTTTCTCACAGCTCTTTCTGCCTTTTCCTCGGAATTCCGTGGCGCCGTAAAACACCCACCTGGGAAAACCCCACCTTCATCCGCACCGCTTGCCGATTGCTCCCCGGGGAGAACCCAGGATTGTTCTGTTGTTGTTCTCGGAGTCCCTGCGGTGACTCTGCCGGCCCTGCCGCGCAGGGACAGCCTCTGCCGGGGTCACCTCCCTCCCTCTCCGCCATGGGCACGGGACAGCCTGTGGAAAAGGGCTGTGATATTTACCGTGATCAAAGTAGTGGGGTATGATTCAGTAGGGAAGGGTTTGCAGAACCGTATGGCACGTTGTGTAACTGTGTGCGTCCTTCTCCAGTACTGGAACGCCCGCTGGATCCATGTATTTTAATGGAGTTAGACTTAACTGAGGCTAAGAACATGCTCAGGCTGACATCCTAGAACATGCTCTCATAGTGTCTCATAGGACATAATGAATAAGCAGCAGCGTTCACAGTGTGTGTACAGGCCTATACATTTTGTTTGAAAACAGACCCTCTTAACAAACGTGTCTTTAGATGGAAAATGCCCGGAAAACGTGAAGGTTCCTTAGATTGCAAATGCAGAAAAACAAACCCATTGAATTGCTTAAAAATTCCAAGGTATTTAGTAACGCTGTAACTATTGCAGTCAGTCAAGAGAATTACATCACCTTAGGGGCTATGGTTTTAAAGAAGAAGAAAATTATCCAAAAAGGAATGGAAACCTCATTTATTGAAGGAAAAAGCAATAGGCTTATTTAATCTTCAGAAAGGTTAAGAAAGAAATCAAGTATGATGTATAAAAATTAAAATTTGGAAAAAAACCCACATTTTTACTCTTTCTTGCAATATAAAAAATGGGATATCACTGAATAACATGTAAAGACATATAAACAGAAAAGTCTTTTAATACTCTTGTGACTAATGAAGCTTTCTCCAAAGTAAATATCAGCAATGACATTGTAAGGTGTTAAGAACCCCATGCAATGACATAGGAGCAAAGCTAATATAGAAAACAAATACAAAAGCCAACTTCCGTTGTCAATTTTACATTATATTCTGTATTGCGGAGTTCAATCTGTGCTTTATCAGAGATATGTATTAGTACTAATTATGTAACTCTCATTATTTGTGATTCTTAAATTCTTATGACGAGGAATCACTATTCCTGCAGCCTGGACCTCCTCTTCATCCTTCTTTCAAGCTGTCATATGTTGTCTGAGATAATAAACGTGGTGTCCAGCCTAAAATGAGCCTTGGTCACTCCTGTCTATCTAAAAATTATGGTTATGGCATACAGAGATGAAGTAGGTGAAGCAGGGCTGAATCACCTAGTTTTTAGAATCACAGAATGGCTTTTGTCAGGAATGAGTTCTGCACCACCAAGACAGTTTGAACCGCCTGTGGGAAAATATTTATTCCACTCCAATTCCACTTGGTTTGTGAGGCAGGTGTTTATTGCAGTAGGCCTTAAAGTCACAAAATCATTGTGGTTGGAGACCTTTAAGATCATCCAGTCCAACTGTTAACCCAGAACCACCAGTTCACCACTAAACCATGTCCCTCAGCACCACATCTTCATGTCTTTTAAATCCCTCCAGGGATGCTGATTCTACTACTGCCCTGGGCACCCTGTTCCAGGCGTCGACAACCCTTTTGGGGAAGAAATTGTTCTAAATATCCAATCTAAACCTCTTCCAGTCAACTTGAGGCCGTTTCCTTTTGTCCTGTCACTTGTTGCTTGGGAGAAGAGGCTGACCCTCCCTGTCTCCAGCCTCCTTCCGGGGCGTTGTAGAGAACTAGGAGGTGTCCCCTGAGCCTCCTCCTCTCCGGGCTGAAGAGTCTCAGGTGCCTCAGCTGCCCCTACAAGACTTGTGCTGTAGACTCTGACCCATCCCTCTGCAGAAACCCTGTTGTTAGAGCTCAAAGCCAAAACAAAGTCCCAAGAAGACCAGGATAAGTTCAGATGAACCTGACCAGCTTGGGTCTGGAGCCCTTGTACCGTGAGTACAGAGACCAAGGCCTGTCGCACGCAGCAGCCACGCTGTGGTTACTGAGCTGCAGGCTTGTGCAAAATCCAGCTCATTTCTCTGCAGCTGAGCTGCTCTATAGAGTTCTGTTCAGTGACATTTCAACGCTGAATGCTTGCATGAATGAAACCAGACAGACCTAACTCCTTACTAAATATTAGTAGGAAACATATTTTTAATCACAGTTATTTAAGGTACAGTCTGGCCATCTCAAGTTCAGTAGCATATGTGGTGTTGAAAACTGTCTGCGTTGTCTGCCGTGGAACAGTGTTACGGTCGTTAAAGAGATGTAAGTTAATCAACACGTCCCTGTGGCAGAGCAGTTGTATGTGTGCATATTTAGCCATGGTTTATGTTTTGCCAGTGATACGAAGGTGAGGCATGGCTTCATTTCCCTCTTCCTGGCAGCGGATGTGTGTTCTTGCCAGTTGTGGTTCAGTGACTTTTGGTATTAAGGATCTAGATGTCAGTTAATGTATATAAACTTAAGATATGACACGGTACCAATTTGTGACTCCAGACATTTGCTATCTTTTCCTTTTTGACAGTTTTTGAACACATGCAGATTTCTGCAATTGAATGAGCCAAGATTTGATGGCACCTTCTGATCTCCTGGGTTAGAAAATGTCTTAATACCTTCTATTTTTTCTTCTCTGCCTCTCTCTCTTTGTGAATATCTCTAAATGTGTTTTCATTCTCTCTCCAATAAATCTGTAGAAAGACGAACAGCATTATGAAGTCATACTGGACTGTTGTATTTTCACGTGCGGTGTTCCCTGTCATCAGCTCCTTATATATATTGCAGAAAAAAAAAGTCAATGGAAGCTTTGTTCTCTTCGGTAATTGAACATTGTTACAGTTCCCTAGTGCTTGAACAGGATGCCTTTGGTGGTACAATCTATAAGGAGATTAGAATGTAGGATGTCATAAATAACTTCATAAAGATGCCTGTGGTCCAGTCACTTAGTTCCTGGGAAGCTGTGGAGACTGGAATCCCAACCATGGGCTACTCGAGAGCCTCCTGGCCTGGTACTGAGTAGTGGCTTTTAATGTGTTGTGCGCCGGTAGGCGATGACTTGGTGTGGGGGTGGCTGTGTCAGGACGGTAGACTTGAGACACACTGGTTAATTTTATCAAACAACACAAATGCCTTCTGACTGCGGCTAGGCCTGTGGGTGGACAGTCCACAGGGATCTTCCCCAGAGTTTGCTTTTCCGTGCTGCTTTTATACCGTTGCCTTGTGGTAGATGTGCTACGTGGGTCACCCAAATGTGCCTTATTTGACCAGAGAAGACTTCATCCGATCATTGCTGTATTTTTACCTACTGTTGCAGGTTAGTTCCTCAGGTTATTCTGGGTACAAATTTCCATGCTATCTTGTTTACTACTTTGCATCCCATTTGGACCACTGACATCAGTAACCTCCAGGCAAATATTGTTTGCTTCCTTCGTTCCACCAAAAGAGCTCAAAGTCAGTCTTAAATTCCTTCTATTATGTGCAATAGCTATAAAGTTTACTATTTGTTTATATATATATATCTATCTTCTGCTATATAAATATCTCACAAGGTTGTGGTTCCATGGGAGGGCTGTGCAAATTTCTCTGCAAAGCTTAGTTTTTGGTAAACAAGTGTACCTGATGGTTACTTGTAACAGAGAACAGCTATTTAATCCTCATTCATTAAGATACTACTATTTCTATTTCAGATGTGCCGGGTTTGATTGTTTTCCCTCTAACAGACAGATGAAATTATTAATGAACTGCATATCCTAAAGTTGTCAGGTGCACAATATATAGAATAAGTGAATTTAAGAGGCTGCAGACAACTTACACTAGAAAAACTGTGGTCCAAGCTCTTCCTGCCTCTGACCGTGTTATGTCAGTTCAAAAATCCCTTCTGCATAGCAGATTCCCCCCCCCACCTCCACTGTTATGCCATCAAGTTTATGTATGCTAGAAACATAAATAATACTAATGATGATTGCTAGTATTTTCCCTTGGAGAAAGGTCTAATTTTCATAGTAAATAGATGTAGTGGATAGGGTTGTATGTCTGCTGTCATTATGGACTCCTTCTTTATATATGTGTGCACACATGTCCACCAGCTTTTTTAATGTCTGTGCTGAAATGTGTTCATTTATATGTAAATTTTACACATATTTAATTTGAAATTATAATTTGTTTGGCTTTAACTACCAGCTACTATTTGTTTTATACATGGAAATGTCTCAATAATTGATAATACGAATAGGGCGAGCTCTTTAAAAATCCCCCTATAAGGTACATTCCTTACTTGCATCATAATTCTTGTGGGATCGTAGTTTTTCTTAGCCATGAAAACATGTAGAGACCACAGCTTACCTCCGTGTAGCTATACATACCAACAGTATTGGATTAACAGTACACAGGAATACCTTTTGAAAATGATAAAGGAGTTATTCTTTAACTTATAAAAGTGTCCAGTCCACAAAACTTAATAGGTTTATTTTTTGCTAAAAGGCTGTTTTAATAAGCAAAAATATTTTGTGCATCGATTGGTATATGGTCTTTAATTTACACTCTGATTATAAGTAATAAAGCTGTTAGTTACATGACATGAAATTAATTTCTTTATGTGCTATATAGGAAAAAAAATCCATGGTCATGTTATTAATTACATAATTATTTTCTATGTTGTTGCTGTTATATGCAAATGATCATAGCCATTCAGGCAAATCCCCAGTGTGGAGCAGAGCTGATGGCCTTTCAGGTGCAGGGAAGAAGTAAAACTGCACCACTGTTGATGCCAAACAAATTTCACTGAGGGGTTCTTGTGAACTTTACTCAAACTATACTCCGTTCTAACTTTTTCACATCCTTCCTGATAGCCAGACTATCAGGACTGACTTACCTTGAGCATCAGCTGTTGCAGTTTGCACATGCCAGTTTGCCCGTCAGAGACAGACTAGTCCATGCTCCTGTACAGGATATTTTAAATACCCTCTGCAGAATTTTACAGAATACTTCCAGTGATGTGTTATGGCCATTCCCATAACCCTGTTCTTTATTCTCTAACCTAATCTTTCTCCTATGGTCTCCAAAATCTTAGTGAATGTAAGTCCTCAAAATAGCAATTTATCTTGATTTATTTTTAAAATAACTTAAAAATATTTATACTGTATTGAACAAACTGTATGCAAAGATAGCAAAATTCAATGTAAAAAATGTGAGCATTCTCTACTAAATGTACACTACAAATTGCATTCAAGTCAGCACCCCTGCGCTTCCATGGAAGCTGCAGTGCCTTGCACTAAAGCTCCCAAAAGCTACTCCCCAGGATCACGAACTGTAGCCATCCTTTCCCCAAGACACACTATGACATAATAGGTGGATTTTCCAAGTGCTCTAGTATGAATCATCCCTTTGCAACTCCAGAGTGCTACCTTCGAGCTACTGCTGGGCACGTGAAAGTGAATCACAGGTTGGCAAAGTAGTTGAGGGCACATCTGATCCAAACCCACAGCTCAGGCAGCGTCACCTAGAGCAGGTTGTCAGACTGTGGCCAGTCAGATTCTTCATATCTCCCCAGACTGGAGATACTCAAATGGTGTTGGCTGCCTTCACGGTAGGAATAAGGTTTCTTATGTTCAGATGGAATTTTCTGGATTTGGGTTTGTACCTGGTGCCTCTCTTTCTGTTGCTGGCAACCAGTGACATGTGCAGCTCCATCTTGTTAACATCACCCCTTTCCCATCAAGTGTTTATACAGCTTGGTAAGGTCTCCATGAACAGCCTCTCCTCCAGACAGAACAGTCCCAGCTCACTTGATCACTGCTCACAGAAAAGATGCTGCACTCTTGAGGCATCTCTTTGCTGAAGTTGCTCCAGTAGGTCCATATCGCTGATGTACTGGTGAGCCCAGCGTTCCATAGGTGTCTTAACAGTGCTGAGCAGGAAGAAAGGGTCACCCTGTCAACCTGCTGTTCAGCTTGTCCACCAGGACCCCCAGGTCCTTCTCTGCAAAGCTCTTTTCCAGGCATGTGTTCACTAACCTGTACCAGTGCCTGGAGTTACTCCTACACAGGCACGAGACTTTCTCTGCTGAATATCGCGAGGTTGATCATGTCCTCTTTTGCATCCTGCCCAGGTTTCTCTGAACCACAGCACACCCAGGTTGCGTAATGGACACTCCCCGTAGTTCTGTGAAACCTGTAGGCTGGCTGAAGGTGCATTCAGCCCCATCAGCAAGATCATTGGTAAAGAAACTGAAGAGATTTTTCCCAGGAACGGGCCTCCAGCTGAACATTTTGTCATTTATGGCAACTCTTTGAGACTGGCAGCTCAGGTAGTTTGCAGCCCAGGTCACTTCCCGCTTGTCCAGCCTGTCCATTATCAGTTTCTCAACAAGGTGTTGTGGCAGACAAAGCACACATTCTTACAGGGTTTCTAGTGGGAAGATAAAAAGATCTGATAACATTTGTACTTACAGGTCATACATAAATGTCTGTGACGTTAGGTCATGCTTAATGTGTAATCATGTCATTTGCTATTGTCATATTGTATTTGCTACTATTACATTCATTAATTTCATCTTGGGTCCTTAGAGAACCCACTTTCCATGCAGGTTGATTTGTGACTTTCAGTGACTGTTTTTAAGCTCAACAGGAGTGATTATTTATACTTTTTAATATATTATGTTACTACTTTAGTTTCCTCATGTTGATGAGGAAGACAAGTATATCAGGACATTTTGGTCTACTTCCTCCTCATCTGAATGGTAAAAAATTTATTTTAAAGGTCTATAAAAAAATCTGTTGCATTTGGCTGGAAAGAAAAGGATAGAAGACCAACATTATTGCTTTGGGGATATATATTTAAGGCTTTAACAGATGTCATCAATCTGTTGCCTTTTAATGAGTTTCAGTATGTGCTTCCCTGAATTAATTATCTCTTGTCATCAGTTTTATTGTGTGCTGGGTTTTCAGATTTTAAAAAATAATTCTGTAACAATGCATAATTACAAACTGGAGAGAGAACAATATCCCTAGGTTTTGAATAGGACACTGCTGATAAACATCCTTGAACTTGCATTTTTTTTATATAACAGTAGCATTTCAGTTTGAAGGACTCACTTCTCAGGAATTAATACAAAATACTAACCCAACAATGCAACAAGCACCGATGGCATTTTGCCAAATAAAACATAACTCCAGTTGAAATTCAATACTTGAGCTGTCTTTAGGAAAAAAAGGATTCACTGGAAATAATCTTTTTCCCATGCTTTGGCATCGTGCTGCATTAGCTGCAAGCTACTGATTCTGAGTACCAGAGAATCTCTCCCAAAGCTTGGTGATGCTTTCAGGTATAATTCTTAATGTAGCAGCTGAAGTTGTGATTTAAAAAATTAATAAGCATACATTATGAGATACTAATATAAAGTATAATTCTAACATTTTTATTGTATTGCCCAATTCTGACACTCCTTCTTAAGGTGAATGCTGCCTTCCTTTTTCAATAAAGACCAGAAATGAGCAAAAAACATTATTAGTTTTCTAACTGAGAAGATACACAATATGCAAAAGATCAAAGATCTGAGCTGAAATTAATTTACAAACTCTACTGAGCAATTTACATTCAACTTCACGCATTCACTTGGTGTTTCTATTGCTCTGTAGAGATAATGATTGGCATAATTTATCACCTTTTCTTGATGGTGGAATTGATCTCCTCCTTATACTGAAGGCTTGAAGACAATGAGCTTTGAAAATGTCTTTATTTTCCCTCTTAAGGTATGTTACTGCTCATTCCTCCACAGTTTCCCTTGGAGACTTACCTTTCAGCAGGTTCTCTCTACACTTCGGTGAAAACTCAAACTTTGAAAAGGGAGGGGTTTTGCTGAATTGGCATAAGTAATTAAATTATTCCGTGTAAAAGAGTTTGTGGACCTATATTCTTGAGAAGCAAATACAGAGTTTGGAGGAAGGGTGGGGTTCTTTTTGCCAACATAGTCCTCAGAATGAGGAGAATGCATTGAAGAAGGGTAAAGAGTCTGAGAAGACTTCAGGTTCTGAACTATAGGCAGAATTTCCACGTTTTGAGTCATGGACCAGAGATGCAAAATGTAGTTCAGGCATCTTTCAGGAACTGTTCTAAAGATCTTTAGTTCTAGTGTTGTCTGGGAACATAGAATTGTAGAGCTATTAAAAAAGGATCTAATCTACCCATAGAGATGGCAGTGCTGGCTGGCTTCTGTGGTGTTGATGGGGAGAAAACTCAACGTTTTACGGAGTAACGGTGGTCATCATGGTCTTAAAAGGGAGGCATTCAGATGCCAGTGCTTGCCTGAGACAGTGAACCCCCAGAGCCTTTGATTTTTAGCACGAAAACAGTGTTTTCTTGCAGTAATTTATCTACACGCTGATGTGAGCTTATAAAAATGAATGATTTAAGAGAAAAAGACCAGCACACTTTCACTCAGATGAAGTTGAGATGGAACTAGTGTATTCAACCATTAGCTGGTCTTTCCTTAGCAAACTTCAGGCAAATACCAGATTCTCTTGCGATTATTTGTCTGCATTTTGTCCTTTTCTGTTGCCAACTATAGGGGCAAATACCAAAGAACCCTCCCCATGTCCTATTTCAGCTTGTACTTGCTTTAAAACAAGAAAAGGCATATTTACTTAAATTAAGATCCCAAAAGTAGCTCACAAAAATGGTCAGTAGTGATCATCTTAGCTATGGTTCTCAGAGCTTTTCAGCTGATACTTCTTGTGCAAGTTCATCTGGAGATTGTGTTTGTCTTATGCACAGAGAAAAAGCCAAACACAAGAAGACTCAATATATATGTGCTGAGACAAAAGGTGGAATGTGTTTATGAAAAAAATAACTGGGGGGGGGGAGGAGATAAAATCTTCAGTAGCAATTGCAAAATGGAAATTGTGAACTGGAAAATTAGGAAAACTAGGATGCCAAGTACCAAATGAAGATTCAGAAGACTTAAGATCATTAGTAATTCTTTTCCCTCCAGGCTAGGTCTGTAGTCAGGAATGTTGCTGCTGTCATCTGACTCTGTTGTTAAACTGATTTCTGTGTTAGTGGTGTCTGTCTTACGTAGTATATATTTGTATAATAGTATGGTCACTTAAAATATTAATTATATTACATCATATGTAATACAATATAATGTAATATAATGTAATATAATTAATATAATAAATGTTATAATTAGAACTGTTTAATTCCTTAAATTGTTACCTTAAATCCTTTTTCATGGGTGCTGCACTTTGGAAGGCGCTGTCCACCATGCCCCTAGATGGCATCCCTTCTCTCCAGCTGCACCTGCTCCTGCAGCCAACTCCATCCCAACTGGTATTTTCCCCAGAAAGGCCATGCCAGTACAAGCCCAGGGCTGATGGCTTCCATCATCAGCTCTCTCCCACGGCAAGAATCCCTTGTGCTGCTCATAGAGATTCACTATATGGAACCAAAAGTTACTTCTGAATCCTGACCACGCCAGCTGTGAAACTGATTATTCTGTGTAGTGTGGTGAATGAGGATGGATTAGCCAGTTGTTCAACAGCTGACATACCATGTCCTCTCTTGTGCCTATAAATCTAATGATATGCAGGAACATAATAAGCTTACACTGAAACTTCCAAACAGCATCCCTAATCATGAAAACTCTTAAGTGCTCCTAATTGCAACTTGTCTTAAATCAGTGGCTGTCTTTGCCACAAAAGATTTGCAGAATTAGGCCAGCCTAATGTGAGATTCATTTCCTGTCTCACAGGAATTACACTTAAAGAAAAGGAATGCATTCTGAAAAGGTCACTGGAAAAACCTCTCTCTAAAAGAGGATGTGGGTGTTACTGGTGACAAAATGCAGGAGATTTCCTCAGGAGATGTTTTATGGGCCCTACCTGAAAACCATAGAAAGCATCCAGGACTTTCCTTTCCTGGTGTTGGTTGGTTTGGGTTTTTAAAATTTTTTTTTCATGTATCTTCTTGTGGGATGTGAGGAAGGTGAAAGATGTGGAATGTAAAGGACATGCAGATAAAAGGAAGCAGGAACATCTGGTTTGTGAGAATATGTAGTTATTGGCTATCCAGTATAAAACCAGAGACAAGAGACAAAAAAAAAATACATGATGTCTAGATCCAAAAACTCTTCATTAACAGGAGAGCAATGGAGATAATACTGACTACCTGAATGCTCCCCCAGGTCCCTAGTAGTAGTGGAAGGGGCCTCAGCATCTTGGAGGGGCTCAGACGTATCTCTGCAGAAGAGGGAAAACAACAGTATTGTGGAAAAGAGTAAACTTATCATGGGATGGTGCTGGGGAGTGTGAAAAATTTAGTGGGATGCTCTAAGGGATGGTGGGAATGTACAAAACTTATTACGGGAGGTGTAGTAGAATGGCCAAAGGCAGGGAAAGAAGGGGTCAGGTTTGGTGCAGGAGGAACAAGTGTGAGAAAATGGAAAGTGGGGAGGACAGAAAGGATCAGCAGAATGTCAGAAGGCTGCTGGTCAGGAAGCAGTTGTAATCGGCTTGCACTTCTAGATAAATATGATCCTAGGAGTGCAGCCATTTGTTTCTGTGTATGTCATGCAAGCAAAAAAAAAAAATATATATATAATGAATGAGCAGTAGATAAATGTATGAGGAAATGAGGAGAATATTACCTTTTGGAAATAAAACATTAAATATTGGAAAAATGTTTTGAAAGCTTCTGAATACTAAAAAGTTCATCTTTCAAAAGCTGTCAGCTAAAAATGATGTGAAGAACTGCTATGTTGGTTATACTCTTTTCAGTACAACCAATGGTAATTCTGCTCACATTTACAAAACGTTGTTTATTTGTAAATTAACCCTAGAGTTACACTTCTAACAGTACCACATCTTGCAAGTTTTTGTGTATGCTTTTTTGTTTTTTTATGTAAGTAGCACTCGCCACAGGATTTTCAGTCTTCTGAGGTGTAACAAAGGAATAAACAAGAAATCTTGAAAGTCACCTAAATAAAATTAAAGCTCAGAAAAATCTAAAAAAATCCAACATATACCATAAATAATTTGAAAAAAAAGTTACCTTAAAAAAAACCCCAAACCTTAGGACTTTCGTGCACCTGGTTAATGACTTCACATGATGAAACCTGAAAAACAAATATAAGGTTGAGCATAGTCAAGATTTTCTCTTAAAGGGATTTTTTCTTAAAGGTATAGCGATAAAAGATCCCTCTCAGTCACTAACTGGGTCACCATCATATCCTGCAGACCTCCCTCTAATTAAACTCTGTATGCTTCCAAAATACATGATGTTATGGAAGATTCTTTTAGCACCTCCTCAAGTACTAAAAAACTTTTAATAAACTCCAGTTCAAAATTATTCAAACCCAATTAATATGCTTGTTTACTTTGTGCTGGCATTGTGCTTATATGTATTCTTCCTTTATGATAGTTATCCTTTGGTGGGTTTATAGGGTAATCTTTGCTCCCAATTGCGCATCTCTGCTATGAAAGGCTTATAAACTAACCCATCTGTAGTTGTAATTTGTGTTCATGTTCAGCTTGAAGCCCCAACCTTTGAAAATCAGTGACTAAATTAGAATTAAAGATTATTCAACTTTGTTTTGTGCAACAGCTCACTGTATCTCTATTTCTAACAGAAACCACCCCCCAGATGATTGAGGGTCATTCTTCCTTTCATATGGCCACTGAGAGTGGGGAGGTTCATAGTTCTGCTTTCTGGGCTTAAAACATTAAGCTCTCTTTTCTCTGATGAGCTCCTGTCAGAAATCCTTTACCCTGGTGCTGCAGTGTGCAATTGGCAGAGTGATGCTTCACCCCATTCCTGTTGCCTCAGACCTTCCTCTGCTGCTCCAGGCATGGCTGTTCAGCATCCCAATCACCCTCTGTATTGCAATCACTGTCTTCATCACAAGGAAGCTGCATCCACCTTACTTAGAGCAGCTGGTCACTGTTTCAGGCAAGATTCTCGGCAGCTGGCTCTCATTCATTCCTTATCAGTTTTACCCAGAGTGATGGAATAACTGTAACAAGCTCCATCTTCACCCTTTTTTGTCAGTTCTGTGCATTGACATAGCTCCAGTTTTACTTGCATTGCCTCTGAGCTTATGTATTTCCTTTGTCTGAAAATCCAGAATTTCTGGTGGATTTATGAGTACAGTCTTATGTAAAATAACCTGAAATCCTTCAATCCTTGCTGAAAAACAGGGAAGAGGAGAGGAATCAAAATATAATTCAACATTTTAAGGATTTTTAATTTTTTTTTTTGACAGTTTGCAAAAGTAGAGACCAGCCTGCACTGTTCTCTGCGTATAAACACAGATCTGAGAGCGCGGGGAGGTGAGTTGCTAAGCCTGGTACACATCTGGCATGCAGTCGAGTTCAAAATCCCCTGTGTAGTTTGGAAGACAGCAAACAGATTAAGGAGTAAAGGCAGTATTTCCTGCTAAAGGAAGCAAACAAGTGGCATTGTAGCCTTCCCCTTTTCTTCTCGTTCCCAAGGTCTGCAGTCTGGTGGCCTGAGCAAGGAGCTGCCCCTCCGCGGCCCCAGGGCCAGCCGGGCGTGCGGCTGGGCGGGTGTTTGCTCTAGCACATGGCACTCACATGCATAGACACACGAACGGGCAGCACACTGGGCACTCGGACAAACACCACCGGCCCCACAGGCCTCACCCCGTTCCCTTCTCAAGCTGGTCACGGGGGGAAGCCTGCACACACAGCAGAGCCCTCTCCAGAAGCAGAGCCTTGGTAGGTGCTGCGATGCTAGACCTCTGAGCGTCAGTCACTGTCACAGTGCTTGGCTGGCCTGACTCCCCAGGGCAGCTGGATACTCTCGGGGCCCTGGCAAAAACCCAGAACGTGTAATTCAAGTCCTGTGTCCTACAGTATCTGCTCATCGAGTACATTTTGTTCACAGTAGAACCATCTATTCGATTGGTTTGTTTGGTTACGGAAAGAGGAGGAGCTTCAATGACTAAAAATCTCCTACCTTCTCCAGATTATGCTTCTTTGCCTGCATGTATGATCAGAAATAATTAACAAAAAAAGTGATTAAAATTTATGTAACAATTTGGAGCTTTCTTCATCTGACGGTCTATTCAGGTGGCCAACTTCAGCTGCTGCTGCTTTTCAGTTACTACAGAAGGAGGAAGAGAAATTCCAGTCAACTTTCCCCTAGTAATGTGTCTCCCATCAGACTGTCCCTTCAATGGATACTGCCAGTGATTATATAATAATATATTTCAGAAGGTGGACTAAATATCTGCTGTGCTTAGTACAATAAAATAACCCATTAATTTCCAGTTATACAAATTTAATTTGCTGTAATGTTACCTGAAATCCCATGGACATTATCTTCACCTGAGAGGGATCAATTTTAGTTAAGCTGTTAGCAGTTACTATGGAATAAGAACTAGATTAATGGGTTTATACTGTGTTACTTAAGAGCCATTGGCCAAAAAAATCCCCCTCGGTTTGTATGTATAATGTGGCCCTGTGCTCCCACAATACCATTACAATGATAGCAATAAACATTGGTTCTCCAGAACCTGACGAGAGGGAGCGGAGATGTCAGGCTGCCCGAACCGGGCAGTGATGAACTGGAGCTTTAGCTGCTTTCTTGTCAACTGTGCCCTGTCTGCTAAAGATTGCCCGCTGGAGATGCTGTGTAAACAGATCCTTGCCTTTCTTTTAGGATACAATCTGGCAAAATGGCATCATTTAAGAAGCTTGTAGAAAAAGGAAGGAGAGGATATAGATACATACAACTGCAGCCTGACGAAGGCTGGATTAGCAGCTGCTGTCAATGTAACTCTCACTGGGTAGCAAGTTTTGAATCTCCATGCTAACGGAGCTAGGATCCAATACTCCCATTTATTGTTTGTTTTTTCCTTTCCATTTAATTTGCTGAGAATATGTTTTGAAAGCTGTCAGTGGTCAAATCTGACACATTACAAAGGGTTTATTTGCTCTCAGGCTTCGTTCTTATCCTTTTACTTTGTGAGCTGCTGCTACAAAATCTCTCTCTTGGTGATTTCTGTACAAGTCCAGAGGTATCTTTGCTATCTGATAAGCAGCTCAGTGCAACTTTGCCACATTGATTGTGCTAACAGGCTCTAGTCAACACTCATAGTTGAACCTGGACCAGTGTTTCACCACCCTCGTTGGAAAAAACCTCCTCCTCTCTCTTCTAAATCAAACTTCAAAAGTTTGAAACCATCGTTCCTTTTGTTGCAACAGTCTCTGCTAAAAAGTCTGTCACCATCTTTTTGACAGCCCACTTTCTGTGCAGACAGGCTGCAGTAAGGGCTCCCCAGAGCCTTCTCCTCTCTAGGCTGAACAACTTATTCACAGGATAGGGGTTCCAGCCCTCGGATCATTGATGTGGCCTCCTCTGGCCCCACTCCCACAGGTTCACCTGTCACTCACCAGCCACTATCATGGGCAAAACAGATTCAAACTGGAGAAGATTAATTTCATTTATTAACAATTAACAATAGAGTGCAATAGCAAAAAATTCAGATGAAACTAAAAACACCTTCTCTTCCATCCCTTCCCAGGCTTAATTTCACTCCCAATTTCTCTACTTCCTGCTTCGAGGCAGTGCAGGGATATGGAGGCTGTGGTCGGAACATAACAGTTTGATCTGCCATTTTCCTCCTCACAGTGTTCCTCAGATCCCATGTGGAGTCCTTCCCATGGGATACAGTCCTTCATGAGCTTCAACATGAGTGCTTCCCATAGTCTGCAGTTCTTCTGGATGTGTTCCTACATCGGTCCTTTTCATGGAGTCCAGTCCTTCAGGAAGGGACTGGTCCAGTGTGGGTCTTCCATGGGCCACTGGTTCTGCCAGAAAACCTGATCTTGCATAGGCTTTCTGTAGGCTGCAGCTTCCTTCAGGGTATATCCGCCTGCTCCAGTGTGGGTCCATCATGGGCAGATATCTGCTCCACCACGCTGTCTCAATGGGCCGTGGGGCAATCTCTGCTCTGATGTCTGGAGCACAACCTCCTCCTCGTTCTTCACCAACCTTGGTGTCTGCATAACTGTTTCATTCACATTTTCTCACTCCTCTCTCTCAGCTGTTGTGCAGTGTTTCTTACCCTTTCTGTAATATGGTATCACAGAGGTACCACCAGGATCCCTGGTTGGCTCAACTTGCGTCAGCGGCGGTTTTGTCTTGGACCTGACTGGAACTGGCTCAATCTGCCATGGGTATAGCTCCTGGACTTTTCTCCCTGAAGCTGCCCCTGCAGTTCCTCTGCTACCAGAACTTTGCCACATGAATCCAATACAACCAATCATTTAATTAGTGTAGTATTCATACATTTAACATACCTTTTTTTTCTGATTAAGATCTCAAACGGGTCAGTTTGAGGTGACAGCAAAAGCTGTTGTGGTATCCATGTCACTAGAGAAGTCTAAATAGAATGACCTTAAAGTAAACCTGTCGTAACAGTGAGGAACAATTCCGGTTTTACTGGATTCTGACTGTTGGTCTAAGTAGCCTTTCCATGCTCCTGCATGTCGATGCTGAAAAGCTGCTAGCAGAGGGGTTTTCTCAGGCTCTCGCAATATTTGGTGACAGTCCTACCTTTCTCACACAAGTTATGAGAAACAGCAGGATGGGTTTGTGAGCTGGACGAACACCTGGTGTTTGCTAAGTTCTGTTTATGGTACATTGGAAAAATATTTTGCAATGGGTGCTGTAGGACTTTAGCCACTCACCCTAGGAGATGGGTGATCACTGACCAGTCGCCCTGTGGGGCTAGGGGATAGAAAATGGGGTTAGAAATTAATAAAGTGGCTTCTTTTGCTTGCTCTTGCTGAATTTGTGTGTTGCTGCATCTCTCCGCTCCCGGCATAAACAGCGACAACTGTAGGCCATTTAAATTCTCAAAGATAGCTTTTTAGCAGTAACTGATCACAGAATTCCTCTGAAATTCTAGCCTCTTAAATAAACACCCATGCAAGTCAAGAAGAGAGGTTACTACTGGGCAGATGGAAACTTGGCAGAAACACAAAGCAGCTTTGCTATAGAACAGTACCAAGCTGCTGAAAGCCACAGTAGTGTGAATCACCAGTATCAGTAGGAGCGACGAGGATGTCATCTGTGTGTTAAAGGATCAAACAATAATGATTTCATGTGTCAGCATCTTGATAACATAGCTTATGAAAGACACGCAGCTAGCAGCATTTTTTCACGACTGTTTCAACGTATCGTCGTGTAATTGTTATAATGGCATTGGAAATTTTGCATTAAATTGTGTGGAGTGTATCAGTGAATCGTCTGTTCTCTAAAATCATCTCAGATCAGTACAAAAGAGTGACTGATATGTAAATGCTTCTGTATCTCAGTTATGAAAACATCCTGATAAGGAAAAATGTCCATAATATTTGAGATAATTCAACCACATTTCATGCCTCTTATGTTTTCATAAGGGAATTTTTTTTGCCCCTTTGGGGAAGAAAAAAAGTTATCATTTCTAGTGCAGTTTGCTTTTAACACCATAATATGCAGTATCAACGATAACTCCAAGCCTTGGAAACATTCTGCATTCTTCATTCTGTGGAAAAATGTGTGAGCATTGAACTGAGAGTACTGTTAAAATTTCTGACGTTAATACAGATCTAATGTAGATTTAGTAGGAAAAGTCTCTGAGCTATTCGTTTCCACTGTGATACAAATTTCCTTTTAATTAATCAATCAATCATTCTATTATGTGAAACCACTTGATTACTACTGAAGAAAAATATAAACATTCAGAGAGGGTATTTATAACATTTATGTGTCATAGAACCTTTCACCTTTTAAGAACAAAAATCAATTTTTGTTAGTTTCCTTCTTTTGACAGCTGACTGCAGGAGCCATCTCGGGAAACCTTTTCATTCAGCCTTTCATTCAGACCAGCAGCAATTTTGTACATTCCAGATCAAACAAACAAAACTAAAGAGTCATAGAAAGCCCTCAGAATAGCATCCTGATGGAACAGACCTCTGGGAGGGACACTGAAATCATTGGGGTATGGCAAGACAGAGGGAGAGGCACTGAGTGCTGGTTTGATCACAAGAAAGTTACCTGGAACTGCGAAAGAAGTGCTGTTGTTTTACGGGCACTTAACAGCTTTATAGGGTCCTTCACTTACCTCTTTTTGCCCATTCCTTTTAAGCCACTGATTAGAAGTGAGATGGACTTAAAGTCAATACTACCTTAAACTTTGTTGTCTCTGTTTGCTTTCTCTTGAAGTTAGCAGGCTTGGAGTTAGTCCATATCAAACTGATGTTCATGAACTCCTGGTATCACGTTGGTATTACTGATGCTTGACAAATAATGATGACTTTCACATGGTTACTGCTGACAAAGACCAGGGTGCCTTTTGGTTTGATTTTGATTGGTTGTTTTTTTTCCCTACTTCTCTTCCCTAAGCATGGGGTTTTTTTGCTGGGTTTTCTTAAGTGCGCACAGTCTCTGTGTGACAGCTGGAAACCCTGTTTCTGCTTTCTGTTTGCTTGTTAAATGTCATCCCTACAGATCACTGTCACCTTTGTTTGCTAACACAGTGTGAGAGATCTGAAGGGAAATGAATGTAAGAGTCACAGTTAAGTGTTCATTTTAACATTCTTCCCAATGTGTCATATATAGTATTTTCTGCTACAGACTGTAGTATCAAACAAGGAAAAGAGAGATGTGCCTAAATCCAGAGATTTTTATCGTGGTTCTACGTCTATAAAGGGTAACTAAGGAAAAGAAATCAATAAGCTTAGAAACACTACATGTGAAATCCATTTGTCCTATGGAAAATGTTTCATTGTTGGCTTTTTTAGAAAGAAGGAACATACATATTGCAGGTCCTTTTAGGAACTGTTTTTTCTTTAGTCCTCTTTAGAGCAAACTGTTACTTCCAAATTCCTACTTTGTATTTAATAATAACAGTTTTATTACAAAATCATAGTCCTGGCATCTCTTTGGATCTGTGTGTGTGTGCATCTCTGCTGCAAATAGGGGATTACTGTAAAGTTTTTCTGACGAAGAAAATCTGAAATTCTTTCTAAATAGCATGAAATCGTTGAAGATTGGCCTTAATTTGCATAAGTGCCCATAGAAACATTTAATGACATTTAAACAATGTACTCTGATAGCACACTTTTAATGTATTTCGTTTACGTAGAATAAATGTGCACTATGTCCATACCTTTTAAAAGGTGCCATCATAGCACCACTGTGCGTGGAGAGCTGTTACATGGACACCAGATCTGCCTGCCATGGAGTATCCGCCTCAGCCACAGTCATTTGTTTCCTTTGAAGCTATTATTTTGCTGTTCCAAAAGAGTAAAGAAAGAGAAAATTGCACATAATGGTTACCACAGTAATCCAAAGATTAATCCAAAGACTCAAAAATGCTCTCTGAATTCTGATTCAAAGCTTTTTTCAACTGTTTGTGAATAAGACTGTAGTAGAAGACGACAGAAAAGCAAGAAACTACATGACTAAAACTTTTGCTACCGAATAACATTTTTTTCTTGCTTATTCATTTATCATGCTCAATTAAAATAAAATAGCAAGCATGAGTGTCCAGCTAGATGCTCCTTTGTCATAAACTCTCCAAGGGACTATTAAATGAAATCTTACCTGCACAATGAATAAAGCTGAGATGCAAAAACATGTGATGGTGTTCTAATGCCCTACCTGTTAGAAAGAGTCATGTCAGTCACCTGGCTTAGTCCATTGTGAGATCATGATGTCGCTGCAGCCAGTTTATTGCTTGGTAGCTTCAGTGAAGCAGAGAGGTAATTCATTATTGTCACCTGAGCTATGATTAATTACTGATGACTTTCAGGAATGTTAAATACTTGCCCTTGCTAATATATCAGAGTATAATAATGAAATTAATTTAATACTCACTATGAGAATGTTTCTGCAAAGCTCTGGAGGAAAATCTGCATAAAGTGTGTCTCTGATTATGCAGATTCAGTTCAGAGCACCTCTAAGCTTCCCAGCCTTCTGGATACCCAGAGAGGAACACAGATGGTAGCTGAGTTCACTTTGCTGTTGAGTATCTGTTGACCTTATTAACTTTCAAACTGAGGAAATAACAAAATCATGGTTAGCACCATGACTTGAGTAGCAGTACTGTGAGTTTCAATCTTAAATTAAGACTGATGAAATTTCCTGGCTGCCCGTGTTCCAGACATTTAATTGGTCACTGAAGCCTCCTTGGTGACATACATCAATGTGAAGGAGATATTTTCAAGGTGTACAGAGAAGAAGAGTCAGATGTGAAAATTCCGTGAGAATGGTAAGATGATTCATATGAGCATCTCTGCATTTGGGTAGTCCTGTGTTGGCTTGGATTGCCTCAAAATGAACAATAGTGCACAGAGGTAGAGTGTATTTCAAGGCTGTATAAACTGCTATATTTTTGTTTCTGCGTCCAGTATGAGGTTAGGAATTCACACAATACTCATTTAATTTTTGGAAGTTTATTTTAAACTCAAGTCTTAAGACACTTCAGGTTAGATGCATCATAGAAATAAAATAGTCTTTAAATTCTGGGGTTTTTTCCAATCCAGACAGGAAGGGAAATCCACCAAGAATTATTTTCCTGTTAGCAGGGATTGAAAAGAAATGGCTCTTAACGATTTTAGATTTTCCTTTTGCCCTGTGTACATTTCACTCATGCCACTCAACTTAGATGGACTACAGCTCCTGCAAGGAAGGTTCCAAGGGAAAATTATCATTGTGTTAGGACATCCACAGTAAGAAAGTTTTAATAAACTGGGTTTTTTTTTCCTATGAAAATTCAAAATTTCATTTTATATATTTTAAAGGAAAATATTGATTTCTCTTTTTGGCTGCTTATCAACTTATAACGTGAGCTGCTGAATATTTGTGAAAACTTAAGAGCCAAAAAAACCAAGAGCACTAGCCAGGAATAAGACATGAGAGCACAATCACCAAGGCTGAAGGATATAGAAAATATACCACACAGAAAAAGAACCCAGGAAACTTGTTTCTCCAAAACCAACTTCTCAGGGGAAAATCAGCTGTGACATTGCAAACACAGTTACAGTCAATGATAAAATACAGTACATC
The DNA here is from genome assembly GCA_025345505.1 of Todiramphus chloris collaris. NCBI lineage: Eukaryota > Metazoa > Chordata > Aves > Coraciiformes > Alcedinidae > Todiramphus > Todiramphus chloris. The sequence goes on along the minus strand of JANVCC010000034.1, from coordinate 671,953 downwards.
ATATTCAGCTTTCATTAAAGTGAATCTGTTGGGGGGGAGGAAAAACCCTGGAATTAAAGTAAAAGGAGTAAAAACTGTGAGCTTCGTTCTTGATGGTTAAAAGATATTCAGTAGTTTGAACTAAAAAATCCATTACTGACATTCTTCAAGTCTATATACTTCTTAGTTTTATACAGTTCTTCAAGGCTACTTTACAAGACCAAGCCGTGTGTTTGCCTCTGTCTCTCCTTGCACCCATTGACTTTAACTTTGACAGCAGAACTGATTTTTTTTTTTATAAAAACATAACCATCAGCTTTTGAAAATAATGAGGAAAAATGTGTTAATCCTACTAAGAAAAAATACATAGTCATCTATGATAACGTAGTTTTCAACACACAGTCTTCATATTCTATTTAGTGGTGAGGTACTACCTGTTTTTATTTTAGTATGGCAGGAATTAGTGAAGCAGTATTCTAAAAATCAGGCTGCAGTTTGGTAATCAGTGGAGATGGAAATGAATCCAGTTCCACAAAATACACATTATTATGGATAAATGCTGCTGAGATAAATTTACCCATGGTCACTGAATTAATGATGTGGCTTTTCTTTGTTTGGTCTGTGCAGTAATAGTCAATAACTTGGAAGGCAGCATTTTTGCAGGAGTGTCAGATATACTTAGAAAATAGAAAATTTATAATGTATAAGCCCTGGCTTCCCCTCAGGACTTAAGTTTAGTGCTTTTAATGTATAAATTGTCCTTGGTGCCATTGGGCGTTTCACTCCTGTGAAGGCAATTTAGATAGAGGCTGAAGAGCAGCAACTAGAAATGCTCTTTATTGCTCCAAGCAGATGCTTCTTTCTCCTCTTCTTCTCACGTTGGTTTAAACTGATGTGATACTAGCTCTGAATTTGATCTTAGCTTTGAGTATTATATTAATATAGACACATTGTTTTATAACACAGCTGGCTGTCTAACAAAGTTTTGAACACAGACCTGATGGTCCCTGTGAAGCAGTAAGGAAATGATGACCTCCCGGGGTACAAACTGAGCAGCTTGCACCTATGTGGGAGTTTGGATATTTTTTTTCCCCTCTGAGTCCATGTTACAATAGAGGATGTGATATAAAAGATATATAGATGTGCTTCGTGCAGCTGAATTGTCTGGAACAATTCAGGCCTCACCTGCAGCTCTGACTGTTCTTTAAAGAGACTTTTGATGTTGAACATGATTCAACCGGAACCACAGCTAGAAATGAAGAATATATATTCTCAATCTGCATCTTTGTCCACACTGGAATTGTCGCTTAAGCCAGCAGCTGTCAATACTGCTGTGCTGAGAAGCTGTATCAGTCCTAACAGGCAGGCGTTTTCTCGATAAGCTCTTAATGCCCCCCTTTTAAAAGCATTCTTTCTGTCCATTGATTCAGATAACATTTCCTGAATTACAGGAGGGAATGATAGAGAGCATAGGGGGTTTGGGTCCGTTTTTATTAGACTATTAATTACAAGATTTCACCAAAAGCTCTACATACAGTGGAGAGAATAAAGAGTATTCTTAAGCCTACAGTCATCTGACAAGCCCAGTGGAAGGAGGCATTGAATTGCTTTAGACGGTGCCTATGGTCCCACTCATAACGTGTCACCCACTGACACCACACCCACTGTCTTCATTATCACTGTGATATCGTAAAGCATTGTTCTGAGTAGGTGACTGAGTGGGAGATGGTGCTAAGAGTCCACAGAAAACCAAGCAGAGGAAAAAGAGTAGTTTCCTCCCTTTGTTTAATGGGTTTCTTCAAATTTCTTTCAGACAAACAGATGGCCCTTGACTGCAGCTCCTGCAAGCTTGACTTGCATTCAGTGCCTGGATCTCAGCCTCTTGATAGGGTGTATGATATGTTACAAATTCTAAAGTCACCCAAAGTTTTTAACTTTGAGAAGAGCGACCATAAATTTCACAGCTTGATGTATCAAAATGAAACTTCCATTTGTAAATTTTTATCATCTTTCCTTATCGGTGAGAAATTTATTCCATGCAGCTTCCAGCAACTTTGCTAAGACTCAGTATCTTTGTTACATAAATAACTCATAACCAACACTTTTTATGCTATAAATAATTCTGTGTGGGTGCAACAGTTCTTGTGTGCAATCCCATGCTCTGAAAGTTTATAATATCTCATTAACTAAACCTTTACATTTTTTCCAGTGTATTTTTTCGCTCCCATTGCAGTTTAAAAGCACATCCACACACAGTAATTTTTACTAGTTGTCAAGTGAAGAAAGCTTTGGTTTTGACTCCTTAATTGCATTTATTTTACTATATTATTATTAATTCATTGCAATGTTCTTTGACTTCAGGAATCATTAAGTTTTTAAAATTATTTTTTTCCCTTTCCTCTTTGATTAGTGACTTCATTTCTGTACTTTTTTTTCTTTCCATCTGTCTGCTTGTGAAGCATAGAAAATGGCAGTGTAAAGTTGGATGCTGGGTAGGATATCTTAGTCTATCGACATACTAAAGAGTAGAGATGTGTGCACAGGCTCATGTTTAAACCAGTTGCTTGGAGATGTTAGAAAAAGGGAATGTCAGGATGTACCTCACTATGAGTTCTTCTAGATAACAATAAAAGATCAACAGAAAATCAAAATCAACTGATTTTTTCCTATGTATTCTCAGATGAACTTCAACAGATCTATCTGATACGAAAATTTCTAACATATTTAAGCTGTCTCCTGGTTTTGTTTTGGGTTTTTTTCGTGGTTGTTTGTTTTTGTTTTGTTGTTGTTGCTTTGTTTTGTTTTTTCCTCTTCAGAGTTCAGATCTTTTAATTTATCAGTTTGGCATTCTATGCCCAAACAGTGGGTGTTCTAGGAAAAACATCTCTGCCTTCAGTCTTGACCAAGAATGTTAGTCTTGATTGATCAACACTTTATATTTTATTTCTCCTGCTATTTACTAATGAGCTGGTAATTTCTCCTCATTGAATTGCTGTTGAGTTCTCCTTAATCTCAAAGATTGATTCCAATTGAAAGAGAGCCTTTCAAGGGAGGACTGCAAAAATTCCAGTTACATTTTCAGAATTCTCACTTTCTTTTTGCTAAATTAAAAGCGAGTGTTAGGGTACATGATAAAGCTCCTCTACACACCCATCAAGGAGCTCAGAGATACAATGACATGAGGGGAAATTCAAATAGCAGCCTACTGGGCTAGTCCCAAGATCATATCAGGGGCCATCAGCCCATCCATGTGCACAAGCCCAGAGGAACAAAGGGAAGAGCAATGGATGTGGGGACCCAAATCAAGGACTTCCAAGCAGCGAGCATCTTGTCTTGTCTCCTCCCAGGGCTGTCCCAGCAGAGCCATCAGCCCCAGTCTCCAAAGCTTCTGAAAAAAGGACATTAAAGATTGTTGTGGCAGATGGAAATACTCAATGGCAGCAGATCTGGTGACTAGGCAATAGTTTTCCAAAAGAAATGGTGGTGTTAAACTCAATTTCATGTTCTAAGCATGCTGTACAAACATGCCCAGGCATGGGCTATAAAAGGCAGATTGGCTTCTGAAGTAACGAAGTCTTTTAAAACCATTGATAGCATTTCTATGCCTCAGAAATGACAAATAACCAAGTGAAAGAGTTTTTAAACCAGTCTTTAAATAGGCTATTAAAGCAAAATAATGTTTGATAATTTCTTACTGGTAACAAATTAAAACCACCCTCTTTGAGTATTTATTTTAACAAGATGGACAAAACCAAGATATGTTGACATTTTACAGCATTGTCAGAGAGGGAAAAGCTTGTCCATGGTTATTAGCCTTCAGCCTGTCCCTAGACCATGAATGTGCTGATCATGGTTGCCTGACTAAAACAGGAAAACTCAGAGTAAAAATACACTTTGCAGGAATTCTGGCCATTGCTTTCAGGAAAGGTAGAATGCCAATGCGATAGACATTGACTGGAAAAGAGTTGGTCTGTCTAACTGTATAGGAAGATGAATATTTTGTCTTCTAACTGAAAGCAGCTATGGGTAGAAGTTGTGCTCAAGCAGGTAATGGATTAGATTGTTAGTAGAATGTTAACTGAGTTATTTCTTTAGTTTTTCATTTACCATGGCTTAAAATTATTTTTAACAATCACCAATCTTCTCCTTATGTTATGTACTGCACAGGTGTATCTGTCTGTCTATCATGCAACAATTATTAAGGACATTAGCATTTCAAACAGTGGAGAAAGGCTCTGTGAGGGTCTAGCATGAAGAAAAAAAAAAATTTAAAAAAAAGCTATAAAACCATGCAATAAAGGCTCAATCCACCAGTCTGCAGGCATTCAAAATCCCAGTGAGTGTCGTGGAGGTTTTCAGTGGGGCAGGAATACTGTACCAGGCTAATAAGGATGTGCAAGAAAGGAGGTGTGTGAAGCAGTTACTGCTTACTAGGTGGAGGTTTCCTGCAAAGGTTTCTGTGTGTAGGGGTTTTTAGAAGAAGCCGATGTCAAAATTTTCCTTCATTGCAAACAAACAAACAAAAGTTTTCAAATCTTATAACCATAAAAACATGCAAGTGTTTCAATTGGGTGTGACTGGAACTGGAAGGAACATAAAATCCCAGGTGCTTGAACTCTGGCTCACAAATTATAAATGATCATGTCTAGTATAAAGAGAAAATTTCAAGCTGTCACTGTAACTTATAAAGTGTCACGCATTTTGCCACAAAGAATAGAAAAGCTACAATTATTCTGTGTAGCTCACTATGGTTTTTTTCCTTTCATGGAGAAAAAGAGCGAGATTGTATTATGTTCATTGTTGTAATACTGTAAGTGGGTCCCTCGAATGCAGTTTTTGCTTTGCTGTTACTGGAGAGGATACTTTGAGTGCTGACGATCAACTTCATTGTAAAGTGTCTTTCTGAATACGCCTGAGGCTTTGGTCAGGTATCTTGCTTTGCTGCTGCAAGTTCCAAGTGTGTCTATATTCATAGCTATGCCAGCAATTGTTATACAGGTTTCATTCAGACATCACTGAGGTCAAAGGAAAGATTTCTGGCAATTTCCTTAAGCTGTTTTAAGCTTTACAGTGACCGAAGGTGTGGACGCTGACAGATGGCACATCTTCTTAACTGTTGGTACTCTCCATTAAATTACTGTCGTTTCTTCGGTGGAAATGATAGGCTCTGAATAAAGATGGCAGAGATGCTTGAATGGGGGAGTGAAACCCCAGAGTTTTTGTAGATGGATGGGAAGCAAAGGTAAAGCAACAAGAGTACTGCTATCCTGCTGTTCCCAAACATTTATATTTATCCATTTCTGCCCTTTACAAGGAATAGGAGGATCACAACTCAAAGTTAGTGGCATCATTCAAAAATCCGAGGGTGTAAAAATATGTTCCATTTTAAATAATCTTGGCATTTCATTCTTGATTTAGAAAGCCCACTGTCCGAAAGTGTCACTTTGTCATGACAATAGGTAAAGACAGCAGTTGATTGCAGTAAACAAGTGCTAAATCACGCTTGAAATACTTTGACAGCATATTGTCAGGATTTTGCTGTCATTCAACTGAGGGAAAATAAGCACTGAAGTAAATGTCCTTTCTGACAAACAAAAATATTAAGAGAAACACATTTTTCATATCAGCCTGTAGAATAAACACATTCACATTAGCTTTCCTTCCTAATTGTATTTGCATTTATCTACTAAATGTTTTCTTCAATTAGGAATTCCTTGTTCTGGGCACTGTAGGAGTACGGAACAGAAAGGTGGGTTGTGCTCCAAGAGACACCTAAAATGGACCGTACTCAAGGTGGACTTTGACTCAAGCCCTCCTCTTTGCTTCCTGGCCATTGCAGTTTCTGTCTGGTCCCTGCAGTTTCTTTCTATTCCTGAGTAAAGATGAGGCCACAGAGTTAATTTCTGTCCATTTGATCCAAATACATTTTACCACCCTTACAGTGGTCAGTTCTAATTCTAATTAATCAGTCCAGTGGAAACACTAATCTCATTGTTCGTAGACTAGTTAAATGGTCTTGCTTTTTTTTTTTTTTCTTTGTTTTTATAATACCACCAGAACACCACACGTAGTCACACACATGCAAATGCAACCTTGAGAGTGCAAATGTATCTTGAGAGAAAAGCACCCAAGAAAATGCCATCTTACACAAACACACCGCGGGGTTTGCAGAGAGCGAGCACGTGTGTTTGCAGGGGGTCAGTCTGTGCGCTCGTAACTCATCTGTTCCAATCCCAGCCCAAGGAGCTGTGATGGTCTAGCAAGGAAAATCAGAATATCTATGGTTTCCAAATCAGCTTTCCAGTAAACATGCTAATAATTTTTCTGTTCTATAGGGTTTTTTTCTAACACAGTCATGAAAAAACAGGGCTGGAAAGGATCTCAGGAGGAACCAGTTTTATTCCTTTCCTCTAAGCAGGAATCAGCATTGCATATCTGATTCAGGACGGATGCTTTTAATGTCTCCAGTAAGGGAGAGTCCACAATTATTAGGTAACTAATTTCCATGACCATGTCTAATAAATAATTGTGGGCTTTTTTTTTCTTAATGTCTCAGCTGTATTTTTCTAGATTACTCTTTGTGCTGGTTGTGTATATAGAAAAATGAATTCTTCTTGCTCCATCGGATGTAACTGAGGACTCTTGCAAATCATGTCAGTGCTTCCTTAAATTTCTCATTTTCTTCAGCCATTCCTCTTGAGTCATGGTTTCCAGTCCTCTGACCATGATTGCTGTCCTCTGCTGCATTTTCTCCAGATACTCTAGAGCCATCCAGCTGTGGCTTTGTGCCTCTGGGTGGAGGAGGACTGTTTAATTCAGTGCCTCTGGGTGGAGGAGGACTGTTTAATTCAGTGTCCATCTCTCTGTTTCCTGTGTGATGTCTGCCTTTCCACTATCATGACATTCCTGTCTCCCATTCTCTTGATGATTTTAACTTTGACAATAAACCAATAAAGCCTTTAAAAAGCCCTTTGTAAAGGAAGCCCAAAGAAACCGATAAAAATCTATATAAATCTATTCTATGTCCCAATTTTTTTATTTTCTTTAATTTTTGAGGAAGGACACAGTGTAATGGAGCCATACAAGTATTCTCATGACCCAGAGATCCCTTTCTAAAGCACTGGTTTCAGTTAGCAGCTCCGCACTCTGCACTCACAACACCAGTTATTGCTGTTTGAGTGTCTTTAAGGGCAAGTCAGAGCTTATTTTCTGGCTTGAGCTTACAACATTGCTCATACTCCCTGTCTTTCTTCCCTGACTGATGTAACTTGGACATGCTCAAAACCACAAGTAAAAAGCTGTTGGGTCTTTTTTTTGTTTGGTTAGGGGTTGTTTGTTTCTGTTTTTTGTTGTTTTGTTGGTTTTTTTTTTTCTGTACAGTGACAAATAATACTTCTTTCTAAACTGACCATTAACCATTCTGAATTAATGGAACTTTTCTGTGTTCCATTTGTCCTAAGTCTTAGCAAAATACTCGCCGTATCTCTTGGCCTGCCCTGACCCCCATCAGCTTCATTACCAGATGACTGTCTGACCATGGGAAAACCCATCCGAGGCTTGTTGAGTGCAGTGGGCTAGAGGTGTGTTGTTATTCCTGTAAGTCCCTTGGGACCCTCTGGTGAGTCTCTCCATCTTCTGCTGCTGGAAGCTGCCAAAGTAAGGATTCACTGGCCAGTATTAGCTCCTCTGTGTTCACATAAAGTTACTGAGCAGGAGCACTTGGAATCCAACTGTGCTACTGTAATTCGGTGATATTCTTAATACTCTGCTCAGAGCAAGAAACAGCTGCCAGGCAGTTGGTTGCTTTAATCTCACACAATAGCCTTTGGGGGCTGTTAGCATTTCTGGGGGAAGAAAGTCAGTTTCTCCATTATCATAGACATAATCTGTTGATGGATAATGTGGATGGTGTCATTTCATTCTATTGTTTATTAAAAGTTGTTGGTATTGAAGAAGCATCTAAGTGCTTTTGATGCCTTGTTGTGGTCTCTTTACAGTAAGTGTTAGAGTCACCTTTATATGAATTTTCCACCACACTTGGACTGTGTAAGAAAGTCTGTAGTTTCAAAAAGGAACACCCCAAATGTGGATGCTGAAAAGCTGCTGGCAGAGGGGTTTTCTCAGGTTCTCACAATACTCGGTGAGAGCCCTGCCTTTCTCACACAAGTTATGAGAAACAGCAGGATGGGTTTGTGAGCTGGACCCACACCTGGTGCTTTGCTAAGTTCTGTTTATGGTACATTGGAAAAATGCTTTGCAATGGGTACTGTAGGACTTTAGCCACTCACCCTGGGAGATGGGTGATCACTGACCAATCATCCTATGGGGCTAGGGGATAGAAAACGGGGTTAGAAATTAATAAAGTGGCTTCTTTTGCCTGCTCTTGCTCAATTTGTGTGTTGCTGCATCTCTCCGCTCCCGGCATAAACAGCGACACATGAATACTATTTCCATTTATTCAAAAAGAAGAATCTAGCTAATTCACTAACAACTTTCACAGCTATTTGCTACACGTGAACAAATTCTGATGAGTCAAGTATCTTCCTCTCCCATATCTGTTGCTAATAGAACAGTTAATACTTTAGTAGTGTCATTATGCCCTGATTTTCTAATAGCTGTCTATTAAACACTGGCAGCATAAAACTAGAAAATCATCATTAATGATCCATAAAGTGCAAGGAATAAATTAATAAATAAGTTCTATTTAACTTTTTTAAATCTATATTTACTCCTATGATATCAAACAGGCAAAGAAGCATTACATTGGAAAGTGAGAGCCAGTTCTATAATCCTGAGTTGCCTACATGATTGTTCTTAGCTAATTAGCTAGTCAGTCTGTTGTTTTTCTTTTTTTAAAGTCTACTCACAACCTTGTCACTGTCATTTGGCTGTTACAGGTTAGGTTTTGGGTACGTGTTTTGATGGTGTATTTAAATTCTGGCAGTAAATGCAATGATTTAAGATCTACTGTAAGCTGTAGATTGTGCAGGTTGCCTGTAATTTCAGTGCTTCGATTTCAATTGGGAGACATGAGTTTATTTTCTATGTTGTATTTTTCTTTCTGAATAAAGCCTAAGTAGAGATGATGATAAGGAATTCACCAAGGTGAATGGATGGTGAGATCCCAGATTCTTGTGCATTCCACTCGGATTTTGAATGCAGCTCTGCTGTCAGAAGTTGGTGCTGTCTGCTGCAGATCTCCTTCCAGGCCAAGCATAATTCACTGATGGCTGGGGACTGGGAAGAGCTTTGCTCCACTTTTCTGTTTGCTGCTAGGACTTAGAGAGGGTTACTCAATTACTCCCACCTTGAGACAGGAGTAGTATACGAACAACATGGCTTCTGAAGCGGAAGATTTGTTTTTCACCACAGCCCAAGTCAGCCTGTGCAGAATTGCAGAGCTCTCCTGAGCAAACGCTCACGCCAAATTGTTTGACGAGGCACCGTGCAGCAAACTATTTCTAGACATTCAAAGACATGATAAAATGTGCATTGATTTAACCTGCAATTGTCTCGAATAGGGATGTCACAGTACAAAAGCCCCAATTGAATGTGCTTTTCCAGGCAGGGTACAGAGAGAACACTGCAGCCTCTGGTACAGATAGAACAATTTCCTGCGGTACCCAGGAGTGCGTGACTCATCGGTCGTAGCCAGTCCTTTAGCACCAATTGCTGTGCTTGTTTAAAGCGAAGAGTGCAATTGAGAGGGTGCTCTGGTAACCGAAACCCCACTGCTTCTCCTTTGTGCCTCATCCTCGCTGGGGCAAAAATACCTGACCTGGCAGAGAAGAAAATGTCGAGTTAAACTGTTCGGTATTGTACGCTGCACAGAGCCGGGTGCGTCCCTCTGGTCACCGTACTGAGAAGTGCAGCGTGAGGAGAAAACGCTTTGTCTGAGGAACAATTGCTTTGTATGTCTTTGTATTTCCTGAACTGCCGTTTGTAATGACTGGGAATGCTGCCCTCCGCTTCTCTTCCGTAAAGTTGGAAACAAGCCAACACCTGTCCTGTTTTACACAGGACAGGCACTACCTGATGTTCGTGGAGCTTCACCCGCCTAGATAGAAACCTGTTATGATTTCAGGTGGAGTCTTTTAATGTGCTGGTGAAGTGTTACCTGCTGTGTAAGCACCCAGGGAAAACTGTGGAAGTGTGACTCTCACGTTTCTTATTTCCATGGTCCACAGAATAAATAAAGGAATAGCATGTGTGTGTTTAATAATTTACCGTTATTTTAAAGGAGCAAAAGGAGCAAACCAGGATGTGTCTGTCACTCCTCCCAGTTTCCCAACTTTCTTTTTTCCTGCGCTTACTTTCCTCATTTGCTACCAAGGTAGTACTGGAGGAGTAGCTGCATTTCTCCTTCTTCCAGTAAATGTCAGAAGGATGCTGTGTGGGAGAGCAAATAGGTCAGATCCCTGACAGTCTGATTACTAATCAATACAGGGAGAGTTTGAAGGAATTTGATGGGTATTCTGTATTCTGTTTATTTTGTATGAACAAGCTTTTTGTTGCCTTTACAAATCTCGGTCTGTAAGCTGTTGCAGCACAGCTCATCGATGCTTGAACCGTGATTTTATCACAGTTTGAAAAATCATTTTGAAGAATGATAATCACCATTTAAACATAAATTATATGTGTAATAACCATTGGTGTAATCATAAAACATAAGCAGTTTGATATGAATAAATTTTTTTGAGGGATTCAGTATTTGAAAGGAGATCAGAGCTGCCTGGGCACACACCCCATGATTATAGGGAGCTTCCAGTACAATTTATAGGAAGGGACAAAATGTTGTTGGCTCAAGGAAATTATTTTATCAAAAAAATACTTCTGGTGAGAGTGGTTTCGATGGGAATAATCTTTCATGTCCCAGACCTTCTCCCCCCCCCCCTTAGTTTATTTCTAACAGAAAATAGAAAAGAAATATTCAATATCATGTTCAAAATTTGTCATAGCCAAAAATAAAAATAGGAATGATGTTTAATTTGATGAATGAATTTACACATTTGTTTTATAATTCCAAAACTTGGTATTCTGGGCTTCATGGTGTTGAATTATTTTCTAAAAGAGAAATTTCTTTTCTACATCTCTAATTTCCAGTTGCCATTCAGAAGGAATTGGTTTGTGTGTGTGTGTGTCTTTATCCTTCCCCACCTCTTTTAACAGCTGGAAAAAGAGATCTCTGTTTGAAATAAATCATGCTTAATACTTCCAACATTGTCCCTTTCTTTCTTCTTTTTGTCTGTAGGGCTGTGATAAGATTTCTCTAATAGCTGCAGTATGCTTTAAGATAAAAGGTGTTAGGGGCTCGTAGGATAATTCAGTCTGGAAGGGGCCTCAGGAGGTCTCTGTCCAACTTTCTGCTCAGAGTACTGAGGTCAGACCACATTGCTCAGGGCTTGACACAGCAGGAGCTTGAAAACCTCTGAGGATGGAGACAGCGCAATCTCACTGGACAGCCTCTTCCATTGCTCCACTGTCCTCACAGAGGAAAATTTTCTTCTTGCATCGAGTCTGGACCTCTTCCATTTCAGTTTTTGTCCACTGTATCCCATCCTCCCTCCAGGTATCTCTGTGAAGAGTCTGGTTCCACCTTCCCCATCCCTTTCCCAGAGGCAGGGCAGTTGCTGTGGGTCCCCCTGAAGCCCTCAGCCTCCTTGTGCCTTTGCCAGTTAGACTGTGACTAGTGCCCATCTTAATGGGAATATTTAAATCACTTTTTGTTTTTAGCATTATGGCAAAGTGCTCTCCAAGTCAGGGCACTCACATCATTAATACTTTTTATTCAATCAAAAGCTGTCCGAGTCCCGTGCGAACTGCTGAATTATTTGCTATATTCTTCCATGTGAAAAACGAGTCTTTTTGTGCTCCAAATAACTCACTAAAATCGAGAAAAACTGCTTTGACTTCCTCTCTAAAACGATATCTAACGTCATGATATCTTCACATCAGCTGTAAATTCTGACTTCACTGGTTGTCATTAGATTCTGAATCCTTGTCCACATGTAAATCTCATCCCCACAATCTTCCTATGTTTTTATGCTTGTCAGTCACTTGTAATATGAGATGCCTTAAATACAACTATCTCAACTGTTCATTTATTTCCTGGGTAACATACCTGAAAAATACATCTCTAGAAGTATCTTATGGACTAGATAAATAATTTATACTTTCTTTCTTCTTTCCCTATTCATGAGTTTGCATAAAGAAAATTACACAGCTTTTCCCAGCCTCTCTCCATCCATTCTGCGTGGGGAAGGCTGAAGCCTTAAGCTGCAGAGGGCCTGTCAATCTAATTTGACTGTGAAACAATAGTCGAACAAACAGTAAATCCTTAGATTTAGATCTGGGATTGTTTTCCTCTTTGCTAGCAGTCAGTTTTCACATATAACATTTTCCGTGGCTAAACAGTATTTTTTTGGAGTGTGCATATGGATGAAAGGGCCATTACAGAAGATCTGTAACGTGCAAGTCCTCAGAATGGAGCAAACATACCAAAATGTTAATTATGAAGGCTTGGCAGTCACCCAAACTGTCGCGCTACTGGAAAAAACTTTTACATTACAATGATGAGCAAAATATGCAGAGTTTTATAGCAGTCTGTTAATGACACATTCAGACAAAGCAGCACGGGCAAGGTGTTCAGGGCAGAGGGGCAGCCTGTGGCTGTCACTGGATCACCAGATTCCAGCATAAATCAGTGGTCTGACGTTCCTTTCCCCCTCCTCAGGTCGGGTAGGAGACATGATCTTTCATATCACTGCTTTTATCAGCTCTCATCTTCAGCACTGGCATTGTCTGTACTGCTTTCTCCTTTGCGCTGAGGCAGGCAGGCTGCATTATACTGATGAGTTAAATAATCAGTTCAACCTTAGGCAGATAATTCTAGATTATTACTTTAGGTACCAGACCTGCAGACTGTAACGGCTGAGCTGTTGTGTCAGCCGTTTGTGTATCTTCAGTGACTGTGCTGCAGGCAAGAGATATTTTAGTTTCTGAAGCAGAAACAGTACAATTGAACTACCAGGAGTAGTAGCTTTCATTTTTCCAGTGAGTTGCTTTCACTCCTGAGCTTGTTTCATTCCTGCTCCTCTAACTCAGTGTTCAGTGCGAGGAATCACAGACAGCTGCCGTTCGCACGCATCGGGACTTCTGCAGTGTTCTTCCTGGCGTGGAATTTGATGTGTGCTTTGAAATAATAATGCAGAAGTGTCATTGGTATTCACTAGAGTCACTTCACACTAACCTGTGCTAAATGGTAGGATTTTATTTTCTTCAGGCTTTCTGCCCTGCAGAATCCACTCACAGAATCAGCTGTCCTACCTAACACACCACAATCTGCAAAGTCTGTCCTATTTTCTGTGTCTGGAATATCTGACCTGAAAGATGTTCCTGGGAATTACACTACAGGCATGGAGTGGGAGAGTGGTGGGGGTTGGAAGGGACCTCTGGAGATCATGAGTCCAACCCCATCGAGTGGCTTCATTGAAATAAGAGCTGCAGGCTGGCCTCCTGAAATACCAGCACAGTGTGCTCTCCGCCATGCAGCACTTGCTTTTGGTCTTGTTTTTATCCTGTTCTTCTTATACTCTGTTTTCAATCCCCCTCTGTCCTTTAATGTCAGTAAGAGAAACTTATACTCCTAGTAACTGCCAGAGAGGCACTGGATGTGGCAGGAACAGATCTGCTCTGGAACAGTTTGTGAATGGTGTAGAAAAGGCAATTGCATAATGACATCGGTTTAATCTAATGGCGGATTTATGGGAGACAAAGTGGGGAAAGAACAGAAGGACTACAAATAAGAAACCATCTGCAGACACTTAAGGGTTATTAACAAAAGGCAGCATCATCAGGAAAAACCTGGATTGCAAAAGAGCAAAGGACGGTAACGACTCGCGAGACTTGCCTGGTGATCTCAAGGATTCCTTGACTATCTTCTGTACTTACAAGCCTTGAGTAAAATGACCGTGTACTCTAGAATGAACTCTCTCAAAGTGCAGTGTCCCTGCTGTTAAGTAGTACATTTATTTATTCTTTTCCTGTATATTGCCGTGGAGATAAACATCCAGAGGAAAGAATTGTAGTCGTCAGCTCTGTTCAAACTGAATTTTCAATTGCTTGCTTATTTAGGCCTGGTCTAGGTGTGAGAATATTCACTTTTTTTTCTCCTTGATGGACAAGTGATGGATGTCTTAATTGCTGGATCAAGAGCGTTACGGAAAGAAAAGGTCTAAAATCCATCTTGTTCTGAAGTCACTACCTTGCAGCAATCTAGATTTTCAGGCCAGGAGCTAGTTAATTCAATTCACCTACAGATGTTCAGGAATGTACAGGAAACAAAATCTCTTCAAAGACTGGTAAACTAATTTTCTCTTTTGGAATAAGAAACACACTGAAGAGACAGTGGACATTATGAAGAGATGTTTTTATGGTTTCATTGCTTTTGCCTTTTTTCCCCCAATTAATTAACATTCTTTAAATCACCAATATTTTTTTCTTCATTTAACAATATCTGCCTATGCATTGATTTACAACACATCAATAAATTACAATTAATTATACCTTTTAGGGAAAATATCAATAGGCAGTTTAGTAACAAAAGATTTATGACATTCATTGACTGCATTTGCTGTCAGGAAAAATAGAGTCGATTGAGTGCTACACTGAATCCCATGGACCACCCAACTGAGGGTACTCCAGATTTTGAACATGTTACAGAGACTTAACAGATCAACTGACATTAATGAAGTCTGAAAGAGTATGAGTTTCAGTAAGTTTTGTATCATTCCCCTGGTGCTCATGGCTGTTTTATCTATAGCAATAAATGACAGAACACTGTTGAAAGAATGTGTCCCTCTCTAAAGGTGTTTTGCCACAAGTATGTAGTGACTCAGTCTGGAAGGACACCTTGACTGTATTTCAGCCCAGGGTGACTGATAGTTATTCAATAAATATAAAGAAAATGTACCAAATTTCTAAAATTACACAGACCAGTCTTTTCTAGAAAGCAGACTGAATGTTCCATTGTGTATATTTAACCTTCTAAAACAGAGAATTCAGCTGATTAAATGCAGAAATGCTCTTCACTAGACATCCACTTACATTATTGGAACTGAAAGCCAGTTTGTGCCATAGACTCGGTGCAGTCTGTGAAAACCCAGGTTGGAAGGACCTTTGCTGGTTGTCTGGCCCCAACTGCCATTAAAAGCAGAGACGATTTAAGTTAGGTAGCTCAGGGCCATTCCATCAGGTCTGAAATATCTTCAAGAACAAAGTTTCCAAAGCTTTCCCAAGCAACCTGTTCTGACGTTCAGTCAATCTTACTGAGAACGTTAGATACCTCTCTAATACGCATTTCCTGTATTCCAGTCTGTGTCCATTGCCTTTTGTCCCGCCCCGGTGCACTTCCAAGAGGAATCTAACTCCATCTTCTCTAACCTTTCCATCTGGTAGCTGAAGAAACACTCAGATCTCTCTTTGTCTTATCTCAAGAAGAAACAAGGTCAGTTCTCCCAGCCCCTCCTCACGTGTCATCTGCTGCAGGTGCTGAGTCTGACTGACTTGCAGTTCCTTGGATTGTCATCTTTGCCTTGGAAAATTTCACGTCGTAAGGAATCTCTTCTAGTCACCACAACCTTTCCGTGATGATAGCAAGGGGCCTAACAACGGAATGAGCCCAGTTCCTGAGAAAATTAGTTGAATTTGCATATGAAAACATTTATGCATCTTTGACATTCCTCACATCTCTCTGCACACTTGTCCCAGTAAGATTCATAATCAAATCATGATTTACCTATCCTGTTAGAAGCTATATGAAGAACAGATAACAACGATTAATAAACAAAACAAACTCTTGATTATTTGATCACTTTGGATTGAAGGCTCACTGACATCCTTTTTGATGTCAGAATGGATTTTTTCTGTACAATACCTCAAGACATAAGATCTTAATATATTTCTATTTCTATACAATAGGCAGTGACCGTAAGAAATTATATAATCTGTGGATCGGTCAATTTGTTATATTAATTTCAGTAGCAGCAAAAGTCTGTTTGGATTGTGATGACAAAAGGGATCAACCCAACATAGGTAACAGATAAATGAACTCCAACATTTTCCTCATCTACCACAATTTTGACAGAGTAAAAAAAAAAAAATCTTCTGTCTCTTGCTTCCGTGTGTGTCCTTGAGAAAGGAAGTAGTGACTGACCTGAATGATAACTCGGATTTTGAAAGTAGTTGCATCTGTGAGCAAACAGAATGTATGGAATCTAAACACCAGCACAGGGATGAGAAGTGCCACTGAGAGTGGGTTTTACTGAAAGGGATCCGAGTTTTGCAGATTTTTCTGGAGTTCACAGTTGATTCAGTACAGTAGGTGAAGGTCAACCAGTTAATGGCTCCGTGAATATATATGGAAATTTTGAGTTTGGTTTTTAGATACTTCTAGGCATTATGTTATGCTCTTCATAACTACAGTAATATTCTTAATGAGATTACCAGCTATACAATTTCTTCCAGCCTTTTTCATAAGCTAGACTTCATTTATTCAGATATTTAGCTTTATTACTGCTTAACTGTTTTCTTTTTTCCACCATTTAACAACTACTTCTGGGCAGAAGACCATTATCAAGATAGATTTTTCAGAGAATTTAAGTACTTTTTTTTGGTATTCAAGTAATTTGAAAATACTTTAAGCTGAGGTTCACCATAAGTAGATATTCACTCCTAGCCCATGTGAGTCCTTTCAGAGAGTGTGCCTGGAGCAGACTGACGTTTCACGAATGATGATTGTCTGTTTTATTTGGGCTTTTTTATGTTACTGACATATGTCAAATAAAATCAGAGGCTTTTCTATCTTTACAGCTATTCTTCGGGAAAAAAAAAATCCACACCTCCCGCATTTCCTATTTACAGTTCTACATTTTCTAGAGCTCAGTGCTGCAGTTACAGTGTCATATAATAACTGGGTTACCCTGTGCATTTTCTTTCCTGCTGTCCTTACTCAATACTTCATAAACAGGACCCATACAGTGAGTTACCCATGTGCTTCAAACATCTGCCCAGATGTGTTTTCACCTATTTTTGTCCTTCCAGTTTGCCCAACAAATCTAAACACTGCAAGTCATGTTTTTCTTTTAGGCTGAATACATTCAGACAAATAATTCAATACTTATTTAAGGTTTATTCCCATTTTGGCTTAAATTGTTCATAAGCAAATCTTATTTAACTTGTAAGAAATGTGCACACTTTCAGATTTTTCCTGTAATGTTGTGAATGCTGTGTCTGATGGATCAGATATTTAATGAGCCCTGTGAAGAACATATTTATGAATATGTCTGTTTCAGTCTCCCCCAGACAATTCTAAGGTGTTATTAAAACACAGTATCAGTGTTTCATCTCTTTCACTGATGTCTTTTCTTGTAAATAACTGAAAAAGAAATACTTTAGCTACCCTATTTTTCTTTATTTCATTAGAATTTTTGTAAATTATTCTATTGTTCTTCTGTCAAAATTTTTAGTCCAGCAGCAAGTTCAATAACAAACGCTGCCTTTGTTTACTCCAGCACTGCTGAATTTGCAACACTCTAAAATTAGAAAGCTTATTGTAAGTCAGTGCTTACATGGAAGGTGCCTTGCGGTCCCTTCCTTGTTGCTGGTGGACATGGACTTTAATAATATGATGAAGTTATTGATTTATGAATCGAAAGGATGTCTTCATTTTACGCTTTTGTCAAGAAATACTACACCAGCTATCTAAACATAGAAACCTACAGGGATACCCATGAGAACAGAACCCAACTCTCACAAGGAACATTTTGAAGTCTTACGGCTTGACTTTCACAATAGAGATGAATTCCTGATTGGCTGGTCAGAAAGAAATAGGAATTACGCCTCAGTAATGGATGTATGGGTTTGAGCTCCTTTGAGTAGCAATGGTCTAATATTTCAAAACGCAGAAATCACAAAAAGCACAGTGTAGTGCTCAGATTCCCTGGGAATGAGCATAATAAAGAGATACGTGTTTGTGTTCCTTTGTCAAATCTGTCTGTAAGTTATGGGGACCAAGCTGAGTTTCCTTTCTCATTAGGTCTCCTATGTGACAATTTCCTTAAGCATCAATGTAAAGACAGTGCGACCAAGGAGGGTGAAGATGCTTGGGGTGAGGAGAGGATACTTGGTTCTGAGGCAGCAAAGGCCGCTCTGACCCTGCAGGACACTGATGCTATAGATGGGTTTGTGTTCTACCAGCCCCAGGCAAGCCTCACAGGCAGCAGAACTCAGTAAGCTAAAGTGTCTATACTGAGAAAGAAATCCTTCTCTGGGCAGGCAGGAACGCTCTTTGGTGATCACATCAACCCAGTAGCACTCCTCTTGGGTTTTTGTCATGGGTAGCAAATGTGTAATCAATGTTTCTTTCTGCATGGGACAGAATAATGTTTAAAACCATTTCTGTGGACTCTGTGAGCTGGTACCCAAAGCAAAGCTGTGTTGCACAGCATTGTAACAAAATCACGGGCTGGGTGGGATTGTCAGTGACCTCTGGAGATGCTCTGGTGTCCCCCCCTGCTCCAGCAGGGTCACCCAGAACAGGGGGCCCAGGGTCACAGTGTCCAGGAGGGTCAGGGTCACAGTGTCCAGGAGGGTCAGGAATCTCTCCAGAGAAGGAGACTCCACAGCCTCTCTGTCAGCCTGGCACAGGCTCCCACACCCTCACACCAAAGTTTTTCCTGATGTCAATCTCTTTCCTCCTAATGACCTGCCACGTGATGCCAGGAAGATCCAGTATTTTCTGGAGGGATTTAGTTTGTTCTGCAATTGCTTAAATGCTTTCTTATTACCCTCAGGAAAAGGCTGTGCATGTGGAAAGCAGTTCGCTTAGCCTTCCTCAGGCCCTGATCTCTGAGAGCCAGGCAGGCGTGGGCAATAACCAGGTTGTGAGTCAGGTACATTTTCCTGTTGAGCTTCCGTCCTTCTGTTGCTCTCCTTTATGCTGTATGCCATGGAATGTCATAGTCACATCACAGGCACCATTTTTTCTAAAACAGTGGCTTTTTGATTCATCAGCCCTGCTTTTAGTACTCTACAAAACCAGCTCACTCGTGTGCTGTGTAAACAACAGAAGGGCAGAATGGTCGGTTGAGTCTGATGTTTCCAATTTCAAATGCACCTCTTACTCTATTTGGCTTAATTTTGGTAGGGAAATCTTGCCTAAAACTTCAGACAGAACACTAAGGTCTAATTTTGCCAACTGAAGCATTAGTTTTTTATTTCTGCATTGATAGGAAAATTATGGCAAACTAGTTATTACCTTCAAAAATCAGTAGAAGACAATTTTTGAATGAGCTGAGAATGTTTCTGTAGATTTTTCCTTTTGTTTTTTTTTTAATGTACATGTGCAGCAAATGAAACTGATAAGACTGTGACCTTTGTGTGGGTGAGGTGTTGTTTATGGTGGTCTGTGTCCACAGTAGTGCTGATAGCATGGATGAGAGATACTTCTCTTTATAGATCTGTGATCTACCAGTCCTGCTCCATTTTGTACTGTAATGTCTCTGAAAAAGGGTACCTTGTGAGGTGGTCCTTCTAGAAAATGATGCATCAATGTGGAATTAATTTTGGTGGTAAAACAGCAGGAACAATATGATTATCAAGTGTGAAAAAAGTATGGAGTCTAAATTACCAGATAAAGCTGTTTCATTTCCTAGTGCACGATTTCTTCCTCCTTCTTTAGCTGCGAAAGAAAAATGCTGATGTAAATTAGTAATATATTATATTCACATCATCATTTTAGAATGAAGTGTATGCAGAGATTTTAAAACATTGTTCAACTCTTGGTGTAAGTACTCACCTGCTGAAGTGATTTCAAGGCAACACAGAACAGAAGGTGACTGATGTCAAGGGTCTTTCCCAGTTATATGCCTTACAGTGGTGCAGTTAATTATAATTGGCTTCTTTGGTCCATAGTTCTTGATGTATTTAGGTAGAACTGTGTGCAAAGAGACTCCCACTTAATCAGCTCTTTATTCTTAGTGCCTTTTTTTCCCTTCTTTTGGGCAAGGCAGACAGGGGAAGAGTGCATATTTGTTATAGCCAGTAAATATTTTTCGTGAATAATTTTCTTCCTCTCCTCCTTATCACAGAGTCACAGACTCATAAAACCATAGAACTGCAGAACCACAGAGACATTGAATGGGTCAGTTTGGAAGGGACCTTAAAGATCACCTGGTTCCAACCCCCTTGCTGTGGGCAAGGACACTTCTTCACTAGACCAGGTTGTTCAGAGCCCCATCCAACATAGTATAGAAGATACCCGGTGCTGGAGCATCCACAGCTTCCCTGGGCAACCTCTGCCACGGTCTCACCACCCTCAGAGTGAACATCTTCCTAATTTCTAATTTAAATATACCTCTTCCAGCTTGAAGCCATTGAATCCATCATCTAAATGCTTCAGGGCTGCTGTAAGGGACTTGAAAGCAGTATCTCCTTAGCTGTCCTGCCTGCCTGCCTTCTCACCTTCAGAACTGAACAAAAAACTTTGCTACCACAGATGTGCTTTTGGGCAACATGCCATCCTGGTAAATACTATTGTTGGCCAGAGTTTTGTAACGCAGCTATTGTGTTTCTCACTTGCATTAATGCAGTGTTGATTACACGATGCCCCCATACAAGCCAACTGTTTTTCTCTGTTGTGTTCTTTCCAAACCATGCAGATCTATTTTCCAGGCACGACAGAGATATATTAGTCATTTTTTTTTTCTCTCTCTTTCTCTTTTTTTTTTTTTTTTTTTCTTTGGGGGGACAAAAGTTGTAAATTAACCACCAAACAGAAAATCCCATAGGACCCAGGCATATATTACTAATCTACTGGTTTCTAAGAATTGCATTTTGTAGGCAATTTGTTGAGAGGCCTTTGAGAATTTTGTTATTTATAAGAATGTTACAGTTCATTTATATTTTATGCAGACATAAATAATCTTATTCCCAATTGCCAAAGAGGAAAAAATATAAACCAAACAAACTCACCCACTCCCACTTCTCTAGGCAACTTATGGTAATAGTATCTTGTGTATTCCTTAATTTTAATAGAAATCTATTGAAAACTGTTTGTTTTCCAGCTGTAGAGATCATGCATTAACCCTACTGAATTTACAAGAAGCATAGTAGATTATTCATTGTTTCTGAGAGGGAGGGTTTGTTTGATTGCTGTACGTAGGCTTTGGTTTGGGATATTTTTTTACATTTTGGTTTATGAAGTTGCCAGCAGAATTCTGGAATTTTAACCATCCTAGCAATGTATAATGTTCCTCATATACATACATTAGCAAGAGTTCTTTCTCCTAAATAGAATTTTAAATGACCACAGGTCCAACTACCTTAAAATCTAGTGGGTTTAAGGTCTTTGATGCCTGTGGATCACAACTAAGTCAGTGTACCAGGTCTTTCTGGGGTAGAGATGACTCCCTTGGTAGAGGTCCCTGTGGTTCTGTGCTTTGCAGTGTTGATAACAGTGAATGGTTTGTCCGTCACCGAGTGGTGCTGTCACAGCATCAAGTTCTTCTCCGTTTCTCACTTTGAGCCCCAGCAAGTCACCTGGGGGTAGGCAAGAAGTTCACAGAGTCATAGCTTGGCAGGGACCTTCAAAGGTCAGCTAGTCCAACCCCCCTGCCCATGGCAAATCAATATGCAAGCTATAAAATACTCTTTCCTTTTGATATATGTGTGTGCATCTCTGATGGGTTTGTTTGTTTGTTTTAAAAAATAATAATTCTGCAATGTTTTATCATAGTGATTTCTCTCCCTCAACCACACTTGAGATTTTCAGCTTGAACCACGAATTGCTACCCCGCCAGCTTCATGCTTACCTTCCAAAGCAGTGACTAGCTCTGCTCTCCAGGGGGTAGGCCTGCAAATTGGTCCCAAAATATCTGACCTTTGCATGCCTCAGTTTCCGTAATCTATATCCTGCTCCTTTCTCAAATGAAAGTCAACAGGACACAGGAAAGGCACTTTCAAAACTGTTTGAATAACTTTGCATGAACATGTTGTTTATTTTTCCCCCTTCATTTCTGTCACTTCTTCAAGTAGCAGGCACTTTCAGGTTAGCCTTGGCAAAATGAACAAATATCCATTTCCTAACTTTCTCTATTAAATTGAGTAATTCTATCCCTTGCATGATATAGCTTGACCTCTGCTAAGAAAGGTGGGTGAAATATGATTCTTCCTCTGAATGCCAGAGGATTACCTTGAGTGCAAGTTAAGCAACAGTGACAAATCCAGGGAAATTTCTTTTTCCTAGAACTTGCAAAAATGCACAAGTTATTAGCACCTTTGTGGATTATCAGCACAGTAAAATAGAAATTATATAGTCATATAATTCCAGCTGCAAGATAGCAGAAATTCTACATGGGTGGGTAGAGCTACTGTAGGTCTTGGCACTGAGTCTCAGTGAAGGCTTGGAGTTTCGTTAGCCTGCTCGCCATGTAGGTCAGACGTTCTGCCAGCTGATTTCTCTTTTTTACTGTTTTGTCATATAAGAGATGAAATTTATCTTAGGGGCATGAAACTAAATCCCAGCATGGCTGATCTGCAGTGACATGGTGGCACAGTTGCCAGTGGGGGTTAAAAAAAAATAATCTCCTTATGTGTCAGTTGGAACACAGCAATAGGTGTCCCAGTTCCAAATAAGCCTTTTGTTTTCATTGGATGTGTCATTCCTGGGGAAGACCGATCGGTTATGAGCTGTGTTGATGTAAAACATTGCGCTGACTCTTGTTCTGGCGTTGATGAAGGACCTCTCTTATTTGCTTTTGAAAAAGCACTTTCGAACATTTCAAGAAGATCAGCAAAATCTTTCAGCCCTATTGATTTTATACATATGTGCTTAAGGTAAACATATGCTGTTGAATAGTGCTAACAAAGGTATTAAGTTTCTGAATTTTAACATTGTCCTTGGCTTCACACTGCAATACACCTTGAAACTGGTAATCTGAAAGGGAAAAGACCATGAAACTCTATTAAAATGTTCTAGAAGTATATAGGATGATTATTTATCCTAATAATCATGAGTCACCATTGCTGTTTTCAAAGTCTTGTCCAGATTTCTATGAGTGAAGCTGTTAAATTTTGTACCATGTCTTTCTAATTCCCTTACATGACTGTATGTCAAGCTGGGCTTTCTCTTCTTTAAAAACCACAAACCCCACTCTTTAGCCTGAATGAAGGAGACTGAAGTGTACTGCATATCTACATCATCTCTGGCTGAGAACTGCTACCTGCTCGATCCCTACTAGTATCCCTCGGTGTAGCATACATCCTGCAGCTCACACCGGAACAGCAGCAAAGCTTCAATCATGTATTGCCACTCTGTGGTCTCGTGCACACTTGATATTCACCCTCAGAAATGTTTGATGTAGACCCTGTACACCCAATGAATTTGCAAACCAGAACGTTCTGAAGTGACCTGACGCAAGGAAAGAGAACAAAAGCAGGTCTAGTTGTCAAATTCCTTTACCTTGGCTCACAATCTCACGGCACTGGTGGAATTCCTGCTATTCCAGCAGTGTAGTACGTGTGTGGCTAATGGAAACAGGAAAGCAAGACAGTTTCAGGGTTTTTTAATTAGCTGCTGCGAAACAAGAATTCAGCAGGAAAGAAAATGCAAATTCTGAGCAATAATAAAAATGATAATATTCAGAGATCTCTTGATGGGACTGAGTAGACCGGAAGTCACACTAGCTTGCTGTTAGCATTAATATAATCACTACTGTGTATCCATCCCACTATTACTACTTCTCAACTCACACTATATTTATATAGCAGTTATTTCTCTTCTAGCTTTACAGTATGGTTGAAATAAGCTATGCAGTTCGTAGTTCACAGATGACCTATGTGGGAAAGAACAAAAATCCCCCCAAAAGATTTCAAGAGTGTAATAAGTAACCTTATTTCAGGATTTGGCCCCTGCATTAACAGCGTCTGGGTCAGAAGAACGGACAGTGAGCGGCTCTGTAGTGAGAATGCGTAAGGCAGCTGCAGCTCGGGGGCTACTGCAGAGATTACAGTGCTGCATAAGTATCTAGGAAAAGCATTTTCAACTAGAAATACTCCAGGCAACGAACAGAGCATGTTATTGTACTGAAGAAGGGAGGCAGGATGTTTTGTTTATTAATCATGTGCTAATTTTCCTTTTATTTATTTATTGTGTATTTTTTCAGACAAGTCTGTATGTTCAGTATTAGAAGTGTTTTCTGTACATTCCTTCTACTCCAAAGTGGAGTTTTCTTTCTTATAGCACACTCAAATTTCCTTGAGTATTTCTAATCCAATGAACAATCTGAATTTGAGCTCTCATGTTTTTCCACTCTTGTGATTTGAGTAAATATTTGGGATGAAAAAATAAATTTAAATGAAAAATTATTAAACCAAACCACACTGTTTAGCAAAAAATAAGCTATTACAGATGTGAAAAAAAGTAATTGTATGTTAACTTGCAAAGGGTAGAAGTTGACATTTTGAAGGACAGGTTTTTTTTCTGTAGAAAAATTACATTTCTGTTGACATTGCTTCAGCTCAGAAAACTTTTGATGCATTTGGAAATCTCATTTAAACTGAGATTATAATGACCACTTTTTCAGACATGAACCTACATTCTGTAAAGAATAAGGTTAAATATGTTGTTTACTTCAGAAATCTATTCTTACAAGTGTGGTATTAAACTCTGAGTGGGAATTGCAATCGTATTAAAATACAGTGGCTACATGAACTTTATCATTACGTCTTACCGGTCATAATATAGTTGTTCTATGGCTAGATTGACAAACACTTTCCAAATATTTACAAGTCTGCAGATTATTTTTTCTCCAGAGAAGACAAATAAAAACATGAAAGGAGAAAAAATGAAAGATGGCTTTGAAAATAATGCATGTGCATAAAAACCGGGTAGCTCTTGCTGAGAGAATGTCTGTCACAACTCTGCTGATTTTCCCCATCACTAAGAATGGAAGGACAAAATGAGGATGATCTGTAGGGGAAGAGAATCTTTTCTGGTGATACTGAAAAAAAAAGGTCAAAGAATTATAAGCATAGAGTAAAATTACTGATGTATGAACATCAGGAAAAATAGATTCTTCTAATTGTAACTATTTGTAATAAGTTTGTACTGGAATCGCATGCAACATAGTAATGGAAGTGTTTGAATTTAAAATGCCAAAGGACTTGCTATATAATCCTAACAAGATTGTATTTGCACTGTGATAAAAACTCCTAGAGAACAGTGTAAAATGAAATTTACCATTTGTTTTGACACTGTAGTGACTTTTTTTTGTAGCCTTACATCCTTCCCTTGTCTAAAACTGATCCCTTACCTTCTTTCTAATGTTCACAGAATGATAGAATCCCAGCATGGTAGGAGTTGGAAGGTCCCTCTGGGGATCATCTTATCCAGCCCCCTTGCCAAAGCAGGTTCACCCAAAGCAGGTAAGTTTTCCTTCTTTAACTGTGTGTTTAACTGTGTGTATCAATACCCAAGATTTCCCTAAGTCAAAGACAGGGTTTTCATAGAAACAGTGTTGAATGGAAGTGGATTGCTGTGGGACACTCATATCTTCTGATCTGGGACTCTGGAGCAGTCATGATGTTAAGCTTTCTAGGCTTGTGGTCATGAGCAAAGTACTCAAGTTTGGAAATTCTCTGCGTTTGAATTGAAGTTAGATTTTTGGAAGCATCTAGGCCCATGACATATTGGGGCTGTCATCAGAACATAGATCCCAGTGTTTCTGGAGCCTTAAGGAGAATCTGGTGTCTAAATGTCTGGAAATGTTGTGTTTGCAGTGCTTACTGCAGAGCTGGTCTGAAATTAGGAAGTCTTTAGACTTGTCAGGACTGAGGAATCATTATATCTTAAAATCCTCAGGGGTGGTCCCCATGAGCAGGAGTAACTTGAGAAGAAAGGAATTAAGATTAAACCAACAAAAATGCCCAGGATTTCCCCAGGATTTTCTCCTGCCTTGAATTGATTTTATTCGATAAATTAAAAGTCTGGTCCCAAATATAATTTAAAAACCAGATGCCTTTCCTCGAACTGGAGGACTGTCTTTCAACCACATCCATCCTGGTGCATCTTCTGAAAAGAGCTATAAGAGAAGAATTTTGTAGGATGTGACCTGATGACGTAGATATCAATGGTGCTTTTTAGGTGTGGCAATGAGCTTGAGCCATAAGTGGGTCCTATTTACAGAATGGTAAATGTCAGAAACTTTTCAGGGTCTCTCCTTTACGCTGATTAGAAGGTTGATGCTTTGAGGGTAGGAGCATGCACAGTAGTACATTTTTTTAAAGACGGAATGTGTTTTCTAACAAGGTAATCCATGTCCTTGAAAAGAGGGAGCCCCAGCCCCCCTTTCTGCGCTCTGTAGGACAGCGAGTTCCCTGCTGCAGTACCGTGTGTAACGCAGAGATAAACGTCGCCCCTCACTTGCAGGAACCTGCGTTCTCTCTTCTAAAAAGCTTTTACAGATTCTGTTGTTTGCGTGATCCCAGTATCTTTAGCTGCTCTGCTGTACGTGAAAAAGGCCAAAAGGGGAAGGTTGGGGTTTCTTTGTTTGTTTGTTTTCTTCATTTTGAGTTTACAAAATAAACCCCTCAAGTAAAAGCTTCACACTTAAGCTGCCTCTTTCTGTAGTGTTGGTAACTAACACAGCGAGCCAGGCAAGAGCAAGGGAATTTTCTGTCCTTCGGAGAGTACGTGAAGGAAATCTGCATAAGCTATATCACCAGTTGGACTTGTTGTGACAGTTCCTGATAATTAATGTCTCTGCAGAACAGGGATCACCAGGCTCTACACTTCAGAAATAATCTCATCTGTGTAAGTTTCAATTTCTAGGAGAACACGTGATAATTAATGTTCCTTATAAGCATGAGAAGCTTATTGGAACAGCAGTGTGTATTTATAAACAGCTTTTTCTTGGAATGACTTTTAGCCATGTTCATGGACCATATTGACACCTAAGAATCGTCTGTAGACAATACTGATGGAGAGAAACAGTTTTCCAGTTTCCTGTAGAGCTTGTTGATATTGGGTTTTTTTTTCTGTAATTGTTTCCAACTGCATTTAATTAGCACGGGAAAATTATCACTTTGGAGCTTAAGTACTTAAAAGCCAATATGGTTCAGTGGAAGCCATTTGTTCTTCACAGTAGATAATTGAAAACAACCTTAAAGAAAATAGAAATGATTGTGTTAATTTTAATATGTTTGCACTGATTGGATGATTAAAAAGACAGACCTGCAGCACCTAATAGGAAATCTGTGAGACTTGTGACAATGCAAATGCTTTCCATCCTTCCCTAATTCCTTCCTTTCTTCCTTCCTGATCTTCCCAACACCTGCTTGTGCCACTGCATCATGTCATTTGACAAGTTTGATTCTTGTACTTTCTTAATTCTGTAACCATTGTTTCCTGCCCCATCTTGCATGGATAAGATTGAAAGGTTTAGATTTTTTTCTTAAGGAAATGGAATTTTA
This sequence comes from Todiramphus chloris collaris, assembly GCA_025345505.1. Lineage (NCBI taxonomy): Eukaryota > Metazoa > Chordata > Aves > Coraciiformes > Alcedinidae > Todiramphus > Todiramphus chloris. Next base: position 644,446 of record JANVCC010000034.1, on the reverse strand, counting down.
CTTAAGGAATAAAAGCTGGATATTTTGTATATAATTCAGTCAATATTTGGCACATCTCATTTCCTCCAGGAAGATTATTTCCATGGAGGCTGAAAATGTGCTAACTCCTTGAGGAGGAAGACACAAAACATAATTTGTAAATCAAAATCTTCTGAAAATGTAAACAGAAAAAATCTATCATGCTTATGGAGCCAAACCAATTAAAGAGTTTCAACTAATCTCCCTTGGAGCTGGGTCCTTTTGGAAAAGGCTTGCCTTTTAAGTTTCTAAAATGGACAGTGACAGCTGGATACTGGGTTGTGCACTTTTTGGAAACTCACTTTGTGCACATCCCTGGCTTGAGGTGGCAAGCAAAGCTGAAAGTGGTGTTCTGTGATTTTCGCACAATGGCTCAGTACTCTGGGAAACAGTATTAAATTAAAAAAAAACCCAACAAACCAACAAAAAACCCCCACCAAAATGAAATTAATGCATCAAAGCATGCTAATCAGAGCTGCTTTATTACCTTTCTGTGGAGTGAGTGTGCTAATGACTGCATAATGTGTTTGCACTGAGATGTGATTTCACTTCAGTATGTTTGAAAGCCTAATTGTGCACAGCTGCCTGGTTTCCATGATGGACAGATGATGCTTAGTGTCTCCCTGCTAATCGAGTGGCCAGGAGGGACTAACAGCATATTTTACATTGTTTACTTCAATTTAACTCCCATAAAAGAGCCTGTGCTGTCATCAGCCACTGTTAGGCCTAATGAATTGGGGCTGTGATTTTACTTTGTGTGCCAGTTAAACACCAGATGAGTGTAAGCCAATGTCAGGATTGCGAAACATTGATTGTGCTTATTAAATGAGTGCATTATTAACAGTGTTTCATGTTTATAGAGCTTCCGTTGTGTAGGGATCTCAAATCCACTTTAAAGTTTGAGATATTCACTATCGTGTGAGCACTGAAAGGAAACCGAGAGACACTGGAAAGAATTACATAAATTTATGCAACAAAATCTGAAACCAAATCCAGGTATCCTGAGTTCAGACTCCTGCTTCAAACACCAAACATATTTCCAATATGAGGAAATTCCGTATTTCCAATTCTAAACTTGCTATGTGCCAAGGATTAAGCTCGCTGTTAAATTGAGTCATCAGAGATAGTCTGATGATAATAGCATGTGAAGATACCTTGTGTTATAGAGAAATACAGTATAAATCAAACTGCAGTTAATGCTCGTTTGCTACTGTGTGATTTATAAAGACTAGGGAACTCTTGTCTAGTGCAACGCCCGGGTACTGACTCCTGTAGCATATGTCAGGTGTGGCAACTGCTGACAAAGCCTTTAGCTAGCCACGGGCAGGGAGAATGTTTCAGCTTAAATCCCTGCCGCTGAGGATAACGCAGACCATTTCACTTCTGGGGGCAGGGTTGTGTATGATTGCACAAAGTCAGTAACTCGGTGAATCATCGTAATTCAACTGCAGTTTGCAATTGCTGATGTCTTCAGGGGCGTAGTTTTTAAAGCATTAATTAAGTAGTCATTGAAAGGGTGGCACGAATTGTCTCTGGCTTACAGACCAATTGAAGGGGACTCAGACAAAAACCTTAGTTAGCACACATAGACCTGCAGAGATGTTCACCTTGTTGGTTTTAAGCATTGTTTTAATATCTTTTCTCAAATAACCGGATTCCTCTGTCTGCTGAAGCACCACATTCCCCAAAGATGTAACTGTAAATCATATTTAAGGTGAGAAACTGGTCGAAAGCAGTGTAAGTAAGTGTAAAACAATGTGATAAGCGTAAAACAAGTCAGATAAGGTGCAGATGTAAGTCAGTCTGTTATACAACTTAGAAAATTACTGGAGAAATAATTACTCAGAAATAAGGGATAGATACAAAACTACCTCAAAATGCAGCCAGTAGTAGTTAAAGAAAATAACCATCGCTGTATCTTCAGGAGCTCAACTGACCTACTGTAATTTTATTGCAACAGATGGAAACTGAAAAATACTGATGTGGTTACAGTGTTGATGAACTATTAGAGCTTCTTTTCAGTCACAGAATGATGTAAGCCCCAGAGTTACATGCTTAGTAGTATGCTCAGTCAGTAGGTGTTAAAACAAACCAAGTTTCATTTACTTGAGGTTGATATATAGCACATGCTAAATAAGCAGATGTGTTGGGTAGTCCAAGCGTTCCTCAGTATCTTTCAGATATGCACCTGAAATTCTTGTGGTGCTTCTCGCTGACAGCGGTGGCGCACTGATGTGGTATCTCAGGTCTTTGTGAGCTTCGGATGCCCAACTGAATGGGAAAAATCCTTTGCAAAGCAATAAATCATGTTAATCTATTGCTGCATCTTTATTCCTTAGCATTTCTTGGTTCCTTTCTCTGTGTACTTCTAAGTAGGCATTGGCTAGACTTCTCTGGGGGCAAAATGGTGAACCACTGTCAAGGTACAGGTCTCCAGGAGTAAATCTGCTGAGCAGTTCAGTTATGTAGAACAACTGAGATTACCGGATGAGCAGCTCCAGCTCTTCGATTTCCATGAGCTTTCTGAGCTTTTCATTGTCTCTGAAGCTGAAAACCAGAAATGACCTCAAAAAAGATTAAGCTCTCAAGAGTCCAGTAACTCTTTAGATGGGGGCAGACATAAGGACATACCTACTGTCAGGGTATCATCCAGATGAGACCTTGAAAACACCTGCCCTTCTCTACCTGACTAGATAGATTATTGTGGTTTGGAGCTCTTATCAGCAGTGGACAAACTTCATGCTTCTTGTAGCATGTTCAGGGTTGTGTTTAAAAGCCACATAGATGTGGTGCTTGGGGATATGGCTTGGTGGTGGACCTGGTAGAGCAGGGTTAATGGTTGGACTCAATGATCTTACAGGTCTTGTCCAACCTAACTGATTCTGTGATTCAGGGAGGACACCAGAGGGCTATGTGATGAGCAAAGCCAATGGTTGCTTATGCTGACAAAGTGATACAGAAAGTAAGAAATACTGAAAACGACAGCCCCCTGGGGTAGGGGGTGAAACAAGTAACACCTTTGTGGGCCTGCGAAACTGTTCAGGCGGTTGTACTCTAGGTAGAAGCAGTGTGTGAAATGATGGAGCCACCAGGCAGGGCTTGATGCATCACAGACAGTGTTTTCTGGCTCTGTGGTGCTGGTCTACACTGGAGAAGAGGCATGGGGCCTTGGTTGGTGTGTCATGCATGCAGGTGGGTGTCATAAAATATGAATTGCTATCCACTTAGTACACAGTATTTAGACTTCATGTCACTGAGTGGTGTGGTCTGTTCTTGCTGTCACACACCCAGACTCCACTCTGATGCCACAAAGGGGAAAACTGAGGCACACTGTGAAGACAGAAAGTATTCTTGTTGCTTTGGGGGTATTACAACTACGTTGGCATGTCCGTTGAATAACAGGGACGGAGAGATTTCTGTTTCAGTCTAAGTATTTAATACCAGTTATATTCTTGGAGGACTGGAAGCACATTGAAAGTGATGTGTCAATAATGCATTAGCTCTGTTACCCATTCTAGTTCCAAACACAGCATTCAGTTAACTTCTCAAATATGCACAGAACTGGCAGTTTTTTCTCAGATTTCAGTCTGAATGTGAATTTGTTGCTCTGTGAGGGCCTGTTCTGAAGCTCATTTTGAAATAAACAGATATCCATCCATTAACCTCAATCAGATTTGTTTCCGACCTGCACCTTGCCTACAGAAAAAACTCTTGTTTAAGGTTCTGCATTTAAATGCAACAATCAGTGCATGATTTTTATTCTTCCTGCGTAACTATTGAGATGTAAATGAGAACTGGCTGTATCTACCTGTGTGCCTGAGTTTCTTTCTTGCATATTCTGTTTCATTAGATTCAAAAAAAATGACAGTATTCTGTTTGCTTCAGCAGACTGGACATATTAATTCAGCTATTCTGTAACACTTGCTAGTAAATAATGTCGATTTACTTTTCATTTGCACAGTAAAATACTCAAGTATCCTTCAGCTACTAACGATTGCTCTTGAAAGGAGTTGAAACTGTGGTCAGTAAAGTATTCTCTTTCTTACTGACAGTTCGAGTGTCATGAGCATGCACTAGTATTTATTGAAATCCATCTTTGCTGTTTAAGAAAGAAGTGGAAGACCTGCTACATTTCTGTACCTTTTAAAAAACTAGCTCTTTGTTCCTTTGTCCTGGGTATGTGTGACATTTTCTTTTAAAAGCTGAAACATGGGAAGGCAAATGTACCCTGTAGACCCCGTGCTAGTCAAAGAGCTGTCTTCTTTTGGTTGTTTCTTCCGAAACGGTGCTTTGAAAGAAATCACTGTTGTAGAACCAATTAGGTTCTTTAAGTGGATCATTTCTCAGTCCCTGGGATAATGAATTCCCATTTGCTCAAAGGGTTGCATTCACCCTTCAGTGGCAAAACAAATAGGAATTCATTGCCACAGCTAGGCAACCAGAATTATTTATGCATTCTTTTCAGAATCTTTCTTTTTTTCATCTTTGTTGGAATTCCCCATAAAGATTATTGTTTAATGAGGGGGAAGTTCAATTGGAGCCAAACAAAAAGGCACAAGCCTTCTAAGCCAGAGTATATTTTTCAGAAGTGTCTTATTTGTCAGGCTGTTGCAAATTTGCATTTAGGTTGTTTTTTTGTTAGTTAAAATACAAAAAGAAACATTTTGTTTTCTAGCTTTTTACATTCTTTAAAAGCTTTCTGGACAGGGGAAGATGAAAGTGTTCCTCAATACATTTTAAATTCTAATTAAATGTATTTAAAGGTGTGTACAGATTGAACCACCACTGTGGTCCTCAGACCTTTCCAATGTTTCCTGCTGTAGCCCTGGTAAGAACATAATTGTTTCCTATATCTACTTAGATTTATAGGGGAAAAAAACCCTTGTGGCTATGTCGGGGTTAATTGAATCATAATCAGACTTCTGGAAATCAAATTTGTGCCTGAACTGCAGTCACGTGACCATCTGTAATAGCCATCTAAATGCTAAAATGAAAATGTGATTGTAGCGCTTGCTTCTTTTCAGCTTGGTATTTATACATCTCATTTGTGAGTCGGAGTTCAGAGGATATGTACTTATCAGAAAGATCATTTCATAACAGCAGTGTCTTTTGCATCTGCCGTGCAGCTGAACCTCCCAGGAAATTCTGTTAGGTAGAGTAGCTGTGGGAAAAGCAGTGAATTGTATTTATTTTCTAACGAAGGTCAGTTTTGAAACTTACTAAAAATACCTTTCGATACATGCTTTGTATGGTTTGATATTTTCACTCATTTTAATTGAGGGGTTTATTTAGATAATTGTAAGAAATCAAGGTCGTAGGGGCTCTTGACCCATTTTCTAGATAGCCGTTTGGGATATGGCTGTCCTTACTGTACTCAGTTTAGGGAAATTAGCTAAGCTCCAAAATTAAGCTGGAAGCATGTCTTATGATTTGCAGAGCCCATACAGGAAAACTCAAACTCTGAATATGATCACATGGTTTAACTGTTTTTATTTCATTCACCTGCCAATATTCTGCAGAAACCAAAGAATTGAAGTTGAGAAGGTATGGAAAGAGTTCAACCTCACTGCTGCTTTTCTTTGTGCAATCATTGGTCCTTTAAGAAATACTTGTAGAGACTAGACACTATTGGAGAGTGTCTTGTACATTTCTTCTGAGTATGGTGTCATGGGAAAACAAAATAATTAGGGTTTGGGGTTTTTTTTTTTAAGCAAATCTTTTCAGAGTTTAAAAGCAAATTCCATGTGATGGGAGAGAGTGAATATATTTTTTTTGCTGGTTGACTAGAAGACAGAGAGCTTACCTGAGCTTTGATACTCTGCTTTACATCTCTCAAATCTAAAGAAACCAGTATTTCCCTCTTGTATTCGATGACCTGCTGTCCTCCCCCGGTTTCTGCCTCTGAGGATGTGGCAGCAGCAGTGCCCTCATTCAGGAGTCTGTGAGTGCCTTGCCAAAGTGTGTGCAGGATGCTGTCAGCCTTTATCATTGTCATTCATGGGTCCCAACTCAGTGAATTCTTTTACCAAAGCCATTTACAACATTAAGCGATTTCACATAGCGGACCCAGCTGCCAATTACGTCTTTTACTTCCCCTACGTTTGTTCCCCATCACTTCTTTATGTCAAATGACCCTTTGCTTTTGAGAGGAATAATTGTTTTCTCAGTAACCGCTGTTCAGCACTGATCAATAAACGGCTTCTGCCCTGCGCTCCTGATTAAGCACTAGTTTCCTATTGGAAGAAAAGGGTTTGCTTTCCTTTAACATTTTCACAGTTTATTAGTGTGATTGGACTGGGTTGGTGAGAGTGTGCTGTGAATCTGCACAGTCCTACTACATGGCTCCAGCACACAGCCTGTGTTTTTTGTGGTTTTTACTGATGTGCACACCAGTAGTTAGACAAAAGTGAGTTGCATCCCCCCAGCGTTTGATGGAAGAGAACCACCCAGTGTGTACTCTGGACAGCTGCTTGTCTCCGTGCGTGCCGTTCACCAGGGGCGGGCTTGTCTATGCCACTGAGAAAGTAAATTCCAACATTCCAAGTCAAGAAACGCGGTTTGCTCACCAACTTCCACTGATGAAAACTAAGTAGACTGTGTTCGTCAGGAGAATAGGAGATAAATTCCTCTTGGTTGAAGTATTTATGCAATTGCTTTTTTCTTCAGTCATGTGACTGGAGAATTCTCCATGACTGTAGCAGTTCCTTCCATCCAGGGAGGAAACGGAGCAGAAGAATCCCCTTTTAGAGCCCCACAGCACATTGGGCACCTTTTTCACTACAGATACCACACAGGCCCCACGAAAGGCAATTTGTAGGGTTTCTCTTGATGTTTAACCGTACTTTCTGTTGTTGTTTAGTAAGAAAATGCTGAAGAACTGCCATAAAACCTTGCTCCCGTGTTTCGTAAATAGTGTAAAACATAGCAGTCATATGCCTGCCAGGGATTTTAATGGGACTTGAAAGGCTGAAATAATCCACTTCAAACATGCCTAAAATCAGTTACCGGAGAAAAATACCAGTTGTTGAGGAACAGTCTAATCTACTGCTTGCTTTTCAGCACTTATGATAAACTATGCTATTTTATTAAATTACAGATGAAGACAAAAAGCTATTACTTTGTCATAGTGTTATTATAGATGACAAATATTTTGTAAGTCTTTTTTTTATGATTATTATTTTTTTTCCAACTGAGTAGTTTTTAGTTTGCCTCGAAAGAAAACTTAATTCTTACAGAAATATGTGTGATGTGGAAAGACCGTGGGCATGGCATGACACTGTAAAGGCTGTAGCTCAGCTGGGCCAGGCACTAGAGGTTCATCTGGAAGCAGACTTCTCAGGAAAGGGCCAACCCTGGCTGTGGCCTCCCAGTTGCAACAAGGCTCCTGGAAACCCTCCCAGAGACTCACAAACCACCATGAGCTCTATTTCTTATGTCTTCATTATCCCCCCGAGAGCAGTGGCCTCCTTACTGTAAATGGACTTGCATCCTATAGCATATGTTGTCAAGAAAGATGATGGTGGTCATTATGTTTTTCCAGGCCACGTACATAATTCCAAATATTTGCTTTCTAGTACGTTCATCATTTTGTTCGTTCTAATTGCTGTGGAGAGTCTTATTTTGTTAATGATACGTCAAGTGTAGTTCACTGCAAGAATTTGTTTTCTTTTATTTCTTATTCAAGAATTTCACGTTATTCAAATGTGAAATCCAGGAAAGAAAATCTGCAATCAGTGTCTTCCATTTAGCATGGGGTAAAGAATCATGGTGGTGTATTTTAAAACCCACTTGAGAGCAAAGTTACTAGTGAATTCCAACAAAAAAAAATTTGTTAAAATGCTGTAGTGAATCCCAAAGCTATTTAAAAGTGGGGGGGATCCATGTGAAAAGCTGATAGCCACTGAGACTTAATATCCCATGATAATTAGCAACGCATTCAACAATAGTGGGAGAGCAACTGCAACTTCCATAGAGTTTAATAACCTCCGATCCCCTTTGTGACTTGTAGCCAGGAGCTCTCATTTCCTTTCTTCTATATATAATAAACAAATTTTATTGGTCCATCTTTTATTATAATGTCCATATGGTATGAAAAAAAAATTAATATCAGAACAATAACAAAACAAAGCAAGTCAGGAAGATTCATGCACAGACAGTTGATGTCCTTGTTATTTAGTGTATGTCTGCATTTGAATGGACATTTTTGGAAAAAAACATTTCTCAGCTCTTATGAGAATCTTAAAAGATTTGATGCCATGTTCCTCAAACTGCTCTTGTGAGGAGCGAAGCAGTTAAGGAAATTTAGGAACGTATCTTACTTAGGAAGGAGAACGAAAAACTATCCACCAATCATCTAACAATTGAAAACATTAATCTAAGTAACACTCTGCAAACCACTGTTAGTGTGTTGCCTCACTGGGACTGTCCTTGCAGAAGCATTACCAGTCCTTTTCCCCATGCTAAAACACAGAAGATTCCCCCCTGCCCCCTCCCCCCCCCCTTTTTTTCTTGTAACATCATAAAAACACGGAAAACGGTTTTTGAAATATGAACTATAGACTGTTCATTAATACTTTTGACTTCAAAGATCCCCCAAGACTATAATGGATTCCTACCTGCTACTACTATTTTTCAATTACATTTCAGTTCTCTGAAAATGAAATTCACAGCCCAGCTGGAGGTTCTTCTTACAGCACTAGAGTTAGTCTTTTTTTATTCTTCTCTGTATTTATTGTCTTGTTGGCTTTCTGAATGCTGTAGTAGGCTACTTAAAAAAAGGGAAAGAATCCCCAGCAAAACAACATACTGAGTTTATGAGTACTGCCGAAGATATTCATGTCTGAACTTTAAGACAAAACCTTTTTACTACGAAGAGTATGATTAGAAATAACCTCTAGAATCATAGAATGATGGAATGGTAGGGTTTGGAAGGGACCTCTGGAGACCATTGAGTCCAACCCTCCTGCCAGAGCAGGAGCACCCAGGGCAGGACACACAGGAACACGTCCAGGGGGCTTTGGCAAATCCCTAGAGAACGGGACTGTGAATAAGAAGCAGCTGGAGCACAGGAATTAAAAAAAAAAAGTGTTTTGAAATATCACATTTAATCCATTTATTATTCAAATAAATATTAGATTTCAAAGGTCTGCAGTGTGACGTGAATTAAGCAGCAACCCAATGAATAAACAATAGCATTCATGCTTCATTACCCCACCTTGCTGGGAGTTGGGTACAGGCTGTGTCTGAAGTATAAGGATGACTCTTTGCATTTCTTTCTTGGCAGCAATGCGGTAACTGAAATTATTAATGATGGCTTTCCGTGCATGTGCATGTTCACCAAGAGCAGAACTGAATTTGCCAGTGGCAAAACTCAAATTCTTTTGTTGGTATAACCTATGTGTCATCTGTTGTCCATCACAGCAAGTTACAGTGACAGTGAGAATAACAGGGGGCTTGGAAGTGTAAAGATAATTTGGTGCAATGATGTTTTAATATGGTTATTTGGACCTTAGTTTTGATTATATTAGCAAATAAAAAGGCTGAATGACTATGAATATTTTTAGAGTGCTTTTACTTATATAGTTTTTTAATGCATGACTATTGCTGTTCCTGTAGAGATCTGCTACTGAAGTCAGTTTAGACACATTTTTTATTAATTTCCTTTAGTTCAAACCCCAAAAGGACAATAGTTAGTGAGGAAAAAAGTTGTTTTTCTTTTCCCCTTGTTTTATTATATGTCAGTTGCTTTTACTTTCCATCATACATGTTTGAATTTTTTAGTAATGAAGAACACAGATCTGACTGGGGTACAGTTGTGCCTGGCACCACGCGTTTGCAGGGAGGTCCACGGGAGAGGAAATGCACAGAATACTTTGTAACTTCATCATGAAATTATGACTGGTCTAGAAGACATGGACTATGAGTTAGATTATTTGTTTATAGCTTAAGTTACAGTACTTTGTGGCTTTTGAGTGGATTTCGAGAGTCACAACTCAAAAAGTACAAACCATCCTCCTAGACAGCTGTCATAAACCAAGGTGAGTGACGTTTCACAGAGCTTTTAACATGTTCTGGAAAATCGCTGGTTTGGAAGTTTCAGAAGAGAAGTTTAGAGCTGTGTTTCTTCCCCACTGGCATACAATGTGAGGCAATGTACAAATTGATTGGTTTTTTACTTAAAAGTAGTAAAATAAAAAATTGTGCAAAAGTTTAAAATCCTACTGCACTTTCAAGCAATAGGAATTAAACTGTGGGTTTTTTCAACATAATAAAATAAAAATTATCATTTTATAATTACAAAACCTATGCATATTATTGTTGAAGAGCTAACAAATATAGGCTTGTTTTATATGGTCATATAACTGTAAGGTCATGATTAAAATAGAACTTCTACTGTGCTAGTAGCAATAATGGGAAATTAGAAAACAGTGATATGTGAGATCACATATAATTTAGACATGGATCTTTGAAGTATTATTAATGAACTACATCTGTCTTTTAGATAATGGGAAGCTGAATTTCAGTCAGAATTACAAAAGTTAAATAAATACTGTAATCCTGAATAAGTAACTTCATTGCAGAATGTGGACAAATCTAACCTTTTTTATTCTTTAAAACTATTTGTGTAGAAAAACTTGAGTATTAGCTTTCTATGGTAAAAAAGAAAAAAAAAGTATCTCTTTAGATAATTGCAGTTATTAAACTGATGCATGCTTGATGTTCAGTTAAGTCCAAAGCCAAGTTTTTTTAGGGAAGGGAATTAGACTGCTTCCTTGTCGGGCTGTGCTGTTCAAAAGATGGAAAGGAATAAATGGACAAACGTTGGGTCTTTGAAAACTGTCTGCAAATTTGGTCACGTGCTTTTGATTGTGGTAGTTGTGTTGTTAAACTCTAATTTCTGTAGAGAAGCAGATTAAAAGATTTATTGTGAAAACTGCTTAAGTGTGGTGGAAAGAAGAAATAGAGAATATACATTTTATAATCTTAGAAGAAGTACAGGAAAGCAAAACAGTAAAGGTATTAGATCATAAAGTTTGTGCTCCTTTCCTCGAGATTGCCTTCGGGAAAAAGAAATTTAAAACAATAGGTAAATCTGGTTCTAATGGAAGGATGATTGTATTATTTTAAATGTGAGCTGAAAATTGAGATCTGTTTGGGTTTTTTTCCTCCGTTTCCCTCTGAATACCTGGATGCTGCATGGTATTTGAGGTCTTCGTAATTCTTGTTGAATTTGTGCTGGTTCAGTGGTGATGAAAGCAGGGCTAATAAGTACAATGAGGTGTTTACAGAGTGTGTCAGGATGCTATTTTCATTTGCTCCTTGAGGGGAGTCTGTTTCCTCTGGCTAAGGAAGTGCCTTACTCTACCCTCACCCCGCCCATACCCAAGTTGTCTAGTTTATGTTTCGTGATCTTCGTTTCGATCCACATAGCCCTGTGGAAAGGAATATAAAAATCCTGAGACATGTCAGATGCTGACAACTAATGTTCTTACCTGACTGATCTAAGTGACAGAGAGTTTGGGGATTCTTTCTGATTCATTAGAATACAAAAGCAATTCAGCTATTCAGTAAAGAGAGAAAACTGATTTCAAGCTTTATGTGCTCAAGAGTATATATTCTTTTTTTTTTTCGCATTCCCCCAGGAATTCAGCTATAATTATGGAAGGTGATCTGAATGAATATGTGTATCGGGGGAAAAAAAAAAGGATCTTTAGGAGGTGTTAGTGAAACAAACTCTGCAGCTTCTCTGACAAAGACAGTAGAAAAAGCTGTATGTCTACTGTCCTTGTCTCTGCAGAATGTTCTTCTCTCTGGTGAATAAACATTAATTTGGCTGAACTACAAGAGGATTTACTGCAGTTTTAGAAGCTATTAGTTGAGCTGGCTGGAAAAGAACAGAGATGCTGAAGCAAAGTGATGTTTGAAGACATTTTCAGTCTGCATTAAATTGGGACCTGGGCTTTTTGATGAAGAGAAAAAAAAATCTAAACCTTACAGAAGCTCTCAGAAGTCAGTAGACTAGTAATTAGAGCATGTGTCTGCAGCCTGGATTCAATCTCTGGCCCATTTGCTGTAGAGCAAATATCTCCATTCAGATCCTTCATATGCCACAGAAATACTCCATACTCCTAATAGGTATCAATTGAAAAACTCTCTTCCCAGAAATGCCATCCAGAACTGGAAGTGACAGATCCATTGAATCAGACACTTGCACCAAGTGGTTTGACACTTTGGTTAGTCTCAAAATAAATTTACAAAAAATGAGCTCTGTGTATTATATAGATAGCGTTACATTTTAATGTATTTAGATTTTACAATTAATTCACACACTTGTTTCATTTCTTTTCGTTAGTGCTATCAGCTGGATCCCAGTTCCTTTGGGACAGGAATTATTTGGGTTGTGTTTCATGTGTGTATGTTTGGTGTTTTATGCAGATTGCACTATCACCAACAGTAATGAACTGTTTGAAAAATATTAACAGGAAGTAAGTCCTTTTGGCATAAAAGATGGTGTTTTATCTTACAAGCCTTATCACGGAAAAAAAGTAGAAGTCTATTCTATCAACTTTGTGTAATGTTAGGAAGATAGATTCTCATATCACCCAATGGGTACGTTGCAAATAGAGTTATGTCTGGTTTATGATACCAGGGCAGTGAAAACATTTTTTCCTCTGTAATTCATTAAAATCCCTTGTTTCCATATGTGGTCCACAGACAATACAATCAATCAAGGAGATGAAAAATCTTACTCTTCATAAATTCTGTCTCAAAGATTGTAAGGTGCGTAGTCTGTGATGATGAATCATGAAGTAAGCACAGTGGAGCATAGCTCCGGCATCCACAGCTCCCAGCTGCTTGGAAGCATCCCTCAGTACCTGTCCTCTGCTGGGCCTGAAGGCACTGAGGTGATGTGTTCTCATTCTACCTCCTTGCCTTGAATTTTTTATTGAGTAGATTAGATTAGATTTTCCTCAGATTCATTCTCCTCCATTAACGTGGGATTCCTCATGACAACATCTTTCCTCTGTGCTGAAACAGTGAAGGAAGGGCCATGTCTGTCTTGCTCTGCGAGCCTGTGTTCAGCCTCGCTGTCTGCTTGACCTGGGGACAGCAGCCACACATCTTCTGGGCTACTGGATTCAGCAGCCTCCAACATCTGCAGATTCCTGATTGCTCACTGTTGCCTGGGGACTGATAAACCCCTGACGTTACTGGGCTCGCTGAGCACCTGGCCAAGGCCAACTGCCTCCTTCCCGAGCTCTGGATGGCTCTTTGGTAACAGCCCAAATACCCACAGTGATTAGCTGATGGGGTTGAGGCACGGTGAGTGATGCACTTGTATTACAGACAGTGAGAGGAGGGGGAAAGAGAAAGAAGAAGATAAGAAAGAAAGAGGGGCAACACATATATTTTTTCAGGGAGGTTATGTTTGTTCTTTTACCTTTTCTTAATAATGATGCTTCACTGGCATAGGCACTAAAATGCAGATATTGCTGAGTGAATGATAAAGTAGATGTCATATTTATACTTTTGGGAATTTGTGTGTCCTTTCAAGTGCATGTTAGGTATAATGAGGCTAAAGATTAAAACATTAATACCATGTTCTTTCTTTAAAATAAATCAAAGATACCTATTGATTTACAGAAATCCAGCTTTTAAAAAAATCCTTTTAAGCAGAAGGGTAGTGAGAGTTTTTCCTGTGATGTTACTTGGTATAAGATCTGGTCTAATATAAGGGGAAAGTATTTTAATGTAAGTAGCTACTCGTATTTAAAATCCAGGTTGTGAGTCTAAGCTTCACCCATTGCTACCCTGCTTGTTTCCAGCTGACAGGGGAAATAGGCACAAACACTTATGGCAGAGCCTTCTCTGGGTTTTTTCTGAGTTTAGCAGGTTTAAAACCAATCATACTGCTTTTGAAAGGTCAGAATTTTCAAAACATTCATTCTAATAAGAGTTCTTATAAAAAAAAAAGGACTATTTTTCTCTTTTAAGTTATCATAGAATAATAGAGTTTATTTATTTTAGACCTGATTGGTTTAAGGATATCAAAAATAAGTTTGTTACTTGTTCTACATGATGTGCAACTTGTGACATGGCAATTATGGATGTTTGGATACCAGAAACTCCTTGAAATTGCTGTCAAAATCAGCTCAAGATTTCACAGGTCAGGACTGTTTCTGAAAAAAGGCAGATAGAGTTTCTCATCGTAGTGAAAACCTCATCTGGCACAGTGAGTGGAAGAAGCGTGAAACTCTTTTGAATACACTTGGAAAACAGAAAAAAACAGTGAAATGAATTCCTTCAAGTGCATTTTGCCGCTGAAATAAGAGGGCTGGTTGTACATGGTACCAGTGTTGTTAATAGATTTTGAGCAGTGACAGCAATTGCTAGCAAAACCAAACGTGCAGTCAGTTCTACATATGATAAATATTCATCGCTTTTCTTAAATAGGATACCTTGTCCAGTTATGATCCTTTTTACATCGATCAAAAATTGTGGTAGTGAGCAGGAGGGGGGTTAGCTCATCTCACAGATACTTTTTATTACTATTTTTTTTCCTCTGTAGTCAGGAATTTGTAATTTTGGGGGGTGTAGTGGCTTTGTTTGCTTGATTTTTGCACCTAGGGTATAGGAATAGGTATTCTTACTGTCAGTTCCAGGTATTAATACTGCTATAATTTACAAGATTCTTACACCTAAATACCCCCCCTCTTTTAGTTTAAAACAATCACCCCTTCTCCTGTCCCAACAGGCCCTGATAAAAGTCTATCCCCATCTTTCTGCCAGGCCACTTGAAGTCCAAAAGGCCCCCAGAAGGTCTCCCCAGAGCCTTCTCTTCTCCAGGCTGAACAACCCCAGTTTTCTCAGCCTGGCCTCCCAGCAGAGGGGTTCCAGCTCTCAGATCATCTTTGTGGCCTCCTCTGGCCCCACTCCATCCGGTCCATGTCTGTTCTGTGCTGAGACTCCAGACCTGGACACAGCACTTGAAGTGGGGTCTCACAAGAGTGGAGTAGAGGGGAGTTCACATAGACCCAATTCTGGATCTTGTCCAGGTCTCTCTGGATGATACCCTGTCCCTCAGGTGTGCCAGAGGCATCGCTCAGCGTGGTGTCATCTGAGGGTTTACTCAATCCCCCTGTCAGTGTCACTGAAGAGATTCAATAGTACTCGTCCCAGTACAGACCCCTGAGCAACATCACTTGGCAATCACATCTGTCTGGACAAATGCTTAATATTTTCTCAACTGTCATCATTTTAAAGAAATACAATAGTTAAACTGCCAAATAAGGAGAAATAAAGAGAAAGCAGATCATCTAAGAGCAACTGACTTATCCTAACATGTGTTTCCATATCTAGCGAACTTTTGCATTAAGTAGCTTCACAAGCAGATGTCTCCTGGACATAAATCCTGTTTCTCCTTCTCTGGAATTAAATTCATCTTTGGAATTGAATCTTATCTATTGATGAAATGCACTTATATAAAGATGAAAAAAAGCAAACGTAAAAAAACACCAACAAACCATGCTGAAAGTACTTGTCAATAAATCTAGTGGTATTATATTTATTTCCCTTCATTTTGGAAAAGAGAAGATAATCCTGGCACGTTACATATTATGTCCATAAAATGTGATCTGCTGCATCCTTTGAAAGCAACACACAGATTAATGATTTAGGGGAAAATAAAGAACTTTCCGATCACTACAAGCTGTAACACACCTGGGAAAAAAGTTAACACAATTTACTATGGACAAGAAATACTGAACGTGGACTAATGGAGCAGAACTTGAGAGGTTTGTTACGCTGACATGTTCACTGCACCAACATTAAGGGGCATTGAAAATATTCTTAAGAAACAACAGTTTCTGTGATTTAGAGCTTTCCGAGGCTTAGAACCTTCTCAGATTCAGGAAACAGACTGTCAGTTTGAAGGTTGCTCAATTTTTAGGGATTTAAAACTGATACCCTTTTTATGCATAGTTTCCCTTGCCTTTTAACAAAAAGATTGTCAGTACTCAAAGGGATCAAATTCTTTTTCTGTCCTGTCAGACAGTACAGTCAGTTGATGTACAGAAAAAACATTTACTGTCCCCAGTATGACAGGTGTTTGGAAGGATGTTAATAAAAGGCTTTTTCTGTAAAAGCAATTTGATGCAATTCAGTCTGTAGCAGTAAAGCCAACTTGCCTGATCTTCTCGTATCGCTGTTTCCCACCTCAGTGGGGTAGTGCAGTTCTGAGAAGCCACACTACGCTAGATTGCCAAATGACTCGGCTAAAAATAGCTGCTCGTCCAAAGGGTTGGTTTTAATCTGGAATGCTTGTTTTCAGTTTGGTTTGTTTGGGGGTGGTTGTTGTAGTTTGATGGTTTTTCCTTCTTTCATATTTAACTAAGGAGTTATAACCAGGGAAGTAACTGCAGTACAGGGAAAAATGAATTGCTGTCAGGACGCAGTAGAAGTGAACAAATTCAGAAACTATCTGAAGTTGAATCCTGTATCTCTTCAGAACACCACCTTGCAAGTTCTTGTTCATAATTATTGCAGCTGATTGCACATCTCTATGCACACACATCTAAAGAGAAACAAACCACTGAGTGGTAGCAACATATTATTCATAGAATTAGCTTCATGAACCTCCATAAGACTGTCTCTAAGTAAGCCAGTAAAACCAGTGAAATTGGACTGGTAAGAATTTATCTGTCTACCTATCTTATCTAAGAATTCATCTATCTATCTATCTTATCTAAGAAACTACCCACCTATCCATCCATCCACTTCATTTTCTCATTTTCCTTTTTTTTTTTTTCTGTTATACAACCTGTTACAATTTTTTTTATCGGCTCAATGGAACAATCAGTAAAGTAAAAAAATCTCTGATGGGGGGACTTCATTGAAATCCTCACCTGTAAATGAAGAAACTTATTCCAGCTACTTACAGAAGGACTCTTGGGTGGTGAACTCCTGTTGCTGTCTGTTTTTGTGTGTGTGTGTCTTTTCTTTTCATGTCTTGTCAGTTGTTGACTGTATTACATTATTGATTTTATCAGAAAAAGAATTTCTGTGTACAACAGAACCAGCAAATCAGCAACAGAGTGTAAATTCCATTGTTCTGTTCTATTTCTCAGTACATGTAATTCTTTTCATTATTGTCTGGTTTATACTGAATTTTTCCTTTTGAACTCCTTTTTCCTGTTACGCTATTTCCATTCATGTGATTTATATTTTCTGTCCTCAGTAGTTGGAGATTTTGCATCTCTTTCTGACCTATCTTCAATTAATTGTGAATTTCCTGTGCCGCTCTCTAGATTGCTGTTTTTTCAACCATGCAAGAATCCGTGATTACAATGAAAGTGTGTAGCCGCTGAATCATTACTTCTGTCCCTAATTTGTCTATTCTCACTCTGCTGAACATCCCATCTTTATTTCTGGATTGATCCCGGGATTAGTTATTCACAGCCAATTCTCAGCTGAAATCATTTTCTAGTCTCCACTTTCGAGTCTTTATTTCATTCGTTTCTTACTTTCCAGAAAGAGTTATATGCCACTATATTTCTGAAATCTCATGAATAGTAAGATGAGCCTAATGCATTCTCAGTACTTTCTTTAAGGTCAAACAATTTGAATAATTAACAAAGTAGACAAAAACAATAGGAGTTTCAATGACCAAGAGTTTAGTCCTTTCATCACAAAATGAAATTTAACATTTACTATGAAATAATCAAATTCATGGTGACAGTAATTTATAACCTCTTTTTCATGAATTATTAATAACCTGAAAAAGTTCACCAAGTCAATTCAATGCATAGTTCCTCCAAAATTGTACTGGCAAAAGTGAGGAAATCATGAGGCTGTAGGTAGGGATTAGAAACTACTTTATGTTTATCAGATTAAAGGCTAATAGCAAAAGTGAAGAAATCACGAGGTTATAGGTAGTTAGCAGCTACTTCATGCTTACTAAATCAAAGGTAATAATGGTAAATACAATTTTCGCAAAGGCAGAACACATCACAAATAACTCAGAATCAAGAAAATTCTTCACAATTATAAGTGCACCAGTCTATCATATTTCTTAAAAATAATAACTGAAAATTATATTTATCCCAAGCAAAATCCCACTGGTGCGTTCTTAAGGCAGCAATTATTTTCATGTTCAACCGTATTTTTATATTCTTTGCAAGCTGCAAGCATCTTTTGTGTGCTCAATACGTGGTTAATCATTCCAAACATGTGGATTTTGAAATAAGATCAGATCCTGATGAAGAACCTTGGACATGAAATTGAGGCCCAGGCCTTCAGCGTGATGCTTGTGCTCCCCGCTTTCCCTTCTGAAGGTTTAGAGCATTGAGCAGATGTAAGATATTTAGGAGGGAATGGTGATGGCTGAGAAATGATCCGTAGAGTTGTGTGTCTCACAAGTACATGGAAGCATAGACAAAAGCATCAGTAAAGAAAAAAGTCACATTTTGTCCCTTTTTAGACTTTATTTTAACTTTACTCTCAGGGAAAACATAGTATCTTAACAAGCAAAATCCTCAGACAATTTGTAAGAGTCTGAGTCCTCCAATTACTTTAACAAGGAAAGTTTACCTCTGTTGAATGGTCATCTCCCAGGCAACATCACACCATTATTTAAATTACTTAACTTTTAAGAATGATTACATGTTAACGGTGAAATTATTTTTAAAAACCATTTCATTTTCCTGGAGTGTTGTTCAGTTTGTTATAAATGCCTTTGTTCCACAAAAAAAACCAAACCTCGGTGCCAGCTGGATGTTTCTACTTCAGCTTGTGAAAGTTTGTCTCTCATGAAGTTCAGAAAGGCCAAGGATAAGGTCCTGCAATCCTGCCAGCTGGGGCAATCCCAAGCACTAATGCAGGCTCGGCTGAGAATGGATTGGGAGCAGTTCTGACGAGAAGGACTCGGGGGTGCTGGTTGCTGAAAAACTCAACATGAGCCAACAACATGTGAGTGCAGCTCAGAAAGCCTCAACTGTATCCTGGGCTCCATCAGAAGAGAAGTTTGAGAGAGGTGATTCTGCCCCCTCTACTCTGCTCCCATGAGACCCAACCCCCCTTCCCCCCCAGCACAAGAAGCAGATGGACCTGTTGGAGTGGGTCCAGAGCAGGGCTATGGAGATGGTCTGAGGCCTGGAACACCTCTCCTATGAGAACAGACTGAGACAGCAGGCTGAGTTCAGCCTGAAGAGAAGGCTCTGGGGACACCTTCTTGCAGCCTTGCAGCATCTGACAGGGCTCTGTAAGAAAGCTGGGGAGGGACTTTTTTCAAGGGCTTGTAGTGACAGGAGGAGGGGTACTGGCTTCACGCTGTAAGAGGTTAGATTTAGATGAGAAATTAGGAGTAAGTTCTTCACTGTGAGGGTGGTAAGACACTGGAACAGGTTGCTCTGGGAAGCTGTAGATGCTCCATCATGACCATGTTCAGGTCCAGGTTGGGTCCTTCTACTGAGCTGAAGCTGCTGAAACTGGAGGGCTGACACTGGTCTGACGTGTAGTTAGGGATTCCTCACATCTGTGGGCTGTGGAAGCCTATGCTTAGCTGTCAGGTTTTGCTGTCGTTGGGAAGCCATGCATCAGATTGGCAGCACAGACTTAAAAAATGTGGTATTTGCTCTGGCAGAGAGTTTCCAGATGGTTCTGCTCCATGGTGCCATTGGGTCTGACAATCACAGGGAACAGGTCACCTTTTACACTGTTGCAGACTGTTCTTTTTAATGGGGAGCAATAGAGCTGTAAAATTGCGGAGTACGTTTTATTATTAATTATGTTTTTAAAATATGCATAAGCCAGAAGAAGGTACCTGTAATCGCCTCACCGCTACGTCTGGTGCAGTTACCACAGGATACCAAGAATATTGTCAGTTGGACTTGGACTGCAGCAGCATAAAAAATGACATTGCTATCTGCACTGTTGTTTTATGAGAAAGTAACATGTACGTTATGAGGTGATGAGGAGTGATTTAATGTTCACTGCTGGACACGTCTCCCTGCATCACCTTTCCAGCACACAGCACAAATCCAAAGCTCCTTAGTCTTTGTCTTTTCTTCAATAATCCTACAGAAACGTCAAAATTCATACCGCACAATAACCTGTGCAGAAGCTTATCCCACAGACTTCTAATACCATGGAAGCATTACAAACGGTCCTCTTGTGTTACAGAAATTGTTATGAAAGCTCAGACAGAATTAATTCCACCCGGATGTGAGATATGCATATATCCATTTCCAAGGCTGTCTCCCAGGACTGGCATTCCCCGGTCTGAGGAGAGCGTGTGTTGACAAGGCACTGAGGGAAAGCATCTGCCTTCAGCAAAAACACCTACAGATGGAGCAGGAGGACAGAACCATATCCTAGAAACTCATCTTTGCTCGGGCCCGTTGCACTCATGCCTGACTCTGCTCCAGCCGCTGTAAGTGGCATTATTAAAGTCAAGGATTTCAGAATAAAGTGTCCTGTAAAACACTTCTTGTAGTGAAGTAAATGAAATAGTAACTACCATGAGGGCAGAATTTAGTAAGGTTTAGCTTCTGTTGAATGGTTCACAGAGAACCGCTTTTATGATTACCTTACTGTTCTGAAGCATTTTAATTTTCATCGACACTTCTTCTTGTTGTAAATTGAGTGACCTGCTTATGAAATACAGATACTCTTTAAATCCTAATAGAAAAGGTTAGGTATAATCTGTGGAAGCATAGGATCGGGATACCCGTGGAAAAGAAATAAACACCACAACGCAAGCAAAAATACAAAGAAGGATTATGGTAGTCTAATATTTTTATTAAAGACTTGAAGAAAAGAGTTCTCAAAGGAGATGTAGGGCAGATGATCAAAGGAGGTGTCGAGAAAGATGCTTTCTCACCCAAATCCCTTTCTTGAGTTTGATTATGTGTGAAAAACATTCCTTGTCAAAATGGCCTTTGCGGTCATGTGCAAACTCAAAATTCAGAGGGACAATAAATTGTGGATATTATTGCTGAGAGAAATGGTGATTCAAGAAAAAAAAACAACAAAAACCCAGAAGAATTTATGGAGTAGAAAGCCAAGCCAACTGTTCTGTTGCTGCACGGTATTGTTTGAATATAAGTAACAACGCTCTGAGAAACACAGGCTGCATTCAAACCGTGAGAGACTGTTTGGATATGCTGTAAGCATTCATCTGAGCATCGCCTGTTTTTCTGCTGTCTTAAAATAACAATATGACAGAACCTGAATTCTGGGAAATTGCAGCTTTGTAAAAGTTTCACTGATTTGCAAAATTAGCGAAAGAGAAATATGTTTGGTGGTGTCCACTTAATTTACTGTCACAGTGGAAAAGGAGGATTGCAATGAATTGTCTCCTGTAAAATACTGTAACAGCTAGGGGAAGAAGCAGAAAACTCTACGTTAGCTAAAGAAACAATTCAGAGCCCGATAATGAAATGAGAGAGTCAGCCAAGATCGTATCTCCAAAGACTGGTGGCATTTAGATCTGAGCCTTCCTGGCACATCTCTTCTGACATAACTCTGTGCCCGCATGGAATAACATTTATACATCTAATTTAGAATATAGAGATATTTAGGGAGATAATTTTGGCCTTCAGATTTTTTAAAGCGTATCAGTGAAGGGAAATTACATTTCTTTTCTCTTTCCCTCTTCACTTATGTATAACAATTCTGCATAAAATTAATGCAAACAAGAGGATTGAGTGAAGTACTGAACGCTTTCCAGTTCTACTCAGCCCTCAGAAAACAATGTCAAGAGAGCACTGAGTTCAGTTATATGCATATTTTATTATTCTCATTCTTTTTACATTTATATTGTTGAAATCATTTACAGAGACATAGTATGTACAAATCATAGCCTTTGTGAAATGTAAACCATGACCCTCTAGAGAGTGGAACTTAATGAAGTTCAGTGATGGCAAGTGTAGGGTCTTGCATCTGAGGAGGTATAACCCCCTGCACCAGTATAAAATCACAGACAAACAGTCTATTGCTCTTTCATAGCCACGGCCTATTTGTACTCCCCTATATATGTATTTACATATATGCATGGTGGTGAGGACAGGGCTGGCCACTCAGAGGGCACTTTCCATGCCTGGGGTGCCAGCAGGATGGGGGTCACACATTGTGTTCCTGACCTGTGAGTACTGCGAATGCGGGGGGTTTGGGCTGTACCAAAAGTAAAGGCATCTTTGTTCACTGTTCATCCGGCTTCCGAGCTGGCTCCTCCTGGCTTGACTAGTGACAGTTGCTATGCTGGGTACAGGCAGGAAAAAACCCACACTACTGTTACTGTAATAATAAATCTAAGTGCCAAAACCCAATCATCACTCTTGCATGGTACTTTATGATATTACCTTTCTGTCTCCTTGATGAATAAGCCAGTACAGGGCTCAAAAGAATAGAAGTTTTGAGACACTTTTTTTCTTCACAGAACCCTAGATTTTCAAAATACGATGAAATCAATCATACATTCATCTTCTGGAAAGGTATTTCTTTATAACTAATGTTGTCAATTAACTGAAACCTTAGTGTAAGAGGCAGCAGGTCATTAAAGATTAGTAGAGAATTATATTTCTGCAGGGGAAGAGAATTTTTAAAAAGCCCTTTGGAATACCTTTTTTTGAACTTAAATCCAGATTTTTAGCTTTTTTTCCCTGGGCATATTAAAGTCACATGTGAAAAACAAGGCATTTTCTAGTTCTTACTAAGCCTTTATTACAGTGCCAGTGTTAAATCACATATTATCAGCAGGTTTTGCCTACAGTTTCGGAGATAAATCTTAACAGGAACTCTCGCTGTCAATGCAGGAAGCATTATCACAAGGCTTACTTAAAGCAGCTGTGAAATAAGTATCTTGCAACAGGCATTCAGTATTTGCGTTTCCTATACTTTTTCATCTGTTTTCTTTAATCGGCAAATAGAAATCTATAAAAGCTTGCCATTACATCTGTGGTTGAGCCCGTTGCCAAAGAAAGGCAAATATTGGACAGTTAAATGAAGATGGTAGAGGTTGCATATGCCATGATTATTTCTTGCTGTTTTCTACATCATAGGTGCAAAAACATCGTTAAGGTGTTGTGGGGCATATTCTGTGTTAAGAGATATTTTAGTTTATTCATGCAGTGTTAAGGATTTATAGATTATCTTATTATCTGAATAAAAGATGACTTAGTTTCATAGGTCAGAAATGTATTGCTCTTGAAAAAATCCCTTATTTGGAGTGAAAAAATAATACAGTCTCTATCTTATACTGTTGTTCAATACACTGTTTCATTACAGTCATCTTTCAGTTCAAGGCAAACTAATAATAATTATATCCCAAATAGTGCAATTTTAATTTATAGGTGTCACGAGTCTCTGGGTGGCTATGCAGAGGATAAGGTCTATGAGGGTATAATTTGATTTAGCACTACAATTTGTTTTTCTTCTCCAAACAATTACAGTGAACACATCACAAAAAAATCTATATGTAATTGTGCCTACATGGATGTGGATAGCCTTAAAATAAGTTGTGTTTGCCAGATAAGTTCATAGTTGACGCCAAGAGGTGAATTCAAAAGCAGCTTGGCATTTTAGAGTCATGTATCGGGGGACATAGACACAGAAGTTACTATACAAATCATGGGGATCCTGGTCAAGCATGAGGAAACTGTATCAGACTGAAGAGATTAAATAGTTTTTCCACTTTTCAAGCTCACCTTTTTTTGTGGGGATGGTTTTGATCATTTAGTCTAAGACTGTAGTATTTTATAATTGTGGCTCATCATTTTATGCACTAAACCTGTGCTATTGCGAAAGACCTCTAACTTTCCAGGAAAGTTGTGACTCTACTGTCTTGATCACACTTAACTCTGTCCCTGTTAGGAAAGACAGTATTTTTCACAGTTATCACCTGCCAATATGTTTCCCTCTCTCAGTTTTCATCTGTTTTGGTTAGAGTTACTCCAGGATTTAGAAAAGTGTATCTGTCTAATAACGTAAGACTGTACCTTTCTGGAAAAGCCAAAAGGCTGTGAGTTTAACATGAATTGTACCCAGGATATGATATGACTCAGGCCATTACATCCAAAGTGTGACATGAACTCCACTACGTCTGTTTTACTATTAGGAAACAAAAGAAGGTAAAACCTGTAGCTTGTCTGTTTTTTAACAAGCTCTGTTTTGGAGCCTGAATTTTTTGTTTGACATTCCAGCCTACTCAGGAGGGTGGAAAGAATCTCTGTCAGACAGAGCTTTAGAGTTAAGATCCAGCCAAAACTTCACTTGTTTATCTGTGATGCTATTTCTATCTACCAGAAGCGCTGTTGCTAAAAGAGTAAGCAAGATATTGGAAATTAAAAATATTCTTTCCACAATTTTGAAGATGTCTTCAACATGAAATCACGTTTCTATGAAACCCTGTTGCACATTTTAGATGTTAACATAGGCTGAATACTATTAAATTCTCCACATCATTTTATCTTCATGATTCTTTTCTTAGAACTTAGAGGTAGACAGGGAAAGAAAAAAAAAAAGTGTTTCATTTGCTGTACCCACAGCGATACTGCTCTGAAGAACACATGAAGCACAGACATGCGAGAAGCAGCAGTAAGTAGCGAATGCACTTGCCTCCAAGTTTTACTAACCTGGCCTGTGTTGGGTGGGGCATGATCACAGAATCATAGAGTGGCTTGAGTTGGAAGGGACCTTAAAGATCATCTGGTTCCAACCCCCTGCCATGGGCAGGGGCACCTCCCACTAGAGCAGGTTGCTCACAGCCCCAGCCAGCCTGGGCTTGAACACTTCCAAGGATGAGGCATCCACAGTTTTTCTGCATAACCTGTTCCAGTGTCTCACCACCCTCATAGTAAAGAGCTTCTTCCTAGTGTCTGATCTAAATCTACCCTGCTCTAGTTAAAACCATTGTCCCTTGTCCTGTCACCACATGCCCTTATAAAAAGTCCCTCTCCAGCTTTCCTGTAGGCCCCCTTCGGACCCTGGAAGGCAGCTATAAGGTCTCCCCAGAGACTCCTCCAGGCTGAACAGACCCGACTCCCCCAGCCTGATGCTCAGAGAATCTGTTTTTCTGAAGCATTTCAGCCCAAATTCCCCCAAGTGCTGAGTTTACTGTATCACGTAACGACAAGAGACAGAGCAGCGAGGCAGTTGTCACCTCATTGATTATATGCTTTGAATTAACTTATTCATCTCATTAGCAAACATACTTTTATCTTTGAATTTTTCCATCAGTTCTAGAAGTTATTTTTGCTGATTTCCCTGTAGTGCTGCTGCTCATGGTAACAGTATCAAATGCCTCCTGATGAGACTTTTTAATACTACCTAACTACTTTCTCTGGGATTGATGGGAAGATTAAATATTGTTATAATTTCTTACAGGGTATTTTTTCTCATTTAAAGTGATAATTAAGATGAAAGCAAGTAAGACACTCAGAAACTTAAATATTTCAGTAATTAGCCAATGTCATTTTCTTTTGGTCATCTAGGTCTTTTGAAAATCTTCCCTAAAATAGTTGACAGTAAAAGGAGCCCTACTAGTTAAAAAAGAGAAAAGATACTTCTCATCCAGTCACATCATTTACACTGTAACGAGAGTATAAGCGCTCTCAAGACCCCTTTGCTGAAAGACATTTAGAGGAATTTTGCTCTAAACTTTGCTACCACATTGCTGGAAATGGGAAGAACGTTTGCTTTGTCTGTGAATTACCACAGTGGCCACAAAATTCATTCAGGAAGCAGACACCGTGTTTTCATACATACTGAAACCTTTCCTAAACATTTCAGATTGAGTGAAGTGTTTGAAACACCACAACCTGCATTAAGGTATCAATGATAGAAGGAATGAGGGAGGGGGGTGGCTTTTATGGTCACTGCACATCGTCTGTGTGGACTGCTGATGTGCGTGCTCCAGCAGGCGACGAGCTGGCCGTGCGCTGGTAAGCCTCGGCGAAGCCTCGCTTCACCCCGCAGAATCACACTGTCTTTCTGCCACGAGGAATATGTCAAAATGTAGCAGTCAAAAGCAGGCGCTGCGGTGGTTTTTTTGCCTGTAGAAGACGTAAGACAGCAAAATAGTCTGGATAGATCGAGTGGAGAACACTAAGGAGAACACTTGCATCTTGAAAGCGTGCAGGATGCCTCTTTCTAGCTGCTGTGCGTTGTAGATGAAGCCCTGAACAGCCCGAGTGCACCCCAGGCTGCCTGTGCTGGGGGTACCTCCTGGCAAGCTGGCCAGGTTTTGCTGGTCCGACAGCATTTGAGAACAGCATCCAGCTCCAGTGAAATCATCTCACGGTTCAAGCAGTTGTAGCCAATGAACCTGTTCATGAGGGTTATAGTAGGAAAATAATTGAAACATAGATGACAAATAGAAAGACATTAAGATAATCAAGACTTTTTATTCCCTTCAGCCAGTTTAGCAGCTGAGTTATTTGTCTATGTGCCAACTGAAGTATTCAAGCATCTGATATACGTAACTTCTATCAAAAAAATCTGTATGTTTGCCCTAGCATATAGACATGAAGAAATTTTAGCAGTCTTGAAGAGAATAGAGGGGAAAAGAAACCTCAGAGGACTTGGAATGGTACGGAATTCGGTGCTTTGAGCAGTATTGAATACCGTACGTGCTCTCTGCCATTATCAGTCCAAAGTTAATTAGCACAGTGTTTTATGAGATTGTGATACATTATGAATATTTCCTGTGAGCAATGGGCATCAAACACTTCTGCTTTTATATTTGAATAATCTGTTTTCAATATACAGGGTTCTGGTGTGCAATCTCTGCCATAACTTACCCCTGTAAGAAGACCTGCTGGTGGGTTTTCAAGGCACATATTCCTTCATTTCTTGGGTTGCTGTATTACTGGGTTTTGTAAGAGACAATTTAGTACACAAAAACGCTCCATGGATTTTTACACACTGAGCTTGAGCCAAAATGTTCCTCAGGCTATTGCAGTATTGGCAATGTTCCCTAAATGTGACTTGCAAACACGCAGCTGAAAACAATACAGATGTAAATGAGCGAAAGTCTTGTGATTCTAATTCCATAATACTTTTATCACTCAATTCAGATGCTTGTGGTTCATTAAAAAAATCAGAAAGGAAGCACCATTTTTTTCAAATACATATTATTCCTAGAAGTCTTTCAGGCATTCGGGCACACCAGTTTTGATCTACTTTATGAAACTATCACAGAAAATATTACCTTAGTAAAAAGCTGTGAACTGCAGTGTCTGGGCTGATTACAGGCTACAGTTATAAGTCGGTGATGAGCAGCCTAGGGAATGTATTGCAATGAAATGTCTGTGTATATACCTGGCACAGCTGAGGGGGTAGGAATAGCTGTGCTTTGTGTCAGAGGTCCTGTACTGACATCAAACATAAGCAATTTTCCCTAGTTCAGTGAGTAGGACTTATGCTGAGATAGAGGATCTTAGTTCTGTCTTAACAGTTGCCATAACAATACATTCACAATCATAAAGTTGTGAATGTATCTCCTTTTATCATCTGCCTAACTGCCTAAAGCAAAAAGGCCAAGGTGCTGAAGGCTTTTCATCACTCCAGCACAACTCTGCTCTACCATTTGTAAGTGGCACACAGTTGAATTTTGATAGGCTTCGTTTAGTTGGCACAATCTGTGGGCTGTATCTGAATCCCCGCGGCCTTCAAAATCCATCATTTATTTTACAAGAATTAGAGCAGTTCATTTTCGTATGGAATATTCGTTGTGTGGAAAAGATCCTTCAGCTAGCTATTCAATGGTTGTGTTCTTGCTTTCTCCATCTGATGATGAACTGTTACTGGAAAGGCAAGTTAATTAGCTTTAGCTGTCTGCTGTAAGAGAAGAAATTGAATCTTAAATATTAATTCTGTTGATTTAATAGAAATGCCTTTTAAGAGCTTCCAGAAAAAGAAGAGAAAGCAGAGTTGTTGTCGGTGCCCGGCTGTGTACGCGCATGGGGAACTCTGCGGGCTGTTCTGGGTTACACTGGGTTTCTCACCCGCAGTCCTGCTGGAGCTGTGATGTTCAGCAAGAGTTCAGTTCACCAGGAAAGGGTATTGCTTCCCCTGCCAGAGGGAGAGGGTGTGACAGCACGGTGAGAGTACTCACCAGACCCCCTGAGCAGCGTGCAGTTCGCAGGCTCCTCTCCAGAACTTCTTCCTCTGATTTATTCCCCGTACAGATTGTCAGATGGGGTTTTTGAACGGATCGTTTCAGTTACAGCAAAATTTTCATCATGGATTCTCTCTGTTCTTAGCTGATTTCTGCTTGTGATACTCAGACTTACTGATGGATGATGCAAAAATGCATTTAGATTATCTGCCTGAGTTCCTCCTGATAAATATTAGCGTGAATTTTTTCAACAATTCTCCATCAGCATTCTTACAAACAAGCATTTACATTCTCTAATGCTTTTAAAATCTCACGGAAGAGTGACATATACACTATTATTGAAATTGCTTTTCTTCAAATAAGCTTTCCTGAGCGTATTTTGTGGTGTTGGCCCAATTGCATGGTAAATCTATGTTCATTTATTTTTCTTGTAGTTCTGAATTTTAACGATAATTGTTCCAAATACATTACTGTGATGAGTACAGTAAACATAACTCACAGGAATTAAAATCAGGGGTACAAAGCTAGACAGTTCATTTACATGAGCTGTAAATAAAGGCTGTGATAGATATCAGAAACACACATACAGAGAAGATTAGCATGATAAGTAAATTACAGTATAACCTCTTAAGACTGATCTCCCAAAGAAGCAAAGGATGTTTAAGCAAACCATAGCAAATACTTCCTCTAATTACCAGAGACAGGAGAGGAAAGACAAGCAAGTTATGTATTAGTGTCTACTATCAGTCTCTAGACAAGAGCAGTATATTGAGCAGTCATCATTTCCTCTGCCACTGCAGCAACAGGGAAGTAACGGTGTAATTTTAGATAGGGAGTAACAGTTTGCAGCTCCTCAGTGTTTACAGAATGGACAGAGGAGAGAACCACTTTATATTTGTCAAAAAAACCCCACCAAAACCAACCTAGATTTGTTATGTTCAACAGTGTTAGGTGGATTAATAGCCAACATAAACTACTTAGGTGTACACCACTTGCCAGCCTCTAACTCTCCCAGTTGTTTTTGTTCCTTAAAAACTCAACAGAAAACAGCTTTAGCTGGTACTTTGCTTGGGAAGCGTCCAGGGTTGGTCTGAGGTAGGGTTAATTTTTTCCACAGTAGCTGCCTCAGTGGTGTGTTTTGGATTTCGTGTGAGAGGAATGTTGATGACAGGTTATCATCCACAAACAGGATGGCTTGTCCCCGGTTGAATAATTCCAAGACCTTTTCTTTTGAAGACTTAACCTGCTTTGGTTACAAATGAGGGTGACATACATCCTTTGTGTTAACCATATAACTTCGTTTCCACCAAAGACATCGGTAGGAAGCTGTGCAAATGTTGGCCCTCTGAAAAATCAGGAGTAGAGAACTGCAAATATCAGAAATTCTTTCCTCTGAACAGGCTTCTGAGTCTGAGCTGGAGTTGCTTGCACTAAGCCATTCAGGAAGCGGGGTCTGATACCTGTACTGAGTGCACAGTCATTCCCTGCACAATCAGTTGCACATTGGTGAAGAAAACCTGAGTGGAGAAGGATAAAAGAGCTTGTTCTGGTTTTAGAATGAGTTTTTCGTATCAAAGTTCTACTTTTCCAATGCACCCAGGGTAGGTTTGTGGAGTGAGATTGTTAGGTTCTAGGGAACACTATTGTCTGATGAATATATCTTCCATATTATTGAAAAACTAAATAAATGATCAGGGAAATGAAAGAAGAGAAAGGAGACTTTCAAATAAAGCAATAAATGCCCAGAGAATTGGATTCTATCCGTGAATGTGTTATAAGATTATATAGGATGCTAAGGAACTCACTTAGATGTTTTGAAGCTAGCGAGTAATTGTGTCTTCCCATTCCTTAAGTGCCGAACTGAATGTTCTGAGATTTAACAGTCTCATAGAGGAATCAACTTTTCCCTTTAAGGATGTCTGAAGGACATTTCAAAATCTCATTGCTTCAATGAGTACCTGCATGTAATGTTTTTAGAGTACTTTCTTCAAGATGGATAGCACTTGGGATTCAGCTAGGACCTTCTAGCTTTTTGCAGAAAAAAATAGTAATAAAAGTGCTGCCTTGGTTATGTTGTATCTTCAGTAATTATTTCGACTGTAATCTAGTGATTGTGTTTTCTCAGCACATGGAGGGATTAACATCCTGTTAACAGGATTAATATTCCTGTTTCTTTTGTATACTTTCCCTGAGATCTAATACCTTTTGAATATTTTAAAAAGACAACATTTCAGGAGGTCATATTTAATCAAAGTACAGGCTTGGGAAAGTATAGAGTAAGTGCGTTTGTTTTTGTCCTGCCCTTTCCTCTGCACGTCTTCAGAACAAAACCAAGGGATTCATGTTACATGCTTAGCTGTACTACCACAGATGCTAATACAGATTTAAAATAGTCTGGGTTTTCCTCTTCTTTTTCTTCATACCTTAGGATATATACACAACTTTAAATACATACTGTGAAAGCGAACTGATGTCTCGAATTGTGTATCAG
The DNA here is from genome assembly GCA_025345505.1 of Todiramphus chloris collaris. Lineage (NCBI taxonomy): Eukaryota > Metazoa > Chordata > Aves > Coraciiformes > Alcedinidae > Todiramphus > Todiramphus chloris. Next base: position 613,823 of record JANVCC010000034.1, on the reverse strand, counting down.
TATTTAACCAAGGCTAAGGTGGGAGGAATTTCTGTGGAGCTGATTGATGATCCAGGGTTAAATGTGGTGGGGCATTGGCACTAACTCTGTGTGAGAAGTATCCTCAGCACTCCTTTCTCTCACGGGTACCTCAGCAGTGCTTCAGACTGTAAAGCAGCGTGAGAAGCTCACAGCCACCTCCCCCAGCGCAGTGCCCGTGGACCCAGGATGTCTGGCCAGGCTGAAGGGTGCAGCTTCCACCCGGCCTTCTGCAGGCTGGTCTGGTAATGAAGCCGAGCACGTGTTCCAGAGACACACGGACCCCTTAATCACTGTCATGGCCCATCTCTCCTCCTGGCACATGGCCATCCTGCCCACATCCCAGGCCCCCTTACTCACTTTGTGTGTCCCCTACACACTGGCTAGTCCAGCTTGACGCTTGCTAACAAAACAGGAGCTCATCCCTCCTGCACTCCTCGTTTGCAGGTCCCTCCAGATACCAGCAGAGACCTCTCTCCCAGCTGATGACCCTGCCTGAACCCCAGAGTCTCCCATTTCCCAGCGGTTCCAGCTCTAAATGTGCTGGTGAATATCCCCCCCCCACACACAGCCAGTCTGGGGGAGATGCAGCTGCCAGAAGCTGTCCCCAGGCAGGTGGGCTGCTACCCATGGTCCTACCCAGCACCAGGAGGCGCTGAGCCTCCAGCGTCTCATTGGCATTGCTCTGCCCGGTGCATGGTCTGCGGGGGGCACGCTGCTCCTGCCGCTGTGCCCGCAAGTGAAAGACCTCCCACTGGCTCCAGTGGCTGCACTGGGAGCTCATGGGCTCCCGTGGGTGATACGGCAGGCCAGGGGTGCCTACAGACCCAGTCTGACCCAGTGGCTGGCACACAGTCCCATGCTGGTCCCTCCGGTTCTTGGTAGTTGGGCTGTGCTGTGCACACAGACACTGGGCACACAAGGAGATACACAGGCAGTTCAGAGGGGATTTAATGAGAAGATACGGGATGACAGGACAGACGGCGGTGGTCAGGCGCAGGGCTCAGGCAGAAGACCACACTGTCCAGACCCATTTTACACCCAGCCAGCCCCTGTCACAACCCATCGTGCCTACCCCCATTGCTCCTCCCAGCTCTGCCTCCCCTACACATCCCCCATGGGTTTCTTTGAGTCTCTCCACTCCCAGACCCCCCCCAGCCCGCGGCCAGGTCTCCCTCATTCACTGTTGCATCCTTGACAAAGTCCAGGATGATCTTCCTAGAAGTGGTGCCTGCAGTTTCTTCACAGCCCAGAAATTAGTGTGAGTGCAAAGGTTTGTTTCTCAGAATTGTCTCTACTTTTGTTTTGTCTCTGTATGTTTTGTTTCCCCCTTTTTCCACCTAATTTCCCAATTTTCAAGGTCCTGGAGCAGACAACCTCACTGAAATGAACATTCTCACACCCCCTAATCAATTAGTGTGGCTGACCAGGTTTGGTTCTCATCCCTGCCCCCCTTTATCATTGTCAGGTTTGTGTCCTTGTATGCTGCTGTTTATGGCTTCCCCCTCTTCTTATTTCCCCTTTTTTTCACTGAAAAAGACCCTTGACCAGGCATCCTTAAAGGGACAGGCACTCCTGCATACCCTTACACAAGCAGCTTCAGTTGTGCTTTATTTCATGTTGTTATGGAAACAACCTGAGTATAAGGCCTCCGGCGTGAAAAAACCAACAACTTAAATATCAGTGCAGGGAAAAATATAATGTATTCTTTACTATGTGTTTCCAGCATTTTATATGGAATACTGCTGACTTTCATCTGGACTGAAGTTCAGAGAGAATACTTGAGTCTCCATGGTCATTTTCAAAGCACTCTTCTTGTGATCTCTCTGATTCCACTGATGGTGAATGCACTTGAGCTGCTGCCGACGTTGTGCTCTTTAGATAAGGCTAGATTTGTAAAATAGTAACGTAGCGTCGCGTTCAGGGTTTTTGCTCATCCTTTGGAGCTACAGCAGGCATCAGTAGAACCTCACAGAACTTTCTAGCAGTCTTGACACCACTTGAACTGAACAGCCTTTAGTGAGAACAGTTTTAAGTAATTCATTTGAGTTGGACACTGGGAAATAAGAAGGGCCTGTTCAGCAGAAGTAAGAGCTCTCACTCAAGTTTCTACAAACAGTATGAAGTTCTGGCCTTGGTCTTCAGGTTTCTAGATTGTAATTGCTTTACAGTTTCAAAGGAAAATTCACATTTATAGTATTTTTCATTTTAAATTTAAAACTCTGTATTTTGTTTAGCATGCAAGTGTTGGAATTTTCAAGAACTCAAGGAAACAAGATTTTGCAGGAGGTTACTTCAAAGGTCTTTGGTTTCTGTGGAAGACAGATGAGATCAAGTGCCACCCCCCCAAATATCAAACCAGGGAAATGCTTTCATATATTCAAATCAATAATAAAAAATAGACACAATCTCCACCTCTCTTGATGGGACAGTGTGGTACCTTTGCAAACTCTTTCTATTTCATGTTGATAATGAGGTAAAGTGAGGCTATCCTGAAAAACACCCTTTGGAAATTACCTTGAAGGCAGAGTTACTCTTTCTAGAGCAGTGAAATAAAAACCATAGAATCAGAGAGTCATAGCATCCTAGAGTTATTTTGGTTGGAAAAGACCTATAAGATCTTCAAGTCCAACTGTTCCCCCAGCACTGCCAGGGCACCACTAACCCATGTCATAGAATAATATGAAATGTGACATAGTTTTTCTCTTTTGATAAAAAATCACTATTCAGTGCATAGGTTTATCTGTTTATTAATGGCTATAGAAATGCCTGTAGAAAATTCAACAGGTTATTTAAATAGGGAAAGGATCAAAAGAAAAGAACAATGAGTGTATAGGTGTATAAGGATGAGATGTAGAGTATCTTAAGTATTTAAATTAGTCATGGTTTGGTAATGTCAGGTGATCAGCAAGATATTTCTACTCCCTAGAATCTCTGGTATTTGAATGATATAGTCCAATTACTTTAATTGTATTTTTTCTATAGCATATTGTAAAAGCAGCAGTAAACAGTCTTATTATTGTATGTACTTTACTCACAGTAGGGATATTTTTCCACCTAAATTGTCTGGGACCTTTTAAAACAGTTGATAGTTGTCTTAAATTAAAACAATCCATCAATATTGTAGTATACTAAGCCCTAATCCTTCAAATAAATTAATGCAAAGCTATGTTGCACCAAACATGCAGATCTGGGCAAACTTATTTCCCCAATAATTTAATGCAGATTCTAAACTCTGCTCTTACCCATTTCTTTTCTTATGATAGCATGACTCCATCAATGCAGCTAGGAACAGGGAGCTCCCTAATGTCACTGTAATCAATAAAATATATTTTCCTAAAATATATATTTAAAAAAAAAACAAAACCAAATCGAGATAGCTCTTGGTAGTCAAATAACTTTGAATTTTATAGTGTTTGTTTTCTTCCTTAGCTCACATGTTGAACTGTGTGAGCAAGAGACGTACTTTTTTCTGAAAAATTTGAAGATAAAGTGGTTAATCTTCTGTTCTGGACAATCCAAGCCTATCACCCTAAACAATGTCTATCTTAATTTTACTGATATTCAGTAACTTTTCATTTAACAGAAGTCATAATGACATATGAAAAACAAAAGGTTCTTTCTGCATAAAAGAACAAGACCTGACTGCAAGAACTTCCCTTGTTCTGATGTCTCAGGCATTTTAGGATCTTAGAAGCAATTAACCATTGTTGACTGATTTAATCAAATGCATTGCTCTGGCTCCCAAGGGCCAGTTAAATCATTTTAGGGTATGAACAGCCAAGCTAAAACAAGCTCCACTTTGGTATTGAATAAAACACTTGCTGGCAAAACACAAGACTGTCTTTTAAATTGTTTGGTGCTGCTAACTGAAAATAAACATGGGTGGGATAACACTGCTGAAAGAGAACAGCTCCGCAAATTGAAACAAAACCCTCAACTTTTTCTTAGGAACAGTGGGAGTCAAAATACTTACTTTTTCTTTGTGTGTATTTATATATATGTCATCTTTTGTTCTTTAGGAAGTACAATTGACCAACTTGTGCCACCATTTTTATTCCAGATCTGCAGTTGGAAGCATTCTGAGGGGTGTTTTTGATAAAACTATCCAACTCCTGTGAATTTATCACAATACCCTTTTCAAACTTATCCCCCAATACTTTCTAATTCAGGAAATAAAACAGTTTGAAAGTACTAATTGCTTTCATAAAAACTTCCTACTCAATTGTTAACTGAATTACTGAAATATTATGTACTACTAATCTACATAAAAGTTAACAGAAATGTTTTTAACTTATGAACGTCCCATAAATAGAAAGAAACTATGGAAAAAAGAAATTCTTCCATTTCAGGATTAAAAATTGCCTGCTCCTGAAAGCCATGAGTTTTTTTCCCATTTACATCATTTGGACTAATATGGGAGAAAAAGTTACACGCAAACAATGCAAGTCACCAATTTCCCTCCACAAATCTTAATTAGTTCAGATCCAGTCACAGGGTAATATATGCGGAAAACAAACAAGATACAGTAAAAGACAAGCGTTGTTTCTTCCCTTCCCAAGGAAGTGTGCATTTTCAACGTCAGAGAAAACTGAAACAATTAAGAGGTATGTTGCTTGGAAAAAAGTCTTGTAGCTGTTGACAGAAAAGCCCTAGATCAAGAGATAACATTGATGACAGCCATCCAGGCTGTTTAGAGAAAGTAAAAGCTTAACAAACATCTTCAGCTGTTTCAATTAAAGAAAAACATTCTTGCACTCCCCACGAGTAGAAATCTTCTGGAGGCTTTGCCTTCTGGCTTCTCAGAAAGAAGTAATTTTTATTAAAGAAGGACTTGACTTTGACTGCATATGCTTTAGACAGGCCTTGCTTTATGTCTGATGTTGACAGAGGGGTTTCGGTATTACACCTGATGGATATTCTACAAAGACATTCTGAAGGATTAGACCTGCTTTATTGCAGATCCATTTTCTGAGGCGAGTGGCAATCTGGAGATACGTCATTTATTACAGACTTGCATTTCTACTGAAATGAAAGGTATTATTTTCTTACATGATTTTTTTCGACAGTGGAAAAATGTATTTTAAAAGAGCAAGGTTGTTGGCACTATTGGCCGAAAGGCCTAGCATCACATTTCCTTTTTTCTTATTTCAAATTCCTAACTAAAGTAGAGCAAATATGGGTTCACTAAATGAAACACACAAGAATGACTCTACATTGTCTGTGAAAGTCTGATCCAGAAGAGAGAAGAAGCCATCAGCATGAGAAACATTTAGCACACATTGTCCTGGTCCAGTGAATTTTCGCCGAGAGTGATGTAGAAGTATGAGAAATAACCTGATCATCTAAATCTTATCATTCCTAACCTGAAGAACTTCATTTGCAGAGGAATTTCAGTTTGCTTCATTTGCTCTATTGAGCCAACTAAAATAACTCTCGTGTCCACGACAGTGACCTCATGAGTCTTCAAAAATTTGCTGCTGTGCTGAACAGGATTTGTGCAGCCAGCACTCTTACCTGCCCATCGTTCTTTATAGATAAGTTTTGGAGAAAGTGTAGTGGTGAAATAAATTTGAGAAGGAAATAAGACTTATCTGTGAAGCAGTTACCTTCTCAAGTATTAGAGAAACAGAGCATGACCTGACTTCCATGTAGACTTCTTAACCACTGCCTTATCCTACCCTTGTTTATGCCAATTAATCTCTCAGCTTTTGCATCCACCACAATATAAAATATTGTCATCGATATATTAATAGGAACTGTGAGGCAGCAATTTCCCTCTGATGATTTTTGGATAAAAGCTCCTTGATGTCTGTCCATTGTGACATTTTCTGTAGCTTCTGGGAATGAATGTCTTATGTTCCCTCTGACTCAGCTACAGGAAAAAAATCATCCCAACTTTTAGACTTTGACTCCTAAGATATGTGTCACTGAGCCAGTATGTGGTCTCAGCTTTGTTCACACATTTAATTGCAATTATACAATCCTTGTACATTGTTAATAGACTTAATTGGTTAGCAAGAGCAGCAGCTGTAATAAAATTATTTTTCAGATCTATACCAGGAAAAAAAAAGCCACTGCTGCCTATTTGTTATCAGAGTAGAAGGCTCAGGAGAGTTGGGTGGCTTGAGTAGGAGTGAGTGCTTTTCATTCTTTCTAAAAAAGAATTTCTTTCTCTTTTCTTTCTTTTCTTTCTCATCGTTCTTGTCTTTCTTGTCTTTTTTTTTCTTTCTCTTTCTTCTCTTTCTTTCTTCTCTTTCTTTTTTTTCTTTCTTCTCTTTCTTTTTTTCTTCCTTTTCTTTCTTTCTTTCCCCTTTCCTTTCTTTCCTTTGTCAGTAGTTCTTTTTATAAGATGGCATGGTAGCATCTTCTAACCATATCAATATTTCTTTTCAATAAGGCATTTATCATTTTAACAGCCAGATCAGAATGTAACAACCCTCTATATCACTGCTAAAGATCCCATTAATTAATTACTAGATTTTTGTTATGGTAGAGGAAAGAAATATAGATTTTCTTTTTAAAAAAATTAAATCCATATTTTTCTTCTTTTCAGCCTACCATATAATCATATAGATGATAAACTAGTTTTAACCAATCACATACTCTTGGTCCAGTATAGCTTTTGCTCAGTATTTTACTTCATGAAGGTAAGCATAAGGGATATGGATTATCATAGTCCTCTAACAAAGTAATTTTGCAATGAGCCGGGTTCCTCTCAGCCATGTTGCAGCGTAGTCTGCAGTGTAGTCAAGTCAGTGGAAACACATCATTGTGCAATCCTTTTACGTGGAAATTACTGAAGCACAATAGATACAGGATTGCATAACGTGAAGGGAGGTGTGTGTGTCACATTTTGGAAGCAATTTAATTTTTTCAACATCATTTTGGTTTACATTAAAATATTTTTAAAAAAATACATAACCCCCTCACACCTCCAAAGTTCTGAAGAGGACTCAGTGCAGAAAATACTGGTAAATGGTTTTTCAGAAATAAAATGTGATCCATGTGTATAAACAACTGGGAAACTGGAGTTCATGTTAGTTCTGTGGATGCTTTAGGCTCTCCAACAGTGACTAGAGGTATACTTAATAAAGGCCACTTTAGGTACCATAATGATGGTCCAATATTGGGCAACTCCAAAGTTTTGGAGTCTACTCTTCCTGGAGTTCAAAGTCATTAGCTATCTGAAGGCTGTGGTTGCCTTGTGGGTCACAGACTCTGTTTTTGTCCTACATTATCAGTTCCAACTCAACAGCAAAAAAAATCTGGATGCTCTCAGGCCCCCTTCACCTGACTCTGGATGATGTTTATCTCTCTAGGCAGACGCTGATGCTTTTCTGGACAACTGTGCTGTATTGTTGCAGAACTTTGAGGTTCCTGGCTGTGGGAACTGAAGCCTTCTGTATAGAAGACAAAGAGTACCTCTTTGCCACTCTGGTCCATACCAAAAATCAAGATAGAAATACCATAGTTCATATGGCTTCAAGTTTTGTTTCTTACTTTCAGAAAGGACTACCTGGCTGAGTAGAAAGGAGGAAATTCAGAAGTTCCTGTGTATGTCCGTGACTGATTCAACAGCCTGGTAATTTCACAGCTGCTGTATATTTTTTGCAGGCAGGCAGGCTGTGCTGTCAAGGCAGTCCAGGCATGCAGCGTCGTTTAATGTTTCTGAAACTGTGGGACTACTCTTTGCTTTACACTGCAGTGTATCTTTTGGCCTAAAGATATAGCAGCCATGTCACCATGAGATACCTAACAGTTCATCAGCGGGGATTTCTCTGCGAACACTGTGGATTTCATTGCTGTCATTCACAATTGCTGTGATGACAAGATGATAATATTTTATCACAATGCTCTTTTGATTTTATTCCTTTCAGCAACATACAGTGCCAACTTGAACTGTAATAGTAGATTAATGAATTATATTAATAAGACATGATACTGTAAAGCAGTCAATCACTTACCAGGCTAGAGGGAGCGTAAAAACAGGAGGTTGCTTGCAGTTCTCACATCGTGTTCCTCTCACTCAGAGAAGTTCTCTCTCCTTGTATTTCAGACCAAAGCACAGGTGCACATCCTAAGTAGGAAGAGATCTAACAAAGTTAACAGACTCCTTAAGTCATTGCAACGGTTTTCATCAAGTTTGAAGGTGCCTAAAGGTCAATTTATAGCTAGTAGCTATGAAACACTTAGGTCCAGTTCTGTTGCTCAGGCCTAAAATGTATCATCATACCTCATCATATCAGAGATAAATCACTTGTTCTGTTAAAGACAAAAATAGTTTATAGAACATAAGGCTTTTCATTGCTTTATCTCTCCATATGACTTGAGGTATATCAGGAGTAAGCTCTCTGAGTTCAGCTATACTTGCTTCCTATTCATCTCTAAAATCAAGGTAAAACACATGACTGAAAATATGTTGATGTAGTGACATCTAAAAAGTCACTTGCCTCAGAGGATGTGGAACACACATTATCATCTACCTTTCGTTCAGCTTCCTATTGCACAGTCAAGTAATCCATGCACATAACTTGCCCAATTCCTTAAAAATTACGAACCTCGGGAGTTTTCAAACAACCGTACAGAAAGATCTTTTGCTTCAAAATGTTTCTGCCCCAAGATAAATTGGAAAACCTTGCTCTGCCTTTTGGTATACAGTTTATGCTAGAAACCTCAATACTTCTCAATAACTAAGTGTCCTAGAATTGCTAGGAAGACCCTGGGTTCCTCGATCTTGTTGCTTTCTGACACCTGGAAATAAGTTAAAAGGCTTTGTGGAATCCACGACTAGGGTGGAGCACACTGACTGCAAAATAATCCTGTAGTTTGATCCACTCTTTAAATTAAAGGTATGTTTAAGAAACATAAAAGCTGACTCTCGCTGCTGCACTCAGCAAATTATGATAGACTGGGCCCAAAACAGAGACAGTAATCAGGGAGGTCTGATCTGAGGCTGTATGCATGTATTTGAATAATGATTTCCACGTGACACGATTTTCACACCCATCTGAGAAGGCTTCACTCAGTTGAAAGTAACTTCTTGTCACCTTTTCCTTACACATTTGTAGAAATTTTAAATGTAAATACTGATTTCGTTGTGCTACAAAATAATTGCAGTCTACAGAGCTTGAAAAGAATGCCTTAAGTACACCGCATGTGTTTTAAATTCATTTTATATCGAGTGGTTATGTAGTGCGGGACATCTGTAATTTCCCATCAATTTAGGAAGAAATGTTCTTGTCCCGGACTTATTCCCCAGGGAATTCTTTTGACCTTGCTTGTTAGAAGGCGGCTTGTGTCGAGATGCAAATGAATGTAAATTGTTCACATTATGTTACACAGCATCGGGCAGCGTAATGGTCTTGTGTACATTGTAACACTCTGAAAAGCCATAACGCAAGCTCTCCTTGGCATTCTTTAATCTGGGATGCAGTATTTACTGCCTTCTGCCTGTGAAATACAGCTCCAGCTACTGTATATGGGAGAGACGTGCCACCTAATTAATGACACATTGTTTAATGAAATAATGAAACTCGAGCCATAAAGTTCTGGTGCGCTTAAATAACGGGAGGAATATTTCTCATTCACAAATCATGTTTGGTAAACAGAGGAAAGTCCCCAGTGATTTACTCAGGAAAGTGAAGCTGTGTCCTGCTGGAAGCAGTGCAGAGCGCTGTGGTACACGCTGTACGTGCTTCATGTGCCATTCCAGTGATGACACGGGATTGATTTCTTTTGTAGTTGGGCATCGGGACCACCATTTGCCTGCAGCTTAGTCCTTATTTAAAGCATCCAAGTAGAAGGTTGAAAATAAGGTTCTAGGAGCTGGATTGAAGTAGCAGTTAAAGTAAGTTCTTAATTATATCGAAGCCATGTGTGCTGGCTCCGCTCCCTTCCTGCTCCATGCCCCCAAAGCAGCATCAGACAGACAGTTGTCTAGCACATTAAATGACTGTTGATTCACTGAATACCCTGGGAGGGCACGGGGGCTATGGGGAGGGAGACTGACTTGTTAATTAGGCTCAGGGCTCAGCAGAGGTCCTTTAAGGCTTATTTCAAGAAAAGAAAATCAGCCGTATGCTTGCCACCTTCCCAGTATGTGTAAACAAGAAGTCGGCAGTGTTTGGAAGAGCTTGTTCTAGATTCTGATCCCTTACAAGGAAGTCCTAAAGGAAACTGATGGAGCAGTCTTTGATTCCGGTGAGAGGAAGCGTGCTTCGTTTGTGTGTGTGCCTACTGGTGCTCTGCCAGGAAAGCACACCCTGCATCTGATCTGCTGCTCTCTGCTGAGGTTTCATTGGTGACTCTGAAATGTTGATATGCCTTTTTCTTCTGGGAAAAACATGGTTTTCTGTCCACCGCCACTGTGATGGTACTGCTAACCTCTTGATTCTCAGGGATGATGCTGACCTTCGGAGCTAACCTGTCATTTAGCATACAGTCATATGTTTCTAGAAAGTTGAACCAAGCATTTACTAAATGAAAGGAAAAGTATCTGACTCACAGTAGGACAGATTCTTCATCCATTTAAAAAAACCCTGCATTAAAATTCCACAGACGTGTGTCGATTTGCTCAAATACTTCAAGATTATTACAGATTAATCTCTTTTTTTTCTTTTCTAGTATGGAGAATCATAATGAAAACTTTTTGGGTACCCTCAGATAAAAGCACCAAAGCCAGAAATATTCAGAAAGCTCTGCATACACAATCAGTTCACGGGATGCAGTCCCTTTGTGGGTTTGATTCATTTGCCTCATGAGAGGCAAAATCGCAGCTGATTTCAAGGGGGATGTGATCTCATCCTGCATGTTCAGATGAGCTCATGTTTAGGTTACAAAGCTCTGTGAAAATTTGTCTAATGGAATTGCAGTGGTTGCTGCTGAGAGCCGAGCACTTTTAGAAGACTGGTCCCTACTAGGTGCTGAAATGAGAATCTGATTTATTTTGAAAACCTGTCTTCCCATAGGGAGTGCTCATCACTTGAAAATTCAGGCTCATCTGAAGTATTGATTTTGTATAAATACCATATGGACAACCCTTGGCTGCTATTATCAGCAAAGCACCACTTAAATTAGTGCTTTTAGGATAGGTACGAAGTAGAAAGAAGCATAGAGTATATAATTTGATTTTGTTTTTTGCTTATCTTTGCACATGAGTGCTCTCATTCTGGGCAAACTAAGAGCTCAAGTCTTTTCTTCTTACTTTAGGAAACTGATTAGACTGACACAGAACTTTCTCTGGAAGAGAACACCAGGATTAGGAACTGAAGTCATAGTGTCTGCAAGCTAATTCCCTCCTATGAGGAAAATTCATTTTAGAAGGACTAAAGCGTTTGAGACCATCTCATATAACATATTTGTCTACAAATTGGAGAGAGATGGATTAGATGGGTGGAGCACTCACTGCGTAAGGAATTGACCAGATGGTCATCCTCAAAGAGCTGCTGTCAATGGCTCGAAGTCCAGGCGGAGACAGTGAGAAGTGGCATTCCTCAGGGGTTGGAATTGGGACTGGTGCTGTTTAGCATCTTTCTCAGGAGAGACACGGACAGTGGGATGGAGGGCACGCCCAGAAGGTTTGCCAGCAACACAAAGCTGAGTGATGTGGTTGCTATGCTGGAGGGAAAGGATGTTAGGCTTGAGAGGTGGGCCAGCGCAATCCTAATGAAGCTCAGCAAGGCCAAGTGCAAGGTCCTGCACCTGGGTCGGGGCAATCCCAAGCATAAATACAGGCTGGGGTATGAAGGGATTGAGAGCAGCCCTGCAGAGAAGGACTTGGGGGTGCTGGTGGGTGAAAAAGTAGGCATGAGCCAGCAACATGAGCTCACAGTTCACGGGCACCCTGGGCTGCATCCCCAGCAGTGTGGGCAGCAGCTTGAGGGAGGGGATTCTGCCCCTCTGCTCTGTTTGGGTGAGACACCCCCCCCGACATGCTGGGTCCCGCTATGAGACCCCAGCATATGAAAGACTTGGATCTGTTCAGCTGTGTCCAGAGATGATCCAAGGCCTGGAGCACCTCTCCTGTGAGGACTACCTGAGAGAGCTGGGGTTAATTCAGTCTGGAGAAGAGATGGCTCCAGGGAGACTCTATGCTGGCCTCCCCGTACTTAATAGCAGCCTACAGGAAAGATGGGTAGGCACTCTGACAGAGTGTAGTGACAGGAAAAGAGATCACAGTTTTAAACTGAAAGAGGGTGGATTTAGATAGGAAGGATGGGTTTTGATGGGTTTTGTGGTGAGGGTGGTGAGACCCTGAACAGGTTGCCCAGGGAATCTGTGGATGTCCCACCCATGGAAGTGTTCGAGCCCAGGCTGGATGGGGCTTTGAGCAGCCTGGTCTGGTGGGAGCTGTCCCTGCCCATGGCAGGGGGTTGGAAACAGTGATCTTTAAGGTTCCTTCCAACCCAAACCATTCTGTGATTGTATGAGGATTCCTTGCTTCCTGTACCCCATTTCTGTAGCACAAAGTCCAGTCATTAACTGCTTTTTTCTTTGTATAATGTCACCTTTTGTGAGACTGCATTTTTCCAAGAGACAAACAATGTATGATTTTTTATGAAGCCCAAAAGTTATTCTGACAGCTGAATATGATGCTGCTCTGTGTAGTTACCTGTTATGGGTTTCATTTGATGCTTTTTTTCCCCTGAGGTGAGCAAGGCCTTGATTCGATTTTGCAGTTGCTCAGCCACGTTTGGCACGGCTCTAATAAGCATTGCAATGAGATCCCCGGTGATTTATCATGGTTTGGCTTCAGCTGTGCTCTCATTGTGTTGCCAAAGTTTTGCAGCCCTCCTTTTGAGGCTGATTACTACTGTAGAAGAAAACTGTAAGAAGCCTGGTTAGATCTGTGTAGCTGAAATCTTTGTCAAGATTTCATTCTTTTTGCTTTTACCTTTCCTTGTATTAGCACACAAAATACTCATACAGTATTATTTACAATTAATACATTTCCCCACATGTGAATATAGGTGCAAAAAATACCCCAAAACAACCCACTTGTAAGACCAATGTAGTTTAAAATTAAATATTTAAGTAAATACTTATAATTTTGAGAAGTTAATTATTTCACTGAATTCTGTATTTGAAAGCTGCAGCACGAAGTCAGAATGCACGTGTTGGTTCACCAGGGCGCCGTCAGTTTACAGTAATGAATCTGGAAGCAGAACTGTGGGCCTTGAGGCCACAGCTACACAGAAAAAAAAACATGTTACACAGGGAAAAATAATTATTCCTTTTGCCTACCAAACATCTCTGAGAGGAAGCTGGGCCAACAAATATACAAGAAGAGAAACAGAGGAATCCTTCTGAGTACAAAAGGGAGGCAAGATCCTGACTGATAGTTTCTGCTCCAAAGACTTGATATTTTGCATTAATTTAATTAGTGTTTGAGGAAGGAAGTGATCCCACCAGCAAGAACCAAGAGTGGTTCTTTGTGTAGGCAAGTCATGTGTTCTTTTTCATAAAATGAATTTTTAATATTTTGGGGGTTGGGTTTATTTTTGGTTCCTGACCAGCTCACTAAGATGGATCAAGATCCCCTCTGCTATAAGAGCAGATAAGTTGTCTATTGGAGAGATGTGAAAGGTGGTACCTACAGGTCTTGTGGATGGATTTTACTGCCTTTGGAGTGAAATCAAACTGGGAAACAGAACAAGAAGGCTTAGATTAGAAATTAGGAAGTTCTTCACTGTGTGGATGGTGAGACATGGGCAAAGGTTGCCCGGAGAAGTTGTGCATCACTGGATCTGCTCTCTATCAGGCTGGATGGGGCTCTGTGCTACCAGATCTACTAGAAAATATCCTTGCCGATGGCAAGGGGTTTGGAACCAGATGATCTTTAAGGTCTCATCCAACCCAAACCATGATATGATCCTGTGATTCTGATTTATACTAAATATACAGTGAGAAGACCAAGAATGGGGACTACAACATTAAATCTTGGGGAAACTTCACTGAGACAAAAAAAATCAGTGGCAGAGCTCTCATAGATAGAGAGACAATTTAGAAAAACCCATCAGAAATATTTTCATTAGAATCACATAACAATTTTGAGGAAACAACATGTCTTAGCACTCCAAAATATAGTCAAAGAAGAACAGTGCAGGGTTGCACAAGAGACAAGTTGATGGAGAGAGGTGGAAGATGCAGTTCTGCCAAATGTGTTGAGGGATCTTTCTTGTTAAATTGAATTTGGAGCATATCCTAGGTGCAAAACAGTGTTAGCCAGAGTGCTCCAACTGCATGTTGCCCTGAGCCAACAGCTCAGGATATCAGAGCTTTTGATGGACTTTGGTGCAAGAGAACGAAATGGCAGCAAAATGTCCAGTATATGATTCCTGTTGTTACTACTGATGCCATAAGTGACACTTTCTCTGGACTGTCAACACCTAGTAATTAGTATTCATGACCATCAGTACAGTTTCCACCTAGCAAATTGTCAGCCTTGTTGATTAATTTGATATTTTAGCAATAAAGTAATCTCTGCTACCTGATTTAATCCATCCTCTCTTCTGTACCTACTGCCTCATTCAGTAAAATTGAATCAGTGTGGAATAAAAAACTTTCTTTAAAAACTTTAGCTAAAGGTTTTAATCATAGTTAAAATTAAAATACTAATTTCTAGACCATACTTACAGTATATATTATATTAATATAAATTCCTTAGTATGACAGGAAAAAATTACCAAGACAGAAATCCAAAATGAGTAAAAGCTTGATATGCAAACATGAAAGAAAAATGGTCTCTATTAATGCATGTTGCTGTAAAAACTCCTGGATCTTTCACAACATTTTTTGTTGTTTTTGTTTTGTTTCTCACAATGTCATTCACTTACTGTCATCCCAGGAGGTATAACTAGCAGGTAATTATTTTTGATAACTTTTTCTTTCCCACTCTAGAGCACTCTTGTGTATACACTGAATATATTTAACACTTCATTATTCAACAGCCGTTTATCTTACCTATAATTAGGAGTTAAATAAATTAAAAACTTTGAACATTTTTTTAATAGGACCTTCTAAAAATACAAAAAGGCTGCTGTGAAACTAAACTATATTCTGGCTAACTAAAACCAAATCCTGACTGACAACTTCTGTGGCTGGTCAAGCAGATACAATTTTGAAATTACTGACATGCTAAAAAAAATGGATGTGTACTGAAAATGCTGACAAACCCCTTTCAATGGTGCTGCCTTTGGATGCTGATATAATTAAGTCCCAGAATAAGGTACAGCATGTTAGTGATACAACCTGTCAGTAATTTTTCAATGATTTATGATCTGCAGCTAACAAGAGAGCGCCAACAGGTCAAGCAATATTGCACACATTGTTAAGAGGAAATGTTCTCCACTAAACTTTTAAAGGAAAATGTTATCATTACATTTTCTAGATGAGACCTTTTCAAACATACTTAGGTACCTACAGATACATATAGGTGTCTGCTATAGTTCTAGAAGACTCTTAACGTCTTGGTCCCACTTTTTTTTTGGTCATCTATGAATACAAAAAACTCAAAAGTGATGTAGTATGGCAACAACGTGGAATTCAAATTTTTTTTGGTTTCAGGTGAAATGACTGTTGGTGACATAATTTCCACAAAAACAGTAAGCAGCTAAATGCAATTGAGACTTTTCCACTTAGCTAGAACCAGCTCTCAGACAGCTCTATATAGTATTGTCTACTACTGGGCAGAAAATGTGATTTATGATATGTCAAGAAAAGATAGTAGTAGCAAACTGAATAACAAAAATCAAGTGGTCTCTTAGGAAAAAATAACAATATTTGTTAAATACCTTCTTCTATTACATTGTGTGCAAGAAAACATACTAGAAAATAATGTAAAAATCACTTCAGTCAAACTTAGTGTGCTGCTTGTTCCTCCCACCTTCCCACTACAGTTTGTCTTCTCCCACGAAGTTCTGAAACACGTTCTCACCTGCTGACCAAGTCCCCGTGCTGGATGGCACCAGCTTGGTATGGAACCAGACAAGGCATATTCAGCTTTGCTCTAGATTTCCACTTCAGGCAGTTTTGTCAGCCCAGTGTGTTGGGTTTGTGCCTGGGGTGGTGGTGATGATGTGTGTGATGGTAGCAGGGGAAGGGCTGTAGGGGTGTGTTTTATGAGAAGCTTCTAGAAGCTTCATAGTTGGACTTGCCTTCTGGCCAAAGCTGACCAAACCAACACCTCTGCTATGACATATTTAAGAGGGGAAAAAATCTTCTAGACAACATCGGAGTGGAGAAGAGGGCTGGGGTATCAGAGAGACAACCACGCGGGCAGCGAGGTAAGAGAAGAAGGAATGGGAGGACTGTGGCAGAGCGGAGATCCCCCTGCAGCCCGTGGTGGGCTGGCAGGCTGGGCCCCTGCAGCCCAGAGACGTCACTGGAGGAGATGCCCACTAGCAGCCCGTGGAGGACTCCACTCTGGAGGAGGTGGGTGAGCCATCTCTGTCCTTGTCTCAGCTCTCAAGCCTATTGTTGAGTTTTTCCTCCCCATCTCACCCTGGGGAGGTAGGAGTGAGTGGCTGGCTGCCTGGAGTTGGTTTGCTGGCTGGGTGGGTTTACTCCACAACACCCAGTTGTAAATAGTAACCTGAGCTCAGTGTGGGCTTTTTATGGCAGCAGAGCAGGTCTGATTTTGGTGACATAATACTCTCATGTGCCACTTCTGGAAAGACGTTTTTTCCCCAACGGAGAACCTAGGTCGGGTGACACTTGTTAATATCAAAGGGAGCCACAGTAAGCAGGCAGTTTCTTGGTTCAGCACATCTTCACTGTCAGTCCAGTTTTTATGTCAAGAAACAGAATCAGTGGATGCACAACAATTTAATAGTTCTGTTAAATATTTTTCAGTTGAGTTCCAAGTTAGGCACCGCTGTTTACTCAGTTGCTTCTCTTCTCTTTTGCCTTTTAAAACATCCCCCACTTGTATTACGTTAATTTCAGCAGCCCATTCACACTTCTGATCAAACTGCATTCGTTCTTGCTCTTCCCATTATTTGAGAACAAGTAAAGCACAGGAGGGTGGAGATAATCTCTTATATTTAATACATTTTAAATTACCTTTCTCCTTTTGCCTCTTATTGTTGTCATACAAAATTCTGTAAGCAGTGAAAACATTCCCTTCATCTCTCTAATGTGCAAGTAGGAGTTTCAGACTAGTTACTCTGCAATTACACTTTTTGACCAGAAAGCAATTATATTACTGGGAATAAATAAAGTGTAATTATAATCTTGGTAATGTAACCTGGATTCTAATAGCTATTTGAAAAGTTAAAATATCAAATGGAAAATAATAAAGGCATCTGTCATATAAACATCATTCCAATTCTGTGAATTGTAGTCCCTTAACAAAAAACCTCCAGCCCCTCTACAGTGTAACTACACTGTATCTTATACAAAACTACCATGTAATTGAAGGAAATGTATGGAACTTGTTTTAGTGGCATTACACTCCAATGAGTGTAATGAAAAATCTCATTCTTGCAAGGCTGTGAACTTGCGCTGTGAAGGGCAGCTCCATCTTGGCCGCTCCCAGCCTGCAAGGTAACGTATTTCAGACTTGAGTATAATCATTAGTCCTGATTATTCAGTGACAGGGCTGTAAAAACAGAACATTTGATTAACATGGCAGTCATACAAGTGTGAGCGTTTTACAGCATGTTGCTTTTACGCTTGTCCCCTGAAGTAATAAATTATTTCTCAGATTAAATTATTTGCAACAATTTGGGCCTTTCAGCTGCTCTTTGTTAATACTGTGATAACTTAGGTCTTTTCTTAATATAGTTCCTAAAACATTCTGTATTTTAGAAAAAGTGGATTCTGTTTTCCCCGTGGTCAGGAATTATGATTGCCTATTTGAACGCAGCAGGCAACAAGAATACACATTTTAGACGCTAAACAGGCAAACAGCTTGGAAAGGCTGGGACCAGAGGGGCGAAAATTTCTTTAACGGGAATAGCAGAACTGTTTTCCAGGTTATAAACCTGTTGACATTTTCATCCTTCATAGAACAGGGATTTTAACTGTGAAGATCAAGGTACTTAAATTTAATCTTCACAAGGACTTCTGCATTCATGTATGTGTAACCTTTTATTCCATAAAACATTACAGAACAACTTCACTCTTTTGCAAACTATTCGAACTGCCTGCGAACTATTAAAACAGGTGCATAACCTTTAGTCTTCATTCTCTTGACTGGGGTGATGGAAACCAACCAGTTAGTAGGACTGACTGTCCACGTCGCTGCATCTGGCTTTGACTGAGGTGATAGATATGTAGGTGAAAAATTTCAGAGGTAGCAGATGAAAAGTTGTGATGAAATTTCCGTACTATAATAATTTGTGAATTCATCGCTATGAGCTCTGGATTTGTGTTTGATTTTTTGGGAATCATCTGCCATTAGGTGCCTATAAACATGTAAGCTTGCTTCAGGAAGTGCTGTGTCAGAGTTGAACTAAGCTAGTTAAGAATTAGTTTACTGAGACAGAGTTATGGTCATTTTTCTGCTTGACCAACAATTCTTTAGTCCTTTTAGGGAAGGACTTTCTTCCTCCTTCCTTCCTTCTTTGCTTGTTGTTGAAAAGGCAGAAAGAGAATACGAGTTCAGGAAAGCCCTTTCGGCTGTAAAGCCCGAGTACGGAAAAACACAGTCACTGACTACTCGGGGAAGAGTCCATACTTGATATCTGCTTACCCTGTAACAAGAATTAGACATCTTCACTGGGAAAAAGGTGTTTCAGGGGTGCACCAAGACCTGAGGGATTCCAGAACAGGGATCTGAGTATCTGATGAGGTGATAGTCCTCATGACGTGGTACTTAGCTTGACTCCAGATTTTGATTCATCTCTTGAGAGTGTTTTGATTCCTCCCAGAGTATGAGACTCCTACAGAGAAGACAAGGCTGCTGACCTGCTCGTGTACAGGAGCTTGCAAAAAATAACCAAAACCCAAACTAGTAATTGTGCTGTGCAGTTATTCTATATTAAATTCTATAAATAAGCAGAAGCATAAACTTTAATGGATCTGTGAGCATCTGAATAAAGCTGTGGTCTTTCTAATTGTGCCTTAAATCTGGAACTGCTTTGCTGAAATCATGAGTAACATTATTCATTTTTGTTGGTGTAACTAGAATTAAAAATTGATGCAAAAGGTTATTTTCTGTCATCTTCCTAAAAGTATAAAGGCATATAAATACAGGAAATGCTGAGTTCTGTGCTGCAAGTGTGTCCTCATTTCGTTCTCTCCTCTGTGCAACATTCTGTAAACATTTGCTGCTGCGTATTAAAAGAATGGTTTGAACAGACAAACACTTGTTTATTAAAAAAGCTGCCCTTCTAGGATCTCTGAGGGTTTTGCCCACTTTGTAATCGAAATGAACCTCTCTGTAGATATGTATATATAAAACATAGCTGTGTTTTGAAGTCATGTTTCCAAGTGATGGTCATACAGTTATTAATTTCCTCTAGAATCTATTGGCATCCATTGAAATGTTCTGCACCCGTTTGATACAAAGGTAGGCATCAGAAATCTGGTGTTTCTTTAAGGTTTCCACAGTGATACAGTAGTAATTAATTCACAGGTGTGGTACAGGGCTAGCTGATCTCCAGCTATCGAGCAGAGAAGTGAAATGGCATCATCCTCATGCAGCACTGTCTCTGCAGTATGTAAAGAACTTCAGTGAGTGTCTCAGCACTTTTCTCTGTATTTTCTTGCTTTATATAGCACCCTAATTGAAAGATAAGAAGAAAAGACATTTTGTTAAGGTGGCTTCAAGAGATTTGCAGTAGTAATGAGGTCTGAATTAATTGAGTAAATCTGTTTGTGTCCCTCTTAAAATAGGTTCTTTCTCTGTATGTGACAGAACATGAACCAGACCCCAGCTTGGTGGCTATCATGTTATCACAAGAAGTCAGAGTGAGATGCACAGATAAAATCATCCTCCAATTGTTTTCAAAGAGGCATAACCAGACAGCAGTACAAAACCTTTATAATTGAGATATAACTAGTACTCCATGTGATGTAAATATGGACATGAATTAACTGCTCTGTAGGGATGAAAAAAATTAGAAGCTGGCAATAAGCTAGAACTCCTGAGAATCTTGTCACAGTTACTCTGATAGGGATAATGACACATCCCATACCTCCCCTGGTTTCCCCTGCTACTTTCCTGATACTGTTCCTAAACTTCTAGCAGTTGTATTACTAGTAATACAGATAGTACCTCTCTGATACTGTCTTACGCAGTTTCTTTTGTTCAACGTTTTAAAAAGTTGTGGTGGATGCCATTCTGGACTGCATCAAGAAGGAGCAAAATTCATGGATCATTCTGTCATATTTGTGATTCTGGTTTACTTATGAATGCTTAGAGAAATTTTATTGAGGTCAATAGATAATCAATTTAGATTCCAACCTGAATTGCATACAAAAGAGGAGTTGCCATGCATGATTATGCTATGCAAGATCCATTGTTCAGGGAGAGATATATTCCTGTTACCCTCTCTTCGTTCACTTAATTGGACTTGTTTGCCATAAACGATGTTAACATGAGCCCTGAAGGCAAGAGATCTGCCTAAGGACAACCTGTATGGGTTGCTGCAGGGTGGAAATGAATAATGCAGTATACATACAGCCAGTGGCTAGGGTTTGTCTGAGGCTTTGCAACGTGGCTGCGTTTCATTGCGCTGAAATGTCTTGGGGAGAAGTAGCACCTTCAGTGCCTTTTTTTTGACGGTGAAATTTCAGTATGCCTTTCCCAGGACACAGGATATGTTTGTGAAAGTAGCAAGGCATTATTCTGAACAAAACCCCACAAATTCCTCTAGCTTGGTATAACTAGAGCCTAACAATTTTCATGCAAAAAGAAGCTTTTATTCTGCACAAATGCCTCTGAAATTTGATTATAGCAATGAAAAGTTTTTTTCTGAACATTAGAAAGTGTTACTATGCTATTTCTGTTCATCCATTTCATGACTCTCAGGCCTTGGTCAGTTTACGTGTCGTCTCATGTTAAATGTGTGGCTATTTTAGGTTTTATTTTTAAGTTTAGTCTGGTGCCTGATTCCCCTCATAACCCCCTATCTTGCTGATTTTTACCTGTCCTTGTTTGCCTTTTGTTAGTTTTTGGAGATACTTACTGTTAAAAAGGACTTTTCAAGGAAAGAATCATCTAAGCAAATATACATTTAAAAGTCTGTTCATTCTGCATCTACCGTTTATTCTTTGATATTCCTTTTCCTGCTAATGCAGACTCCTTAGGCACAGGAGGACATACGGCACGGTACCCATGAGCACATGGCTGTTGCACAGATGTCAGGGATTCCCTAGTTTCCTCCCTCCATTTCAGAAGTGTACTTGTCCTGAAGAATTTGGCTGTTTAACTGATTGACGTTCATCTGCCAAAATATGTGGTAGTGTAGAGGAATAACAATATAAGAAGATTGGCTTAATAATCTGCTATCAACAAATAACTGTGAGTCTCCCTAGCAATAAGAAATGAAATGACTGGGCTATTCTTAATTTAATTGAAAATCAGCAACAATCTGTTTTGTTCAAATAATGTATTTCTGTTTCTTATATTAGGTGAAAGATAATGTGCAGCCCATAGAATAAATACAAATTGATTTAAAGGAAAAATCTAAAAGCCGTCAGATAAGGAAATGCTTTTAGATTGGTCAAAACATTTAATGTTTTCCATGACGTGTAATTAGGGTTTGGTGTGGCAATCTGAACTCTTTCCATTTCCAACGTTACAAATTCTCTCATCCAATGGGTCTCACTTAAAATTGCATTTAATCTCTTACTGGGCAATTATCATTGAGCTGTTTGTAGAGAAATACATAAAATGTATAATAGACATTCCTAACTAGCTACTTAGAAGACTGAAGGACTTCTGTTCTGTTTTCTTATCCATTACTTAGAAAAGTATCTCTCCTTCTTTAATAAAAAGGCATTCATTAACAGCTAACAGCTACAGGCTATTGCTTTTTAATTCTGAGATAATTTTATAGGAAATGATCCTGTATGTTGAAATAAAATTAATATTATAAACATATTTCCTGTTCTCTATTAATAAAGATCTAGAGCAGCTTCTGTCGTTTTCAACACTTCTACTTATTTTTAGAATTAGTATTATACATTTTTAAATACACATTTTACTTCCATTCAGAGGGATTCATTTTGGAAAATTGCCTAAGTGTCCTAGGAGTGTACATGACGGTTATTAACTTCTCGGAGACCTACGTTTTCTTTTTGTAAATGTCATCTAGATTGCAATCTACACAGAGAACTGATTGATACATTTTCTGTGATTGTTCCTGTAACACAGAAGAACCTCCTAGCAGTGATTAAAAAACATGAAGGTGTTTCCTTGGTGGCTGTGGATATGGGGAAAATACCATCTGTCTGTGTAAATAAGTTCAGAATCAGGGAGACTTTCAAGAATGTACCTGGAGTATAGGATGGGTTCATTATAAAACTCTTTGGAAGCCATGTTTACTCCAACAAACTCTCTTCTTTCAGCTAGCCTCCCTCTTTAGTAGGTGTTCTAAGCAGAACAGAGAATTTTAGAGAGGTAGGAAGAATCGGTGAACCAAAGATATTTCAATTCCATGATTAGCATTCTGCTACCTCATGAATACAGGATTATCCACGCAGATTCTACACTCAGCGTAGGAGTACTTGAGCTGTGGTAATTCCTTTTGCTTGAGTTCTGGCCTACTAGTAATCAATATTTTTTCACCTGTGACACCTACATAGGTGCTGCAGGTAACACACATTTGAGATGGTAAGAAACAGAGACAAGGGAGGGGATGTCAGAATGCTCCATCTGAGAGACGAGTTCTTTGCCCCATGGCTGCTGAAATCGGTAGTTACGACTTGTGTTGAATTGCACGTTATGTCTGCGATAGCCTGTAACTTGCGGCAGCAGTTAGGAGCTTGAAGACACCCAAGCTATTAATACGAATGGGATGAGAAAAAAAATAATATAATGGCACTAGAAATAGATAATAGGGAATTTCTTAATCTGTTCAGTTTTGTCTTTTAAAGTCTTAAGCAATTTAGTACATCTCAGTGACAAAGTTGCCCAGTTTTGGTTTTGTTTTATTATACGATTTTTATTAGTTATTGTACTGTGTCCATAAACTATACTCCTAGACAGAAGCAGACATAGTAAAGCTGTCATATTCAATTGAAATATCACACTGTGGTGTAGACACAACTATAAACGAAAGCAAATCCGAAATGTTCCATATTTGAAAAGGTCAAGTTAGCAAAAGAACAGTTCGGGAACAGATATTATATCAGTGGACCTAATATTGCAATGACTGTCAAAGCAAGAATTTAATCAGATCAAAAGTTTCAGGAATGAGTCCTATTAACAGAGAAAAGGTACAGATATTTCAGTTATTAAGTTCAGCATATGATGTTATGCTGGTCTCTTCTTAGCTGATTGCTTTCCTAGCTGGGTTGAGAAACAATGGAAGAGAAACAAGCTCTTCCTAAGTGTCTTGTGACCCACATTTATGTTTCCATAAAGGTCCCTTTTTCTGCAGTAAGGCTCAACCATTATTTTTATAGTGTAGTTCAGACAGTTTCTGACACCTTTCTGGAATGGGGTAAGAATTGTGGTGGATCACTCCATCCAGAGAACTCTGTAAGTACGAAAGAGCAATTCAAGTAGCCTGTTTTGAAATGAAGACTGGAATTGAAGGACAAGTGTCAGTTTAACATCAATTTATACAAAGGCCTTTGATCACATTTTTTAAAAAATGATCCTAGGAAACATCAGAATTTGTGTTTTACTAGAAAAAGCACTAAGCTTCACATAAACCTAGTTGGATTTCATGTTTTACAGAAACGTTGCCTGTTTAGTTATTTTTATGTCTTACTCTGTCTCTTAACTACTTAGTCACAGGTTTTGAAAACAAACAATATGACATCACGACTTCTTTCCCATTTCTTCTTCACTTTCCCCTAAAAAGATAAAAAGCAAACTATATATAGCTATTTCCAAGCTATTATCTTGTTAAGAGATGAAGTTGTGTTTTAATGTATGTGGAAGGTAAAATAGTGCATGAAATTTAAAACAAAGGAAAATGAAAAATAAACAAAAGAAAGCTGGAATGGAACAGAAGAAATGTTGATCCCTGAGTTTTTAAACAACATACAGTTCTTTCCAGAAGCCATAGAAGACTTTCCTCAAACATGGACATCAATACTTCAGGTCTCTGGATTTACAGCACTTTGGATAGTAGTAACTCAAAATAGTCCAGCCAGTCTGTTTCAAAAATGCTATATTATGGCTGGACTGGCCTTTAGTGAAGCTGACAAATGGGCATTAACACGGGATAGGAAAAAGCTAAATGAACTATCTTATCTACAGATGCAGTGAAGCATTGAAACGTAATCTGTACATTTCATTTTGAGTAGACAGGCTTATCTCAGCTCTAGCCTCTAAATTCAATTGGAGCCTGGCAGATTCTCTGGTCTCTTTTGTTCTATATCACCGTGTCAAGCCCAGACAAAATAATATTTTAGTGCTAGCTTGCATTAAGGGTGGGGAGGGAAGGAGTTTAAATCTTTATAACAAAAAATCATAGTAAAAATTCCTTTGCTTGTTTGCAATCGGTTATTTTTACAAGGCTGGTGTTAGCCTTCCGTTTCCTTCAATCACATGAATATGGACGGGACTCACTTTGGAGACTATGGAATAAGAATACAAACTCCAAGGCTTTGGAGCTCAAGTGATCAGCTGTTGAAGCACACCTTTGCTTTAAGAATGTTCCATTACGTGCATATTGAAGATTTTTTTATACCTAGTTTGGTTTACCCTCACTTATTTTAAAAAGTATGTCTTCTGAGTTTTCATTGCCCATGTAGCTTTCAGTACATCCGGGCTATTTTAGGTTTGTGAATGTTCTGTTAAAATGCTGGTGAAAAATGGAAAAATATACAAATATGGTGCAATCTAATGTGTCTTTGGTAGCCTGAGAATGACCGAGAAAACGATGGGCTTTCTGTTCTTCAGACTAAGCAAACATAGATCCATAAAGCTGTTCAAATTTTTTATTACTGATTGATATCCTACACAGCTATGATGAAATCAGTCAGCTTACGTAGCTGTAATAAAGTAAGAAATTGCTCTGCAGCAGTGACTTCTTTAATACCTATATTTAAAAATATATTTCTATATATCCCAGGCTCATGAGACAAGAAAGAAAGTTTAGGTCAAGGGAGATTTACACATGGTGGAGGTGGAACAGGTTCAGAACATGGACGTTATTACGCTGGACTTTGGGAAAAATGTCTTCACTGAAAGGGTTGTCAAACCCTGGAACAGGGTCCCCAGGGCAGAGGTGGAGTCCCAATCCCTGGAGGGACTTAAAAGCCAAGTAGTTGTAGTTCTGAGGGACGTGGTTCAGCGGTGACCTGGCAGTTCTGCAGGAGATGGCTGTCACTGCAAGAACAGTCTCAAGCATCTTTGAAAGCTCTCCATGACCGGGACAGATTAACGAAGAACAGAAGAGTGCAAATGCAACTCCTATCTTCAAGAACGTGAAGAAGTAAAATCTGAGGAACTACAGGACAGCCAGTCTCACCTAAGTCCCTGGGAATGGGAGGAAGAAGATCATCCTGGAAAATATTTCCGAACACACGTAGGACAAAAAGTTGATGGGAACTAATCAGCATGGATTTACAAAGGGGAAACGTGGGTGACCAATTTTTTTCGCCATGGCCAAATGTGTGTATAATGCCTCTAACAGGGCTTTGTAGCGTGATGAATATCTCCGTCAATTGCTAGTGATCTTTTGAGGGTCCCACAGAAAACATCCTTTGATTTCTGATAAACACATTGACACTCACAGGAGGAAAACAAGCATCAGAAGAAGTTTGTAATCATTTCCAGCAGCAATTAATCAAAACCTACTGGCATTGCAGACCTGCGGTTCCTTCTCACCGGGTTTTCCAAATATTGATAGTATCTCCAAAAGATAACATGTCCACAGTCTTTATCTGACCTGAGTACCTTTCCCAAACTCTGAAACCTCAGTAAAAGATTGTAGTTCCTTCCACCTAGTAACCCAAGGTAGCAAACTGCACGATACTTGCAGAAGTGGATTTTCTATCCATCAAGTAACAAATGTACTCTGAGATTTTTTCTACTTTTTTTTTCTTTCTGTGCATTTCATGAGAATTTTAGCTTTCTCTGTTACCTTTAAATGCTTATGATAGAACGTTATCTTCCTTCCTGTAGCACTTTTTTTTCTATTTCTTCAGCTTTTATTTTATTCCAGCCTTTTTAAAATTATGGTTCTTTTGCCCTCATTTAATTTCTCAGTTCCTAGCGTGATGGAATGAAGAGACTTGTATAGTGCTTCATTTGCCTTTTGTTCATTTAGAATTGCAAATACAATTTCCCAGCCTGCCACAATATGTGCCTGCTACAGACTTAGGTTTCATGATAGCATTTCATAAAGACATTTGCTGTTGCCTACTGCTTATTTCTTTTTTATGTCTGTTCATCTCTCATTCAGGGAAACCTGAATCATCTTGAAAATGTTTGTGCTTTTTTTTCTTTTTCCTCATAACCAGCATGTGTCTCTTCCCTCTTTTATATTCAATTATTTCTATTTTTACAATGTATTTTATTTATTAGTTTATATATAGATTTTGGTTGTTAGCCAATGAATTTTAGGCCATGAAAGCAGCATAGAAGCTATGAAGCCTGAAGAGTTGCATCGGTTTATGTTTGTTTTGTCACTGCACTTCATACACATTAGATCAAAGTCTTAAATTTATATTCTTACTAGCAAAATGAGAAGTTCTCTGTCTCAATATTAGGAGTCCTATTTTCTTCCTCAATGGCTCTTCTCAGTTATTTTTGTCTTCTGGTAATCTATCACATCCTTCTTTCTCCACAGAAGTGGTGAAAATGCCTGTGTCATTGATTATATATAGCTTACAGGTCAAAAAGGCAAAAAAAAGAACCAAACAGACTTGCTTCCTTAGCAGCACTTGATCATTATACCAATTATTTTTCTCTGCATCTTCTACTGCTTACCTGTATCATTACTGGAGTTGGCCATTTTTTCCAGATTTTCAGTCTGTTGTGTTTATTTATATACAGACCTTGAAATTATGCAGGTTATATTCTTTGTCAATGCCTTTCAAAGGAGACAGAAGGTTGAGGCACCTGGGCTCTATAATGATAAGGTCAATGGAATCAGCTGCTTTAGTCAGTGAGAAAAGCTTATTTCTACTAATAACCCAGATAATCGTTAACAAATGGCAAGTTAGCAGAATCATTATGAGCACGCGATCTTTTCCAGTCTATAAAAGGAAATAAATCAGAGATTTGTGAAGAATAGTAAGCATACTCTTGTAAGGAAATTGGTGAGGAGTGTCACAAAGCAGATCTCAGGGGCCCCGTGTCTGGCACGTGGGGGGGCACCTGGCGCGGTACGACCTGTGGTACGTGGCAGGTAATGATAAACTGGAGAGGGTCCGGTAGAGGATCCACAAAATGCACCATGGTTGGAATGCCTGAAGTGTAAGGAGAACCTAACAGAGTTGGTTTTGTGGAGCCTGAAGGAAAGAAAGCTATGGGGCAGGAGGCTGGCAAAACTTGCTGTCTTTAAGCCTCTGATGGACATTCCAGGGGAGATGGAGTCAGACACTTCTGAGAGGTGTACAGCAAAAGGGAGTGAGGCCATGAGATGCATCAAGGAGGAGGAGTATTTTTACCATAAGGATGGTTCAGCGCTAGCACAGGCTGCCCCGGGAAGCTGTGGGATCTCAGTCCTTGGAGGTCTTCACAGCTCCAGGAGGCAAGACCTTAAGTGATCTATGCCTGCTTTGGAGCTGGCCCTGTTTGGAACAGGAGGTTGGCCTTGGTCCTCCTGAGGTCCCTGCCAGCACCTTTTATTAACTAGCATGCGAGATAAGGTCTGCTAGGCATTTCAGAGGAGAAATAATCGTCTGCAGTAGCTTTTGTGAAAGTGTATAGGGCCTGCTGGGATGGGGTTCAAGCCACCTCGTTCCAGAGCCTCGTGTCTTACTGTAATGCCGAGGAGTCGTGTTATATTGTAGGTCAGACCTTCACTGTCAAAGTTGTAAACTTTTTTTTTTTTTTTTTTGCATCTAAATCATTCTCCAGAAAATTTCTAAATACTCGTAAGAAAAGATTTCTGTCTACTAATTCAGCAGTACACCAGTGAGAATCCTCATTTTCATACACTTGTGAAAAGATCGTTTACAGAGACGTACTACAGGTAGTTAAAAGAACTTTGACCTTCCATATAAAATCAGAAAATCAATTTTTCAGAGCTTTGCAGAAAATTCACAGTGTTTTTAACTCCCAAATAAGGTGAAACTTGATCTGCTCCTTCTTCACCACTAGAAAATAATTAGATATCAGCAGAAAAGCAGTGAACTATAGCTGTATTTCTCGAACAGGAGTGTCATTCATTCCCTTTGCTTCTTATTCTTAATAATACATTCAATTAGTTGTTCTTGGATACAGTTCTTTGGATAAAAGTGAAGCTACTTATAGGAAACTTATGCACTTTAAGGCAAGAGAGATTACAAATTATTACTCTATCAGGCTTATCTTCTTTAGAAGACCATAGTCACCTACATTAATTAAATTAGGTCACTGATACTTCCCACGTGTTTGTAATCTGTGAGAAAAGAGCCCCCCGATGTCACACTTTCAGGAAACGTTGTGGCTGTTGCTCTTGGTTTGTACAGCTGTTGCAGCATTTTAAAATACATGGCCCACTCTAGGGAGAAATTTGCAGGCTTCTTCTGTTTTATGGCAGTATAGAGGTAAAAGAAAGGCAGGTGAACTTTTAGGTGGGAAGCCTCAGCTTTGTCATTCTGAATAGATCCAGCCTAACGTTATACCATAAAATCACCTGAAGTATTCAGCTCCTTAGGTTTGATTAATTTCTGTATCTACTTAATTCACTTGTAAAAAAAAAATTAAGAAATGGAGTCCAGGGCAACAAGTCAGAATCTCTTATCATGAAGACTCTGTTTTCCCAGGTATAGATGAAAGATTTCATACAGAAATCACAACTCCTTTTCGTCAAAGTAGCAGAATTTACTTGTGGGTATTACCTTTCCTACTTTAAGGTATATTTTCCTAGGCTAGTCCCTTAGATCATAAGTTTACATAATGGTCTGATCACAGAGTCTAGGGTGCACCCTTTTATCATCATTTTTTTAAACAGCTGAGAAAAAAATAACAGGTCTAATCATTGGTCTGAGCTTAAAATCAAACATCTGTTATATGTGCTATTGATACAGGTGCACTAGGAATAAACATACCTATGTTGTTGTTATTGCGTAGTTATGTGATGTCATTTGTTGAAATTGTGTATCCATGATATTTTTTCCTGAGGTCTTTTGGAACAACTAAAGGAAATTAAAATAGAAAGTTGACATATTTGCTAATGAATTTTAAATGGCTTGGTGTCTACACCGTATTAGCAACACTATGGTAAAGAGAATGTGGGAGTTGGTTCCTAGGGGACTGTAAGCATGTACCAGTGTTAATGAATGTCAAAAATAATGAAAATTGTTTGTCCAAGCTCTAGATTCTACCTACTCACCAGAGGGGATTTATTTATTCATTCGTTTATTTATTTATTTTAAAGAGCGAGTCTCAAATCCAAGTTGGCAGTTTCCTGTTCATGGAAATTTGTCACTGTATGCCCTATTTTGCAATTTTAACGTCAGCCTTGTTCAGGTTCAAGGAAAGGTGATAGGAAAACTTGAAACCTAAGGGTTAAAAGACCCCTTCAAGTGTGGGCAGAAAATGCTTTTCATGTCTTGCAAATGGATGAAACTTAATCTGCTCTCATAATTTGTAACGTTAATGAAGTTCTTGTAATGTTTCAAGTAAAAACTGCTGGAAGGTGACTATTGATATTCCCTTAGCTTTGTAAAAGAATCTCCTGCAGTAAACTAAGCAGATTCTCAGGAGAACAAGGGAATCCTGTTTTCAGTAATAATCTACAGAGAAAGTTTCTCTCGCCTTTCTACGTGTTCTGTAAACTTTCATGTGAAAGCTGAATTCATAATGCAGGGGCTTTTAGCCTTTCTGAGTAGACTTTATGTATGTACCCTTTTGTTTCAATAAGTGTCGTAGCAACCTGCTATATTGTTTAAACACATTGGGCAAATCTGATAAAAATTTCCATCTGAGGTCCAGAAAATGCCAACACATACACTTGCATACTGTATTTCACACTTTGGATTTGCTCTGCTCATAGCTTTTTTGACATCTGCCTCCTCAGGGATGGACTACTGCAGTATTTCTTCTGAAAACCTAACATAACTGTGAAAGACGTCTCCCAGAATATCAATGCTCAATTAACTTCCATGGAGGGATTTTTTAAGTAATAAAATGCAGCTGATATTAATATGACATGCTCTTCCTCAGGAGCTGGAACTGCACTATTTCAACTATCTTAACAAGATGTCGTTCAAAGAAAAATCTTTCTGTGTTACTCCTCTTGAGGATAACATTTTTTGCTAAATCCATTCCTCCGTTTCTTATTTATTTGGGGGTTTTGTTTTGTTGTTTGGTTGGGGGGTTTTAGTTGGTTTATATGTTTGTTTGGGGGTTTGGGGGGTGTGTGTTGGGCCTTTTTGTTTGTTTTCTTCTGTTTAGTTTGGTTGGTTGGTTTGGTGCATTTGCTTTTTATTCATGAGAAGCAAACCCAGATACTCAGGTAGAATTTCAGTTCTTCTGTACTCCACACTTTGCTCAGAACACAGGGGTTGAAGGAGAGGTTTTGAATTTCCCTTTTCTTGAGTAGATAATGATTCACACTAAACAGTTTCTCTCTTGATTTTCTGCCCGTTCTGGTGAAAATCACGCAATAAATCAGTAGCTAGCGATAGATTAAATTCATCATGTAATTCGGGCAGCTTCGCTTACATTCTGCCTACCAATCCATCTCCTGCAGAGCTACTTATGCCATTTCAGACTTTCCAGCAGCTTCAAACACACATGGCAGCTTAAAAAATATGCCAGATAAATAATTCATTGTTTCCTCCCTGAACCAGCCCATATGTGATAGTGGTCTGAGGTACAGGACTGAGAATATTCAGTTTTGTCACAATACCAAATTGAAGATCTGATATTTTTGCAAGTCATCTGCAAGACCATATGGAGCCTTAGACCCACCCTGAAATTGTAAATAGCTAAGTTATCAGGGAGGTATAAACTGTTCACCTTTTATTCTGGAAAATAGTCAGCTGTAAGAACTCTTCATCTCTAAGTTTGATTTTTCAGACATTCTCATCACTAAACCATTGCCTAAGCAGTCTTTGCTACAGCATATGTGGCATATGAAGATAGCATAATGTCTAGTTATAGTTTATGAGTTTGCTTGGCATAGCTAAAAATGATCTGGAAACTTAATAACGCATCTGTCCAAAAAAGATCTGATCGAGTCTTCAAGTGTGTGTCACTGACAAAAACCCCTCGCGCTCAGAAAGTCATTGTCTTCTATTAGATGGCCTTGAATGTTACCTTGGTTTTAGTAGTAATACTCATTTCTCTGGAGTAAGGGGAACAGTTTCTTAGGTGTAAATGTTGAACCATAACTAGATCCTCTTTAGTACTGCCTTACAAGACTGCATCAATTGGAGAACCAGACTCCACTACCATTACATGTCCAGCGCATGGAAGACTGGTGGAACCTCTGTTCATTGACAGGTGGGCATAGATAAGGCCAGTGGCCAGTAGCAAGGCCACTACCACAGCATATAGGGATTCACCCCAAGTCCTTTTTTCTTCCAGAATTCCATTTTTTTTCTCAGATTAGTACAATTCTGATGCAGTATAGATTTGATTTACTTTTCAAAACCATGTCAAGAAAGTTGACTCAAGCCACAGTCTAGAAGTAACTACATTTTTTTTCACTCCTTTTTCATCTTACTTGTGTGAAGTTCTTCATCTTTTTTTTTGTGATGAAGAATTGTTTAAATTAAATTTTGGATTTTGATTTTGATATACTTCCTGATGCCACTTCAGGATAATTTAATAGCTGATATGGCAAAAAGTAAACTATCCAAACTGTGAGCATAAAACTTTTACGTACTCTCATATTTCACTTCAAAACAATTAAAGATAAATTGGCATGATTTATTTAGACTACCATAAATTTAATTGTAGTATCAATGTACTCCCAAAATTGTCCTCTATTTGCATTGCTTATGCAGAATCCATTCAATCTTCATTTCTTCCAACTATAATTAAGGATGCTTCAAGATGTAATTATATTGTACCATCAATTTTAACAGGACTATAGGCTTAAAATGGAACCCGGTTTTATTAACAGTAAAAATTCCCAGTTTGTTTTCAAGCTTTTATCTTATTTTGTTTGAGATGTATTAGAAAGATTATTATCACATAAACCAAGTTTTAACAGAAAGGTTGTATTATAGAATAAAAGAAATGTAGGACACTTCCTCAATAATAATGCCTTGTGCTTCACATTTCAATCTGATTTAATTTTCTGCAGATACTACAGAAGCTTGAGTGAAATGGTAAATTCAGTAAAGTTAAGATTAATATCATTGTCAGTTGTGCACTGCCTTAAAAATTGCTTAGGAGCATTGAATGCACCCATTTGCATCGGGAAGTCGCATAGGTATGGGCTACACTCAGAAAAATAACCATTAAATGCAAACTGAAAGAGGTGTTCTCTTCAGTAAAAAAGAATAGGAAAAATAAGTCACTGGTTCCTGGATACAGTAAAGTCACGTTCCCTCCCACGGGCTCTTTGTTTTGCACACGTACAGACAATTTCATCTGTGATACACTCAATTTGCAGTGACGTAAGATTGTGTTTTCTCCTTTCACTTTCTCCTAAAGAATATTCAACTTGCTTATTATTTGCTTTCCTACCCTGTGTCTAAAATACGCGTGCTCGGCACAGCCCTTCAGACCCAGCTCCTGCAAGAAGCCATCTCAAGAAACCATTGCACAAGGAATGAAACAGAAGTAAAATATCTTTTAGAAAACTGTACAATTCTGAACCGGTGCAGTAAATGAGGAGGGCATGAAGAGCAGTTCTAGGCTGGAAGCTTCCACTCAGACTAACTGTAAAATTACAGGTTTCTGGGTTGAATGGGGAGGCGAGGTAGAGAAAATCTTTTGACACCTAAGTTTAAATAAATCATGTGTTTCTGACAACTGATTTTTGCAGAAGGAAATGTTAACTTTGAGGTTGGGCTGTCATTAGCCACATTGCATGCTGGTTTTTTTATAACTACCTTTCACAGAGCAGCAAAAAAATTCTTTTTGATTCCTAGGTCAATTTAGGACCCTTCCCCTCTTCAAATCTTATATGAGAATAAAAATAAAACACTTTAGGTAATAGGAGAAAAAAGCTTCCTGACACTTTCTATTTTCACTGTCTCATACATTCTTCTCCATCAAACCAAAAAATAAGCAAGGAAGTCTAGTTTTCCTCCTTTATATTATTTCAATTTCCTTGCATCAAAATATATAGCGAGGAAAAAGAGCTATGGGAAAAATAATTAAACTTCAAGGCATTCAAGGTTCGAGAGCCACTGCTCCAGATGGCTGGGGACAGGTACTCATTTGAGAATGGCCATGGGTGCTTTAAGAAACAAGCAATGTCTTTGAAAACCACCAGAGAAAAAGGCATCTTGATGTTGCGTTCCTGAGCATGAACCTAGCAAGGTGCATATTTAGGAGGTCATGTTACTGGATCATTTCTGCAAGCACAAGTCATTCCTGTATTACCGACTCTGCGCACTCGAAACAGGATGCTATGTTACACAGAGCAGACTGGTAGGGGTTTGGGGGATGTGCAACTGAGGGCACAGCTGCAGGTGAACGTGAGGCTGGATGCTCACCAAGATATTAGACAGATGAATAAATACAGCGTGGAAAAATGAAACAGGCTTTGTGAGGGGCTAAGAGGAGCTTTGATGAAGTGCAATCTATATGTAAAATGAGCTCTGGTTAGCTTTGGAATGTGTTGCAGTAGCGATTCCTTACATCTTGGCTTCTACAAACATAAAAACTATGATTATTAAAAAGACTGAGTTGTAATTCTGTCAGGTAGGTTAGGCATAATTACTGCTACGTTGCTCACAGTTCCAGTAGTATTTGTTCTTCCTTTCACATAATTCAATGAAAAGAATAATAATAAAAAAAAAATAATTAAGAAGTAAGCTGGGGTAAAATTGTCTCTTGTCCTTGCTTTTACAGAAGGATTTCTGCCCCAGTTAAACAACTGGAGACAGGGGAAGCCGAAAGAAGAAAGGTACATTTAGGGTTTGTAGCTGGTCATGGTATAACACAGCTCCTTTGGTAAAAATCTAAATGACAGAAGTGAATAATGGTGACCTGATATTTCCATCATAAGCAGCAAATTGATAAGAACTTTGTAAAAAAATAGGTCATCCTTTATGCATTGGAAAATCACTATAGGGATCAGATTTGTATGCATTTATTTTGCAGTTAACCTATATAGGGAGGTTGGCACACTGCACGCAATCCTGACTGACGTAGGGACTGTAGTGTCACTTACAGTGTACAAATAAAACAGCCTGCTCTTTAACTCAAGGATCATGTCCCAAATGCAAAAGGAGACCTTTGTATCAAAAACAAAGCTCAAATCATCAGCTGGTGTAAATCAGCTTATGCTTTCTATCACCAGCATCAATAAAGTTGGCTCACTTTTATCAAATGAATATTCAGACCACTGATGCCAGCAGACCTGTTAAAAGAGGACTCGGAAAAAACCCTATGATTCCTCACAGGTACTGTTCTCATTTCTAAACCTGCTAAAAATAATTACAGAATTCTAAATCAAATGGGGGTGGCAGAGACTTCAGGAGGATCTCTCTAGTCCAACATCCTGTTCCAGCTCCAGAACTAGCACAGGTCACTTGGGGCCTTGTCCTCTGGAGATGTGAAGACCTCCATGGACTGAGATCCCACATGTCAGCATGAATTAAGAAGAATCTTGTAACCAGAAAACTTTTCTTCGTTCCATATGAGCTCCCTCAAACATCACAAATATCACCTGGCTTAGGCAGGCTGCTCAATTCAGTTGTTTCTGAAAAAATGCTGATTTAGTGCACGTATAAAAAAAGGAATTAAAAATACAGCATTTGGCCTAGAAAATAAAATGTGCATGTGTGCATTTTGTGAATGTATTTAACATTCAGCAAATAAATTCTGTTCTTTGACAGATCAATATTTGAATTCCTGTGGAATGAAGAGAGGTGCAGGTTGGGGTTTTTTGAGTGCTTTTTTAATTATTATTATTATTATTTTTTCTACATGCTAAACACAAAAATATAGATAATTCATGAAGTTTTCTTGTTGAAAGACCAAGTACAACAGACTTTGACAAAGGGAACAGATGTCAGCATGATATTCAGCAAACATGGACCGAGGGCCATGTTTTGAATCCCAGTTTTATCTTAAGCACCAGGTCTCAAATTAACAGACTGTTAATTTTTAATGCACTGCATCAGTCAAAGGATCATTTCATCATTGAAGAGAACAGCAAAAATATTCTAATTCCTTCAAAGTGTACTTCAGGAAGTCAGATAACACTTGTTTTTTCTTCTTGCTGTACAGAAGGGAAAAATATTACATGATGGTGTCACATGAATGTATTAGATATGTATATTATCCATACACAGTCCATATTAGTCTTGTTCCGAGGGCTCTGCCTGGCAAGCTGCATTCCCGAGCAGGCCATTTAGATGCCCGAGTTTTAGAAGTTTAAAAGTTTAAACTATTGAACAAATTTTTTTCTGAACTGTTTAAGAAAATAGCAGAAAAAATCTGTTGGACTCCTTCCCTATAGCTGGGCCTCTCTTTTGACCTTTATGAAAAGTGACCTTCGTGCTCTTTAACAGACCAACCCCTTCCAGCCACAAGTAGCAGTGGGAGAGTTTATCCTCTACGAGCCCCCCCAGCCACAAGTGAGAGTTCACTGGCACTGGCGACATCCGAGCATTTAAGCTGGGACTTTCAGAAATTTTCACAGGCCTTACTACAACAGATCCCAGATAAAGGAACCAGTTTTTTCTTGAGACCGTCTTCTATTAAAAAAAAAAACAGTTAAAATCCCCAGGAGCAAACATACTTTGTGTTGATAATAAGCTGAAATTTCCCACAGAACAACCAAAGTAATTGGTCCAAATCTTGCATGCTCTGTACAGTGCATCTTCTGAAGCACCGCAGCTCTTCAGGAAAATCAATATGTGAGGTAGATACTGACTCCAGTGAAGTAAGATCATAAAATGGCTTGCAATGCTTACTCCAGGATGAATGTCAAGAACTCAGCTGAGGCTATTTCTGAATGTTGAAGCCTTCCGTTGCTTAGTAGTTTTAAAGTACCAAACCAACCACTGCTGTTTATGATCAGAACCAAGTTACATCATCAGTCCTTCAGACAGCTCTACCTGTTTGCAACCTGACAGGTACTCCTATGAAGAAAGAATTATTTGTGTTTACTTTTTGTTCTGTTTCCTTTCTAAGAAAACTTCAGGAGAATTTGTTTTGTCTGTTTTAATATAATATATAAGCTTTCATTTGAAAGAAAATTCTCATTCAGATGTATGGTTTGTTATCTCTGCTTTTTTTGCTACCTATATTTGTCTGAAATACACATGAGCAAGTGTGGTTTTCTCTTTAAAATGCTAATTTGGAAAGTAGTTTTGTGCAACTGGATGAGTCTTACATGGCAAGAGCATATGTCATGAAAAAGTATAACAATATCTTGAAGAACAGCTTTATAATTACACTTGATTATTGCTAACTCTAGCCTCTAAATCACGTCCATGGTAAACCCTAGTGCTCTAAATTAATTCTTCTTTTGGTTAGGGTGTCCAAAAAGAAGGCATCTTTCCAGGAAAACTCTGGAAAAGAGTAGAAAGAATTCAAGAAAGAGGAGCAGGAAAGAAAAGAAGACCCCAGTTTCTATTCCATAACGCCCCAGTGTCTGCTCCTTTGCTGTACCTCACCATCCATCCCAGCCCTGCTCGTAACATTGCCTTCCAAAGTCATACTGACTGGAAGCTGAATATCTTGCCGTCACACTTGCAATCCACTTGGTTGCTAACGTAACATTTAATTTTATCTGCACTGCTAAGAAGCCTTAAGCTGTCTCTAGGACTGTTAGAGATGGGTTTAATCCCCATTGAGTCCAATAGCTTTAAGCACTATCCTTCATTGTAAAACCTGAGAGAGATTTCTGTCAAAAAAGAAAGGCAGCAGAGTAATTTGTATGCACCGAGCTCAGAGGTTTTATGGATTTTTTTTGTTTGGTTGGTTTTGGTTTAGTTTTGGGGGGAATTTTTATGTTTTCATGTTTGTTTTCTTTTTCCGGCTAATTAGGTAAAAGAAGAATACTTGAAGGGGAAAACCCTTAAACATACTTTTCAAAAGGAATTTTATCACAGAACAACATAGCTTAGCTGCTTTTAAAACTGCATATTGTTGAGCTCTCTGAAAGTAGTCCATAGTCTGAGAAGAAAAACACAAATACCTGCACTTTTCCAGTTTACACTTGTATGCTTTATACAAAAATGTATCTAAAGCTTCTGAAAGATCAGAAAAATGACATCAAAGTGGCATTTCCATCCAAATCATAAAAAAAATACAATCTCAGTAGAAATAGATCAAGTTACTGTTTTTCAATAAATAAAGTCAATGATTTGTATCAGCTGAAGACGAGGTCAATTTTGTTATGTTCATGGAGGTTAAGAAAACAATAATTCAATAATATTCTCTGGAAAGTTGTGCCAATAATAGCATTGCCAGCCTATATGGTGTTCCTCTGTTATGCCATCGTCTATATTTGTGTCAGTCTCTGCTATATAAAAGAAACTAGGAAATTGCAAAACCTTACCAGTTCTTTTAAGTATTGACATGTGCTTTACTGTAGTCCTTTTAACCTCCCAATCACCTGCTGTGTTAGATGCCAGGCTGCTCCTATTGCCTGTCTGTGTTCAGCCTTAATAAAATGTCAGTTCTGACAGCAAAGTGAGTGGGTTTAAGGACAAACTTCCAAGCCAAAACTTACTCTTCAGCTTTATTAAGTGTACCTACATATTCTAATGCTTAGATGATATTCTAATGCTTAGTTGATATTACAATGCTGAGGTGGTATCTTACGTGCATTAAGATAGGAA
The DNA here is from genome assembly GCA_025345505.1 of Todiramphus chloris collaris. Lineage (NCBI taxonomy): Eukaryota > Metazoa > Chordata > Aves > Coraciiformes > Alcedinidae > Todiramphus > Todiramphus chloris. The sequence goes on along the minus strand of JANVCC010000034.1, from coordinate 575,594 downwards.
GTGCTCAGTTTTCCTTATTTTGCAGGCAAATATTTGTATTATTTTGTATTAGCTACTGTACATTTATAAATGAGCAGCTTAGAATGGTCCATATGGATGACCAGATCCAGCTATCAGCTAATCAGAGCAGCTTTCCTAAAGCACATGGAATTAGCTGAGATTTACACAAGTATAACAGAATCAATTAACTTAGACCCCAGTTTTCAGATAGCTAATTGAAGAAATATATGCAGCAGTAAAAAATGTTAATTATTGTAGAATAATGTACTGCAGAGAAATAGTTTTTTCTTTCATTCATTATTTTTATTTCCACAGAGATCATTCCCTGGACTTTCTTTACCTTAATTACAGATTTTCAAGGCTGGTGCAATCAGTTTTAGAATTTATGTTTATCTATTCTGCTCTTGTGTGGCATACTCTTGCACTTACTAGACGGAAACTTAAGGAACTCTTTTGTCACTGATGTTCCTTCCTGTTAGAGAATGTTCTTACAGCGAGGATTGGTTTTCTTTGCTCTTTATGGTATATGGTTTCTACGGAAAAACAAATAATAATACAGAAGAAAGAAAAGTCCGTAGGAAATTCCTTATGAATGGGACTATTTTTTTCTCTGTTTTGAGTCATACATTGTAGCTAAATCATATAATATCTTCTTCTAAGACATGGTGAGACATTAAGTAAACAAGGTTAAAAGGGTAATGTCAGGGTATTTGTTTTCTTAAAAAAAAAAAAAAAAAAAAAAAAAAAAAAGAAAGGAAAAAAAAAAATATTTCCCCTGCCATGCATCAGTATGTGAGACTGTCTTTGGTTTTATAAGGAAATTAGTTCAGATTAGGTGGAAATTCTTCTAGTTTGTATTTAAATGGAAAACTAAACAAAATATATACACTAATGCAGTAAAAAAAAATTACGTATATTGTAAGAATTTTGTGTAAAAGATTAATGATGACAATTTCCAAGAGAACTGTAATTTAGTAGAAGGCAGGGACTGAAATAAGTGGTACATGAGACAGAGCTCTCGGGAGAGAGTAACTACCCAGGATTTTAATTCCTGAAGAATTGTTCGACATAGCTTGCAGCTCTTAATTCTTGTATCTAGCCCCACATCATTCCTTAACATTTATAATAAACATGTATTCCAAAGAAGGCAGTCTGCATCAAGTTGTCATTTTCCCTCTCAACATGCTTTATAACTCAGTGTACCTGACAGTTTGATCTGATATGCCATACGTTACTCTCTCCATGAGTGCTGTATTTTAAAAAGCTTTATTTTGGGCATCTTAGCCATGGTAACCACAGTTTTTAGAAAGTGAAGAATTCACAGAAGTTATAAAATTATTCAGGCTTGTCTATTCCCCAAACACATCCTGTGAACAATGTGGATCCTTTACTTTCTTTTGGTTGGTAGAACTGAAGTTACTGCTTATTTTGAGTGTATTCAGAAGACTATCCTTTATTAAAAGAAAAAAAAGAGTAATTAATCAAACAAGCAGAGAAGGTGCACTACTTAATTTAAGAACTTCCCTCAGGAATATAATACGAGCTACTGTGAAGGCTGCTAAACTCACTCCCTGGGTCAGGTACCATGTTCCACACTTTCTTCTCCTTCCAACCTTCTCTCTTCCATTTCTCTGCCAGTGATTCCAGCACATCCCAATGCTGTATTACTTCTCTGCAACTACTTCTGTCTATATTATTATTACTGGATGGCATCACATATAACTCTGTCAGCACCGAGAAGATTAGGCTGTTTCATTCCTCTTCTCATTCAGTCAGAAGCATGGAGCCACTGAGATTTAAGAGCTCACTTCCCAATTCTTTTTTGATCAAATGGATAGTTCCTGATGAATTTTTATCAGAATATAAGCAGCACAACATGACTTGGAAAATAAGGTTCATGCTATATCATCTTTATACCATTGCCTGTTTGATACACTCTAAAGCTGAAGGGTGATTACTAATAATTCCAGTTCTAGTGTGTCCCGGACAGATATTTGCTTCTGTGAAGATGTTGTGTCTTTCTCTGCCTATGAAATTAATTTCCTCAACAACCATGAGCAGAGATACAAGTGAATCATCTTCAGGGTATGAAAGGGACTGAAATTTTTATTACAGACTAAAACCAAACTTATAGCTGCTTGTTTATCTAAAGATACTCATTAATACCTATAAAAGATGATGGAGAACAAAACAGGTGTTTGAACTAGCTAGCTAGATAGATGAACTAGATAACTAACTTTCTTCTATTAAAAAGTGTTATTTGAAGTTGCAATGGATTATTTCATCTGCTAATGAGAGGAGCTTTTTTCGCCTCCTCTACCTCCTGCATAACACTTTAAGAAGGTTATTAATGCAAGAGCCCGGAAGATTCCAAAATCTACAGTAGACCTTAGAGCAGCAGTTCCCCACGGCCTTGTCTTTGCCAAGCCTCCTCTGAACCCGCCTTCCCCCCTTGGTCTGCTTTGGAAGCTATAACAAGGACAAAGCATTGCAGGGCCTAAGAAGGAAATGGCTCTAGGGCCATACAGCTCCTGGAGACCAGCAGGAATCAACAGAGGGATTGACAGAGCCCATCAAATCAAATACACCTTCTGTTGCTATGGCTGCCCTCAGGCACAGGCAGCCTTCTCTGGAAGGTCAGGAAATGTGTCCATCCCAATTACACCGCACGCAGATGGTAAGGGAAAGAAGAGTTGCATGATATGAGACGGACTTCCTCTGTCTGTAGAATCAGGTTATTCTGATTGCTCTGGGTAATTGTATCCAAAACACAAAGGAGTTCCTATAAAAAAGAAAGGAAAATAAATCCCTTTCAGTCAAAAGTCACAAGGCAATTCAGTTGCTGTGAAAAGCCTCCCTCGTATAAATCTTCATAATTTTTCCAATTGTGTTTGCTGTGTTTTGAACGAGACTGGAACATCCAGGCGGAATATCAAACATTTTTAACTGTAGTTAATGCTTTAAAAATGCTGAAAGGCATAGGATGGCAGTCATTAAATTGTGATGCTTCTCTGCACAATAAAAATAATTTAATAAAAGCCCAAAGCATTAGAAGCCATTAGCTGAGTGAGATGCATAGTGAAGCGGATATTCATCGTCAGCGGTTGTCACCTGTATGTGACCTGTTAGCTGCTGTATCACCATAGACACGGATTCTTGTTCCAGGCAGCAATGGGCTTGTGCTGCCTTCACCACTGGCCTCTTTGGGGCCGTGAGAAGGAAGTTAAGGTGCAGAAGTTAAGTTTCAGCACTCTGAAATGGAGGTAACTTCACAGTTTTTAGGAGTCTTTCTTTGAAAGTCAGGAGAGTGAGTTGCTCTGAGGAAATCAGCTCTAGTTAAATCCTCTGCCAGCAGCAGCACTGCAATATTGTGTATGGCTTTTTCAGTTAAGAAGATTGCAGCACTGATGGAAGATAATGTGATTATCTTAGTTACATATTTCTTAGCAATGGTGAAGCCAGAAAGAAATGACAGGAGAAAACTGGATAATAAATGTAAATAATGGAAGAGTCTTAAATATAAGGCATTCTTTAGATCAAATATTAATAATCACAAGTCTCCAACAATGAGTAAATGTGCCTGTTATTAAGTCCATTTTCTAAATGAAGCTTCTTATATTTGAGGATGCAGTTCACATTCTTCGACTTTGATCAAACTTATCTCTTAGCAATTAAATTAACAGTGTCCTACTTTTTTGATTCTAAGTACTCCGAAAATTTTTATATTACAAAGAGGCTTGTTGACTTCATAGCTCATGGGATTGTTTGTCTTACTCAATTAGAGTACAACAGGGTAGTCCTATCAGAACGACAGAGGATTATTCTTTCTCCACAGGAGTGCACTGAATGTACATTCATCATGCCATTATCATTAGATTTGGAGTATACTTTTCAAAAGTATGTTTTTTAGTATTACATTACAGCTACATCAGGCAATTCCGAATCATTTCCAAGTATACAGACTGAGCTATTTTGAACTAATGTATCATGTTACATCATCTTCCACAACCCAATGCTTTACTTTCCTGTCTTCTAGAAACTGTTTCTGTGGATGAGCTGGAATATTAAAATGCTGAAGGTTGCCAAACTGCACAGGATTTTTTTCAAGGAAATATTTGCTGCTATTTATACTGTCTTAGGTCTGTCTGGATTGTGGGGTTAGGGGTAGGAAGATTTCTCCTAGCCTAAGCTGTAGTACTGTTAACACCTGGGGGTCCTGGGGGACAGCAGGGTGACCATGAGCCAGCAATGAGCCCTTGTGGCCAGGAAGGCCAGTGGCATCCTGGGGTGGATCAGGAGGGCTGTGGCTGGTAGGTGGAGAGAGGTTCTTCTCCCCTCTACCCTGCCCTGGTGAGGACACATCTGGAATAGTGTGTCCAGTTCTGGGCCCCTTGGTTCAAGAGGGACAGGGAACTGCTCAAAGAGTCCAGGGCAGAGCTGCAAAGATGAAGAGGGGAGTGGAGCATCTCCCTTATGATGAAAGGCTGAGGGAGCTGGGGCTCTTTAGCATGGAGGAGACTGAGGGGTGACCTCATTAATGTTTATAGATACGTAAAGGGTGAGTGTCAGGAGGATGGAGCCAGGCTCTGCTCTGTGACATCCAATGACAACAGGTGCAAGATGGAAAATAGGAGGTTCCATGTAAACATAAGTGTGGATGCTGAAAAGCTGCTAGCAGAGGGATTTTCTCAGGCTCTCACAATACTCGGTGAGAGCCCTGCCTTTCTCACCAGTGCTATGAGAAACATCAGGATGGTTTCTGTAAGCTGGACCAACACCTGGTGTTTTGCTAAGTTCTGTTTATGGTACATTGGAAAAATATTTTGCACTGGGTGCTGTAGGACTTTAGCCAATCCCCCTAGGAGATGGGTGATCACTGACCAGTCACCCTGTGGGGCTAGGGGATAGAAAATGGGGTTAGAAATTAATAAAGTGGCTTCTTTTGCCTGCTCTTGCTGAATTTGTGTGTTGCTGCATCTCTGCTCCTGGTGTAAACAGCGACACAAGGAGAAACTTGTTCACTGTGAGGGTCAGAGCCTGTCCCAGGCTGCCCGGGGAGGCTGTGGAGTCTTCTTCTCTGGAGAGATTCCAAACCCACCTAGATCTGTTCCTGCGTGACCTGGCCTAGGTGACCCTGCTCTGACGGGGATTGGACTCGATGATCTTTCGAGGTCCCTTCCAACCCTGAACATTCTGTGATTCCATGAAAGCCCTAATAGGACAAAAAGCAAGGGACCAACCCATAAAGATCAGACTGAAGGAAAACACAGAAGGTAAAATTTAAACGGAAAAAAAATAATTGCAGTTTTACTTCTTTCATTCAACTAATGACTAGATACTGTGGGAAAATATATGGGTTTCGAACATAAACACAGTCTATTTATTTTCTTATTGCTGTGTTATTACTCCATTATTAGTCTGTTCCCTCATGATGACATTCAAGGTCCTACTAGTGAAGGTCAGGTCGTTGTCCTGAACAACCAGAGCATGTTTCTTCTGGAACCATCCTAGGCTGGTTAGATTGATTCATTGCCTAAGGGTTGCTCTTGATTTTAAAGATCACCGACCTGATCTTTAGTAGCTGAGGCTGAGAAGGAAGAGGAATGAAATAGCAGTGAGAGGCTGCAATTACACAAGTATTGAGGCCAGCTTACCTTTCCTTCACAAAGCATAAAACTGCTGTTCGTTATGAATTAAGAAACAGTAGAACCTGAATGAATTTTCATATAACTGGAAGCAACTAATTTTTGTTATCATTCATACTTCTGCCACTTTGCTTAAGAAAAAATTGCTACACGTCTATTAATGCTTTTCTGGAGGTTCAGATGAATTTAACAGAACTTGTAGCAGAATGACAATTAAGTGATTCAATGCAGAGATAATATTATTTTTCAAAAGCATGAATAAAAAAAAAAAAAAAGAGAAAAACAGACATTTAGAGTAACAGCCATCTCTCATTGTGCCTGTGCAAAAACCCTTCCCTAAACCCCCAAAGTTCCATTTTAACAAACTGTTAGATGTAATGCAGTATAGAAAAGCAATGTGTTAAGTATAGCAGAAATCTTGACATTTCTCTTATGAAAATAATTAGTATGGAAACACTTCTAATACCAGAGAGAAGCTAATTGCTTCCCAGTGGTAAATGTCAACTGTAGTCAGATAGTGGGAGGTCACAGAAGAGGAAAAGCACAAGGCTCAGAGCAATCGATTCCCAGCCTCTGTCCTTTCTGTGTCAATCTTTGCATGTGCCCACAGATCAGGTGGATAATTACACAGCTGTTAGCAGAAATATATTGGGTTTTTTTCACCCCTCTTTCTTCTCAAGAAGCTTTTCCATTTAGATAATTTGCCATAATACAAGGAGGCACAGGAACTCACTCTTGGGAAGTTTCATCGTGCTTGCCTTTGTGCTCTAAACAGCGGCTGAAATGCAGCCCTTCCACAAAACGCTAAAACACGGGAGCTACGCAGTGTTCCCACACAGCCAAATCCTGTGAGCTTCTTTTAATAAAAACCAGCTATTGATTTCAGAAACCTCAGCTAAATTGAAGAGGAATGAGAGCACAGAGAGCATATGTGAGGCCACAGCGTACAGGTGTGTCTGTTCCGGAATTTGAAGTGTGGATTTAACTCTTATGTTGAAAAATAGGATTTACTTTAAACTACCTAAACTGATTTCTAGCTTCAAAAATATTATCAATTGATACCACATTACAACTTTATTTCAAAAGTCTACAGTCGATTCAGGAGTCTTAGGAACCTTTGGGCCCAAGTTACTCTTTCCCTTGTCAGTGTACTATTTTAAGAAAATAAGTTCTGTTCCTCAAGACAGATTACACAGTTGCAGGAATATAATATAGTTATTATCTATTGTGATGTTCATAATCAAATAAGTGTTCATTACCTTTTTGTTGTTGTTGAATAGATAATTTATTTTTAAGCAATTCTGTGCTATTTGCAGGCCAGTCTGTGCTTTAATATCAGATCATAATATCCTTATCCCTCTGAATTGTATCTTACTTCATACTGACATCATCGTATCTTCTTTAATTTGATATTCCTTTCATTACCAAAAAGATGGTGTTTTCATTGACCCTGGCCTCTTGGTGTGTGATCTTTAAAAAAACTAAAGTCTTAACAGAAGAAAATATAATTTTGTTGATTTGTAGCTTCTTTTACTACAGCGTTTGAACAGTGTGTCTTGTAAAAGGCATTATTTGGTAAAATCTAGCAAAAGAAGTAGTGGTACTAGACTGCCATGTAAGTTTACTTCTCCAAGCATATCGAAAGTAAGGTGGGTTTCAGCTGACTGGTTGTCTCCACGTTGTTGAAGCTGTGGGTCTGTGATCCGAGTACACTGAAGATGGCCTGTTCCTGTTAAGCTATAATCGTTTACAGCTCTGGTTCACCGTCTTCAAAATTGGCACTGTACACTTTCATATTCATTAATATCTGAGAATGTGCTAGTTTATGCACTAACATAAGTGTAAAAGTGGTTGTCAAGTGAGCAAGACTTGGTTTGGTTTATCTTTTTTCATTAGTTTTTGGTGAGGTTTTTTGTTGTGGTTGGTTGGTCTGGGGTTTTTTGTGCTTGTTTTTTTTTCCCCAGGAGTGTCTGAACAATTTCAAAAACCTTTTATTTTCTGTGATTTAATTTCTTCTTTTCTCCTTTTAAAAATAGAATAATCTGCATTAATTCATTCCTTTAAGACCTTGTTACAAAGAGACAGCTTCAATACAAAAAAAAAAAACAAAAAAGAGGAAGCAATGACTGAATTATTTCAGTTGCAAATTAGCAGGAGAAATTAAATTTCACACTGTAATTCAGCCACAAATGCAATACTTGGTTTTGCATATGCTAAAATCCTTATTAGCATTTAAGAAGAAAGAAAGCGATGTTTTGAATTTTGAGCAACATGCATTTTTTGGAATATATTTTAAAAATCTTGATCAGTGCTGGAATTGCATTGAGGATTTGAAAACAGTCAATGGGAAACAAAGAGCACAAGTTATTCAGTATTTACTTATTATTTGTAAAATGAAGAAAGAAGTTGTATGCTCCCTGAAGTAGATGGGTGTTACGAACGGACGTGTTTTGACAAATCAGCATATATATTTATTTAATATTTAATAATGAAACATTTTTTCATTTCTTCATGAATTAGATAGGGGACCTCAGAAGGTATCTAGTCCAGTCTCCTGCTCAGTAGTAGTTTCAGGATTAAAAAAAATATTTTAAAAAAATAGTTCAGGCATAATTTCTGGGGTCATTGGCAACTGGGAAGACTAGGCCCTCATAAACACGATCTTCCTCCTTCTGAATTAATCCCTTATTAATGTAACGTGATATCTAAATTGCAGAATTTCTGTTCAGTTCCACTGCCTTTCAAGGCACACGATAATATGACAGAAAGAGGAACCAGGAGTGTTATTTAAAACACAGATTTTCTGCAGGAGACAGAAAGTCACCCAGTTTAATTAACAGCTAAAGTTTGGGTTTACTGTGCTGAAATAACTTGCAGAAACTTTAACATCTAGTCCTTCCCCTTCCCCCTGTCTGTATGAGTTGCTGTCTCTCACAGTCTGTAATGAATAAGAATAAACATCATGGCATGTTTTCTTTAGATAGCTATTACCACCCAAGGACACATTTTCATAGTAATTTAATGATTACATCTTTAAAATTACAGATTCATGTATAAAAAATTAAAATAAAATGTGCTTCCAAAACTCATGTGAGTTTTCTTATATTAATATCATGTCTCTAGTCTCCAAAAAGAACATTTGTGATCATAACATCAAGATTTCCCTTAAGAGTTCATATGATGCCATTTGATATGATACCTTTGAAACTACAAAAGGAGATAATTTCAGGTTCAAACTGCACTTTAATGTGTTACCACCATCTCAATTATCCTGCAAATACCATCTTTTTCCATAATAAATACATTATACTCAAAAGCTGTGCTTGCGGAGTTCAGGTTCTATTTCCATTACAGCACTGCTAACAAAACTCAGTTGATACACCAAACACATTGTTCCGCTCGCTGACATTTGGAGTGACTGAGCACAATGAATCAGAATAATGAAAAGGAAGCATGGTGACCAAAATGAGATTGCTGATTCCAGTTTGCCTGTTGGATTTTTGGAAGGTGTTAGCCAAAAATCAAGAACGAACCTTTTTAACCTGAAATAACCTCAGTAGCCTGGCAGTCTGTGCTGAGATGGAAATGACAGAAGAGGTACCAGACAGAAATAGTGGCTGTAAGAATTTGCAGGTGTCTGCTTTGGGTAAATAGCCTCGTGTCAGGCTTCAGTGAGAATAGCTGATGGACAGAGTGGTGGGAGAAGCCTCATCTGGGGCTTCTGCCCTTGACTCGGGAACCACATTCAAATTCAGGTAATTGACTTTGGTCTTTTTCTGGGTTAGTCTGTAGGATGAGCTTTACATGCTTACGTTGTCTTCCCAGCTTAGTCCTGGACCTGAACTATCACGGCAGACTGTCTGGTGTTCTGGACTCGTGGGTGACTATGTTTATTGTCACTGGACCTCTCGGCTCACTTGTGCTGGGTGGTACTGACCTGTCCAGGGGACACTGCCCTGATGGCCTTCATACCAGAACTAGTGCTGGCTCTGCTTCCCTTGCAGGAAAACTGCTCCAGCTGTTTGTTGACAGGTTCAAATAGTAGTTTAGTCTAGAGATTGATTCACCCACACTCCTACAGCACAATCGTTCTCTGTTTCAAAAGGCTCATGCTGGCAATGACAATATCCTTAATCAATGATCTTGTAGTAAAATAGCTAGAAACAAACTCATTATAGATACAGTTTAGTGGAACAACTGATATAAAACATTGATTGCTTGTTCTCAGACTAATAATAATGTGAAATTTTCTTCACCACTTGCTTAGTCTCTAATCCCAAAGTACTATAAAATACAGGTTATAGGCTAGAACTTCAGCTGTTGCCAATCAGAGCAGTAGTTTTGAATGACAGAACACACCAGTTGATATCCCAGGCATTCATCTTTTAAGATTCAGTGACTCAAATGCTAATGGTGGTAAGGGAGAGTGACCGCTCCCTTCGGGTCTGACTACTTGGGGCTCTGTGGAGAAACTTGAAAAAAAACTTTGAAGCACTTCAAAGTTACTTTTTCCCACTGAAAAGTGCTTTCAGAATCAGTTGAAGCAACCATCTCTTTTATTGCAAGTAGAAATTACAACAGAAGTCAGATTAACTGTTGGGGGATTTTCCTGTCCTTAGGGCATGAGCAGCCTGTCTCCAGTAGCTCCGGTTGAGCTCACAAGGAGCAGTCAGACGCACTAACAGTACAGGTGATTTACACGTGCAACATACACAGATTCTTTAAATTGCTGGTGATAGATGAACTGGACTGCAGAACCACTCTACAGCTCCAAAACACACAACTGTAATCACAGCTGGAATCTCCTATGGAAAACCACTCAGCTCAGCTGGGGCCACAGGTCTTCCCCAAAGGCTGGGGAGGGTGAGCAGGACAAACCCTTCCATCTGTCCCTACCACTTGGTGCCCAATACTCCAGATTAGGTCCGAAATAGGGATAATATTTACACCTTGTTCACTACTGTTGAACAAAGCGTGCGGGTGGGACTGTGGTCAAGCCCCTGCTCCTGGTCATCAGCCTTTAGCAGTGGCACAAAACATTGATGACTTCCTCGTTAACTACCACAAGAAGCAGGTAACTGCTCTGATGTGCATGAGAATGGGACAAGCAGGAGAATGGGACAAGCAGGAGAATGGGACAAGCAG